>CM040401.1:24712388-25235191 GCA_022702515.1 Ilyophis sp. 1 JC-2022
TTGTTTGAATGTTATGATTGTTTTTTTTTTCTTGTGTTTTTTCTGAATTTTTTGTTGTGATTTTGTCACTGTTTTTGTGAAATAATAATATGTAAGGCTGTAGTGAACTAGTGATACTGTCCTGGTCTCAGCATTGTAGCTAAAATTGGCTAAACTTGAATTGGAACAATTATTCGGTTATATAAACAAAAGTTGGGGGGGGGGGGGGGGGGCTGAGAGGGGAATTAAATCCAATGGCAAGATGCTATAAGATGCTATATATCATGACCATAAGATTGAGCAGTTGATAAAAAAAATGAAAATTTCAAACATACAAAAATATCACATTACTCATGCATACAATGCATTGTTAATAATAAAGCTATCAAAATCTAGGCCTGCCATATTGATAACAAAATGAGGCCAAGTTACAACAATCAATACTGGCTATATTAGCACACACAAATGAAACAAGCTCTATTCCAAAGCAATGCTACCCAATGCTTTCTAAATTATTTCATATAAGTGGGCCCTGTGCTTTTTCATCAAGATGATATGGTCATTCAAACTTGCAGACATTTTTTGCTTCATTCATTTAATTTTCAAAAGGGTTTTTATTACTTTTGACAGAACTGCAGTTTTCTAAGCCAGATCACAATAAAGCTAAATTTGTAAACTCAAGCTACGTGCTTCTTGAATAAGGATAAGGAATACAGGAACGCCGTAGACATTACATGGACTACTACATGGGTAGTGAAGTCCACAGTCTGACGCTTTGAGGTATTTATAGTAAGCTACAAACTCCATCTGCTATCAATCCCTTTCAAAGAATCCCAAAAACTGGCGCCTGACTTTCTGCTCAATTTCCAAACTGAAAGATGATCTATGAGTTTTTGACATGTGATGTCTTATCTCATACACAATATATATTTTGACATTGATTTATATTGTCTGATGTATCCAATCTGACATTGATATACATGTTAAATAGATTTCTTTTGACCCGCATTGAACTGTTTGGCCTCCCATACCATATGAACCTCTGACTAATGCGCCTTCCAAATCACCACCGTGGAAACGAAATAAGACCTCTCGTATACTCCCCTTTCTAACTTCTCATAAACAAGGGCAAAATGCATTATTGTAATAAAATCCAGGCCCAGACCAAAATGACAGGGCCCACAAAAGCAACAGTAACAATGCCATATTATGACTGTTTCACAGCCTCGCTCGGTTCGTAAATGCGTGCCCTTTGCCTGGGATATTTACAGTGGTATACAACGGAGAGAGCTCGCTCATGCTTACGACCTAATCTTACTTTGTGATGAGCGGCCTGTAGATGTATTTTGCCTGTGAAACAAATCTCCATGAACCATGCATGTAAAGCATAAGCTCTAAAAATAATTTATTGCTTTTTATGGACTGTTTCTCATGGGCTCGCGGTGGTCAGTTGACAGGAATCCAATAGTCACAAAGGAGAATGACTTTCCCTGTCAGCCATGATAAAAACATGAAATGCAGCTTCCCTTAGCAATCCTAAATAATTTCAATCTACTGTATTTCCTGCTCAGTTAATCCTAAAGACAGATTTCTTATCTTATTAAGGCTACAGACACAGCAGAAAGATGAAACCAGGGGAGGAAGACTGTTGCGCAAGTATTGTAATTCTAGTCATACATAGTATTTGAAGGCCGATGCAATCAATGTCTTATTTTTCATTTATTAATTGGAGAAACACTATTATTTATTATTGTATCATAGTGTTTTTTCCTATATTCTACATATTCCTCTTTCACACTTGTAAAGTAGTAACAGATAACAGGAAAAGCAATCTAACAGCTGAGTAGGGGTTTATGCGTTTGAGGTTGCGAACACATTCTGGGCTCATACAGATGTCTACATATGATCCACAGTTACCAACCCGCAGACCTTTCTAAATGTGGTACACCTTTAACGTGTTCCTCTACAACCACAAAACAGAAAGGGTTGGAGAATTTAAACTTTTCAGTCACAGAAAAATGAGCTGATGGGATTTTTCTATAGAACAATCCACCAATCTATCACAAATACATACTGGGCATCAAAACACCCATAAACCCGCTTTCTCAGGTGCTTTCAATATTACAATGTATTTGCTTTTGATGGCATGGATGCAGAAGAAGTTCCAGTATACCTATAATTCTGAGATAAAGGCCTTCGACTGTTCCTCGTGGGAAATTTTCCATGCAGAATGCTCCAGATTGTATGATTGTATGTGACAGTATTTCATTAAATATGGAAAAAACTGGGCAACACTTTACTTAATGGTCCCACTTAACAAGATGGGGAAAGTGACAGCCAGTGTCCTTCATGCATCTCTGAGTGCTACTTGTTGTGTTAAATTTTGTGCAGTGCTACCTGTTGTTACATTTTGTGCATTGCTTGCTGTGTTAAATTTGTACAGTGCTACGTGTTGTGTTACATTTTGTACAGTGCTATCTATTGTGTTATATTTTGTGCGGTGCTACCTTTTATATTACATTTTGTGCAGTGTTATGTGTTGTTACATTTTGTGGAGTGTTACCTGCTGTGTTACATTTTGTGCAGTGCTAGCCTATATTTTGTGGAGTGCTACCGGCTGTGTTAGATTTTGTGCAGCTTCCTGTTGTGTAACATTTTGTACAGCGCTACCTGTTGTTTTAGATTTTGTGCAGTGCTACCTGTCATGTTAAACTTTTTGCAGTGCTACCTGTTGCGTTACATTTTGTGTACTTGTTGTGTTCAATTTTGTGAAGCACAACCTGTTGTGTTACATTTTGTGCAGTTCTGCCTGTTTTGTTCAATTTTGTTCAGTGCTACCTGTCGTGTTACATTTTGTGCAGTGCTACATGTTGAGTAAGAGTTTGTGCAGTGCTATATGGTGTTGAATTTTGTGCAGTGCTACCTGTTGTGTTGAATTTTCTGCAGCGCTAACTGTTGTTACATTTTGTGCAGTGCTATATGTTGTGTTAAATTTTGTGCAGTGCTATTAAACACAGCCTAAATAATTCATACAACTCAACATGATTTAAAGAGCACACTATTGTTCATTGCTGTTATTCAGAATACCATATGTTCATAAACACTGACTAAGACTGCCATCACAGCTACATAAATCATTCACCACTGAGAGGCTGACCCACCCGCCAATAGATTATAAAAGCATAATGGCGAGTCTATAACTTTTCAAACTCAGGTTTCTCCCCTTGACAGCTATTTCATAACTTTTACACATGCAGCAATTCAGATTGCTGATATGGAGTGAATTCACTTGACTTGTTTGATGTTTTTGCTGAGAATGTAAGGGTTGTGAAAATGAAAATGGGAATTGAAAGGGAAAACCGAGCTAATCACTTTCCTATACCGTAGCTGATTAGAGAAAGTTTCTTTAAAAGACTGGAAGTCATCCCATGTCAGGAAATCCCACATCAACCATTTTCTCTTTATTTTTTCTCTCTGGCACACAACCAGAACAGCTACTGGCAGGTCAATAACTGGAAAAGGGATTACAGCCTAGAAGAGCAGAGTCTCACAGAGGAAAGAGTAAAACGGATTTACTTTTCAAGGGTTCATTAAGCCATAGGAAAAAGATATATACTTACCTTTTCTAAATTTATAAATGGTGAAATGATATCAGAACGGAACATGAAGGACAGGGATAAAAACTAAGTGGAAGTAATATCTTTATTATATAAAACTTTGTAGATAAAAAAAAACACACACAAGGGACATAAACAAAGCACATACAGCACTCTAAGAGTTCCCTGAGGGTTCATTTCCTGAAAAGAGTACCTTTTGCGTCCCCGAGAAACAATGGCAAAAAAAACTGGTAACTGCTTTAGTTCAAAGTACTTTACGGTCGTCCTCCTTATGGGCTATTCATCAATTGTACACGTTACACTAATTAGAGTCATATGTTGACCAACCAGAGTCAATTGTTGACTCTATGATGAGTGAAACAACGTTATCTAATCGTGTTAAGTAAAATCACAAATTGATTCTTATTCTTATATGTATTATGGGTATAACTGGGTTAAACATATGACTGTAAACCTCTTAATTTTGTAGAAAAAGGCAGGAGTTTTCCCATTAAAGCCTACCATATTAGTTGCTGAAACTCCTGGTTCCTCTCGTTTGTCCAGTTCCTAAGTAGCCTACTGGTTCAGTTTTATACAAGGTAGCCTATTTGTTGTAATGCCTAAATTTAATTTGTAAATTAACCTTGCCTGTGTCGCCATGGTGGCGCAGTGGTAAAAGCATCGGCCTTTGAGTCATTTTGTCTTTTTATTGTTAAAATGGACAAAATCAATATATTGTTAAAAATAAATAAAGTGTCGCTTAATTCCACATCAACCCTGTTACCCTCACAAAAATCCACTTGCAAAATAATGGAACATTCTTCAAGTGACATGACTCACAGGAAGTTGCATTATCTCTTTATCAGGAAGACAATGGTTCAAGTTTTTCTTGTTTCTAATTTACTATTTTTTATGTTTTATAATGTTTGACCAAGGGGGACAAGGCATACGCATGTCAAACAGCTACCTTAAATTAATGTGTAAATTGTTATCATTGTTTATTTTTCACTTTATGATCAATATCTACAAACAATTACCTTTTTACTGCATGGGGTCGATTTACTAAAGGTTTGCGTGTACAAAAACAAGTGTAAAACTGTTACCACTTGCTAATTTTTGCGGGTTAGCTTGAATGAATATGCAAAATTGGGCGTCCCTACATTATTTTGCAAAATAGTGAGAGGTGGTCATACAAATAGATTACTTTAGCATGTGTAAAGTGATTTACTAAGCTATAAAGCAAGTTTGGGAAAGGTATTTGCAGGTGCATTTTAGTACAAATGGAAAGCAGGTATTAAAAGACATGGAATCAATAAGATGACTGCTGTCATTGTAGCAAGACGTAGCCTACGGGTATATTTGGAATATCTATAACTGAATGTTCTGCATGATTGCGTAACAATGGGGGCTAATTAACTGGCCCATTCGAGCTAACGCCTAAAACACACAAGAAGAGAATTCTTAGATTAACTAAATAGGCTACATCATGAATAGTAAGAATATATTTTTTTATCATGAAGCAAATTGTAACACAATCATAATGCAAAAGTAACTCGTATTTGAATCAAACAAGCAATGCTATGTCTATTATAACAAACAGTCAATAATAAGCACAACAAAACTTTATAAAAAATAAAACCTGTGATCAAATAGAAATGTGATTTTATGTGGCACTTACAGCGCGAGTAGGCTTAGTGCTAGTAAGCATTATGATCATTTCAGTCCTGACAAACATCTATAACTCCCGGCAGAAACTAAGCCATCCAGTGAAACAGTTCGTAATATACCGCCAGCTTGTTCAGTGTAACAGTAGCCTGTACCCTACACAAAAAAAACACATTAAAATGGCAGCATTGCTGCTAGTCTTTTCACTGTTTTCTTACAGTATAACCATTCCAAACACGCAAAATCTCTCATTTGAATATGGCTGTGTGCGGCTGGAGTAATTTGTATAATGATTCTTAGTTGATCACCCGCAAAGTGTGAAATGATAAGGCGTGCAAATACTTAAAATAATACCCATTATTTGGGATCTTAGTAAAACGACCCTGTGTCCCTGTGACCTTCATCATATAGCTAGCAATGTACGGATTTGCTTTAAATGGTCAACAATGTTACTGTCAACCCTGCTACTTTTTTAGAGTCACAGAGTTGACATGCAGACTGGAAACTTAAAACTAAAAATAAATAAAATACAAATGAATACTTGAATTCTGACCTTTAAATTGAAAATCACATTGATGGCCAGATTTACTAAGGAAATGGTCGCAGCACAAAAATATTAATTATATTTTGGCTCTATATATGAGGCAGGATTACTCCTCCTCCTCCTCCTCCATCCTGAACCCCGCCCACTCAAGGTGAGACGGATGTGTGTGGGTTGGACCCGTAATGCACGACTCAGAACACTAGCTTGATAATAAATACCCGCAAGGGCTTTATTATGGGGAAATCCAAAAACGTAGTCACACAAGCAAAGTCCAAAAACCAATAAATCCAGCCAGACCAAAGATACAGTACCGAGGGAGAAGGCAGTCTCGAAATCGGTATCCATGCAAGAGTTCGTTAACCAGAGTAGCTGTCAGCGGAGCAGAAGTACAAAACAGGGAAAAAGCAAAGTTCGTAGTCGTGGGGCGTAGCAGGAGTCAGACCGAAGTCCGATCCGCGGGGCAGAGGTACAAACAGACAGCAGGCAAAACTCGTGGTCAAAAACAGGCAGTGGAAACAATAGGCAGGCAGTAACGATGGTCAATAAACAGGCTAGATCAATAACGGTAGTCAAAACAATGGAAAACTAAGGCAGCAATTTCGCAAAGACATGACATGAACACTGATCTTATATGCGGGTGTAGACAGGTGCAGACATTAGCTTGAGAGCAGCAGGAAATTCACAACAGCTTGAGAAAATGAGACACGTAACGAGGCAATTAGTAAATCGTTAGTAGTTAACCTATCCTGACCTAGCGTTAGTAAATTAGTAATTTAACATGTACGAGAAACGTAAGGTAAACATGAACACATGGTTAGATAGTTAGTATTACCCAATCCTGATCTAATGTTAGTATATTAGTAACTAGACAAGGGAGAATGAAACAATTAGGGAAGTGTGAGTGACAGCAAGAGAAGAAACAGCATGAACGCAAGGCTGCGGAAAAACATGGAAATATGTATGCAAACAATGAACTGCATCGTAACATAAACAGAAAATAAACTGTGACAAACACTAAACATGAAACATGGCATAAACATGACAGAAACGTAACACAAGGTACCTAACTTTGCCCATCTAGCTATGTAACGTAGCTAGCTGGATAGCTAAAGTTAATGTTACTTACAGGTCCCACAGAAAACATGAGAACTCCGCATCGCTTTTCATCCCATTGCTAAACTTCAGTAGTCACTATCGCGGAAAAGCAAATCCAAGGTTGACTGTTTTTTGAACACACCATTGGCTTTTTGTTTGGCTTCACTGTGCATCTCACCCCTGCCATTGCAGTAGGTAGCTAGCTAAACGCTCCACTGAAACCTCACAGGCTCTGTAGCCCCACCCACCCCTCCCCATACAGAAAAGTGTGTCATGCCCAGAAACATCCGGAACACATCTTAGAATAATAAATACAGGCAAAGGAGCAAGTATTTGGCTAATGTTTGCAAAGACAGAGATTACCAGTGTTTATGACTGATCATGGTTATTCTATGATATTTTAAAGGTAAATAATCCTGCATTGTGCACCAATATACCATTTTTTAAGACTGGTTCTAATTATGCGATCAAATAAACTAAACACGCTCATTAATGTTTTTGCTTTTGTATTCCACTATTATAGTAAAAGCCAAATTAATAATTCTGTAATAATAAATATACACTTTATGAAGAAGAGCCACGTATTGACAAGAACATAGCCTATAATAAAAACAATTTTATTTTTCAACCATATTGAACTGGCACATTTTTTTCACTATATATCTGTCATGGTTTCCCCTTCCTTTCCTCTAATTCCACGCCTCGTCTTTTTCGGTCTATCTGATTTTTTCTCCGCATTCCCTTGCGGGATTTTCCTTTCGCCGAGGTGATTATCTGGTTCACCTGTCGTCCGCGTCAGGAGGTATTTAAACCCCTGAGTTCCGCTTCCTGGCGCTTCTTTATCATTTCGTGCCTTCACGAATGTTACGGTTGTTGTTTGTTTCCTCTGCTCGCAGTTAAAAAAGATTGTTTTTCTTTATTCGCGTAGTAGAGCTTTACTTAGATAACTACATAGACGCTCAGGGAATATACTTTAGGTTTTCCCTCTTTTCACTTCTCCTTTTCTACTCAAGCTCTCTTTGTTGTTGGAGGGCGTGAGCGTTTATTTTACATTACATTACATTCATTTAGCAGACGCTTTTATCCAAAGCGTAAGTACAAAAGTGCATACAGACAGAGTCGAGATAACTAAACAGATAAGAAAGCACTTTCTTCCTTCCCATAGTAGTAGCAGTTTATCCTAGTCAATGTGAATCATTTTCACACAGTGACTGGTAAATCAGCTCTAATACAATTCTATTCTAAATATTATAAACTTGAATACACAATTTATTTTCATTTGTTTCACCATTTATCGGGCGTTATAGTCACGTTCCGAGGGTGCCTTTGCTGTTCTTCTTTCTGCAGTATTAGTTTCGCCCGTGTTTTCGTGGCTATCCCGTTTTACTACGGTGTTTTTGGTTTCTGCTACGGCTGGGAGATTCTTTCATTCTTTCTTTTCTTTTATCGCGTTTGGCTCATCGTTGTACCGCTACAACGCCATTACAATATCGCGTCACAATGTCCGTTAGTCTTTTTTATATTTTGACACCCAACTGAAAGCTTCTGCAGTGCCCCATTGTCGTGACGGACCTGAAGTGGATACTGTCGTTTGCCAAATTTCATAAGTCGTTCCTGCAGTTTGTGGTATTGGCACGTTTTTACTGCTACTTTTTTGTTGCAAATCACCAAGTTATTGTGTGTGATTTGGCTGGCTGGTTTACGGATATCTTCGGATGTTCGGATGCTGGGTGATTGAGTCTCTTGTATGTTCTCCTCTTCTCTTAATTGTACACACAAAAACCTATTGGCATCTGTCCACCATTTTAAAGTAGCCTACCATTGACTGCACATGTGATGCTTTCACTGATTTAGCTAAAAATGGGAAGGGTAAGTGGATATTGGGGCAGCAGTATAGTATGTTGGGTGGCAGTGTAGTGTAATGGGTAGGGAAACTGGGCTTGGTAACCCAAATGTTTCAGGTTGGATTCCCAGGTTGGACACTGCTGTTATACCCTTCAGCAAGGTGCCTAACCTGAATTGCTTCAGTATACATCCAGCTGAATAAATGGATACTATGTAGAAAATGCTAAAGGATAAAAACAGTAATGTAATATTGAGTATCTAATGACGGGTCATTTTTTTCAAAAGTATGTGCGCACTGTTCATTGTAAATTCTACCACAAGCCCTTAAAGACCTTTCAAAAAATGTTACAAACTCAATAATACAACCATCTCTATAAAATAACTAAATATGTATGTGAAATGGTAACACACACTATAAAATCTGTCCCATCAGCCCTGTTGGTCAGTCCTGTGACCGCAGTGTAACCCTGTTACATGGGTTAATTTGATCAAAACAGGATACATGGTAAAACAAATGGCATTTTACCCCTTTGACTTGGTAAAAAGAACAGTTAAGGACATGGACATGCTGGGAAAGTTTCCCTTTAAATGCTAAAGTTTTTCCTATAAATGCATCTGTCGCCTGAAAATCAGTTACCCTGGCATAATTGTTACAAAAAATTATATTTAAAAAAACATTGATAATCTGAAATTGCACAGAGGTAACAAAATGCTTTGATATACAGTGAGTACCAATTGCCAGACTTTTACTAACATCAATTATTAATGCATAGTCTATCTGGGTTGACGCAATATCTTTTTTGTCTTTTTTTTTTACAAAGCCATGCAAAAATTTACAAAAAAATAAATAAAATAAGTGCAAAGGTACCCTTTTTGTGGAATGACCCAAAGGACACCAACTGGTAGACAGTCATTTAACAATTATAATATGGTATATTGGTTGTACAGAAAACTATCATTAGTCAAAAACACTTATAGTTGAGTCGTCCTTTCTTTTCAGAAATGCTGACTCCTCTTATAGTAAATTGATCACTGCTGTGATTATTAAATGTGGCATTCATTTTCAATTAGCCTCCTCTTCAGAGAGGCAATGGTATATAATTGAGGCTAATTAAAAAGCTTTCATTATGAATTCTGTAGAAAAAAAATAGTCATCAGGTAATGCCATTATTCTGCATGCATCCTCCGCTGATTGTGAATGTTTTTTCTATGCTGCTGCTTATTTGAAAATTCCCAGCCAAAGCTTTAAATACTACAGGAACAAAGCAGTATGTCACTAATATATCATTCTTTCCAAATGTCAATATATTCTGCTGTCCTTCTATTGTTAGCATATTCCAGAGAAATATAGTGGATTGACGGAGATGACACTCGGGGAAGCGTCACCGTGGTTTTCTCCAGACCGGTCTTGTTTAGTCATTGCCGGGAGCTTTAGGTGCTGTTGAGCATCACAGGATGGTATAGGGGGTAAATTAGCCTTTCTAGCGTTGCTGGCTAATCCTCTTTGGGGGGGAAGTGCTTGTGCATTTGTACTACAATGCCACAGCTGCTCACAGTCAGGAATTATTTCACTCATCTATTCATCTCTGTTTCTCATTCACCCTCTGTGGATTCATTCGCTATATGTTTTTTAACATGCATTTCATCGTGACACGGGTGCGTTAGTTCAGATGGACACGTGTGAGCTGTACTATCCACTCGCCCGTATTTGCATGCCGCCGTCAGGTGACTGGTAAAATGTTACAGACAGTCGAGAGTGGTCTTGCCGAATGACACAGCTTGCCAGCGTGCTGACCCTTAATTCAGCAGGCTGATTTCAATGTAAATGTATTAAAGCTGCTGCATCAACTGTCGATTTGTCCCACACCCTCACCACAGGGCATCGCGGAGTTCACTGCCCTCCCGCCGACCTATCCGGGTGGGCCCGTGCGGCTGTTCCAACGCTACTCTAGCACAACCACACAGGTACTTGGACTCCAGCAGCCGACACGCTCTGCCTGGACCCAGGCTAAGGAGCGCTGGAGGGATCCTAACCACATTTTCACACCGGTTTCCTAGAGACACTGCTTAATTTAATTTCATTTTATTAAACCCCACATTCGCAATTGTAATGCTAAAAAATAGTTTTGATGATTTATGATGCAGGATTAAACGCCAAAAATGAAATTGGTCGTTTTGATATTTTTTAATTCGTTTTTTTATTTATTTGTATATACTCTACAATTGTTTCAAGTATATACTGTATGGCACTATTATGCCTCAGCCAAATGATGGAAGGAATTTCACAAACGAGGCACTCGGAGCTACAGCTCGAAATTTACAAGCCGTTCATTTAAAAACATAAACATAAAATGAAGAAAAGTAAAAAAGAATAAAAAATGTATACAAACAGTATATGTTTTGCAGTGTATTATGCGCATATTTAAAAGCTGGAAAGACAAATGATGTACTGATGCTCATTCGGCATGCATAATACTTAGTAAAATAAGAAGAAATGTCCCGTGATTAAATAAGTTAATGTGCTGGTAATGGTCTTATTGCACTGGGGAAATTAGAGTGATTTAATCAATTATAATGGAGAGGCTTTATTCAAGACACATTCAAATAGCTTAAAGGATGGAAGGTGGAAGAGACACACGGAGGAGCGTTATTACAATGTTACAACACTGTTGATGCTGAATAAAAGTATGAACTGTCTGTTCTAGAATTTTTACTAGATACTCTTATCAAGCCATCTGAAAGATCTCAGCGGTCTGATGGCTAGACTGTTCTTTTCCCATCAACTACTCTGCATAAACAAACGCCTTATTTCACACTTTGCAGATGATCGACTAAGAATCATTATACAAATTACTCGAGCCGCAAACAGCCAAATGAGAGATTTTGCGTGTTTTGGAACGGTTATACTGTAAGAAAACGATGAAAAGACAAGCAGCAATGCTGCCGTTTTTATGGTATTTTTTTAGCGTAGGGTATAAGCTACTGTTACACTGAACAAGTTGGCAGTTTAATACAAACCGTTTTACTGGATGTCTCTTAGTTTCTGTCTGGAGTTACGGATGTTTGTCAGAACTGAAATGATCATAACTATGCTTACTAGCACTAAGCTTACTCGCGCCATAAGTGTCGCCATAAAAGTCCCTTTACATTACATTACAGGCATTTAGCAGACGCTCTTATCCAGAGCGACTTACACAACTTTTTTTTAGCATTGTTTACATATCATCCATTTATACAGCTGGATATATACTGAAGCGATTCAGGTTAAGTACCTTGCTCAAGGGTACAACGGCAGTGTCCTACCTGGGAATCAAACCTGCAACCTTTCGGTTACAAGGCCAGTTTCTTAAGCATTACACTACACCGCCGCCCTCATGAATTACATTTTTATGAAGTTTTGATTTGCTTGCTATTCACTGTTTGTTATAATACACATTGTATTGCATGTTTATTTCAAATACTAGTTATTCTTGTATTCTGTAACACGATTTGCTTCATGATTAAAAAAAATATCATAGCCTAGTATGTAGGCTATCCACAAATTCTGTTCTTGTGCATTTTGAGCGTTAGCCAGAATGGGCCAGTTAATTACCCCCCATTCTTATGCAATCATTCAGAACGTTCAGTTATGGATATTCCAAACACACCCATACGAGTCTTGCTACAATGACAGCCGTCATCTTATCGATTCTGTGTCTTTTAATGCCTGCTTTCCATTTGTACTAAAATGCACCCACAAATAACTCCCTTTTGGGCTTAGTAGATGTGCTAAAGGAATCTATTTGCATGACGACCTCCCGCTATTTCCCTCGTGTTTTTGTACACGTAAACCTTTAGTAAATTGACCTCTAAATGTATACCAGAAATATTCTCCTGATGCCAACCTCAAACATTGTGTGCATTTTATATTTTATTAATGTCTTCTTTAGAAGAGGAGTGGAGAGTCAGCCCTTGATTAGTGTTCTTTTTCCACTTTACTCAGATGGCAGGACAGCAGAGAGGGTTACAGATAGAGATGGTATCACAGAACAGAAAGTGCCATGGTAGGGAATGGAACATCCGGTGCATCCGAAGCCCGGGGAGATTCAGATACGGGTGGACAGCCAATGAGGCGGTCGTACTGCTGGTTTTCATTCCGCCCCTCTGATCAGGGACTGATTTAAACCTGACTGGCCAGTCTAATCTCTGGCCAGTCAGTGACATTATTAGACAATCAGGCAGAAGAGAATGCCAGCAGTACTACTCACCTTGAGAACCGGATTTGAGCATCTCTGCTCTGTGGACTGTTCAACATGGCCTCCTCAAAGCTGCAGCTGACTCGTCATTATGCGTAAGGGCATAAGAATGGGCAACGATGGGAACGTTTCATTCCAGAGAGGAGGCTGCACTGCATCGAGCGTGCACGTGAACGGCCAAAGAGTCTGTGCCGCTATTACGTTACCTGGCAAGCTGTTCCACAATCCGCACATTGACAGCTCTCCATTCATACATCCATTATCTAAAGCGCTTACTCCTGCTCAGGGTCGTCAGGGGAAGGAGGGGCTGGAGCCTATCCCAGCACACATTGGTTGGCAGGCAGAAATACAGCTTGGACACCAAGGCATTGCAGGACCCACACGCCATTCATTCCCAGGTACAATTTAGAGTCCCCAATTAACCTAACTGTAGGACTGTTGGACTGTGGGAGGAAACGAGTACCCAGAGGAAACCCTCACAGACATGGGGACAACATGCAAACTCCGCACAGACAGGCACTCGGTACCTTCTTGCTGTGAGGCCAGTGCCACTCACTGCACCACCGTGCTGCCCCACATTGACGACTCTCTGCTTAAAAAATACTTCCTGATGCCAGTGCTGAATATGGAGAATCACAGCCTCATTTATACAGCGCTCATTGGCTCTTGGGGTTAACATGCCGTACTGCCGTACCTTTTATTCCATTTTGTGTCCCAGCTATTTTTTGTAATTGATTTTTTTTAAACACGAGATTACATATACTGTCTGGAACATTTTATCTCACAATATTTAAAAATGTTCTTAATTAATTCCCAGCAGGAGCCATATAAAATGTCAGGTATAATTTAGATGAGGTTTTTCACAGGAGGAAGACAACTGCACAATTTCTCAAAAGTCAGGGTTGTATTAAAAATTTATGAATGAATAAATAAATAAAAAAGAAATTTTTGGGAACACATTGTGTTTGTGGATGTCTGCAGGTGAGGTAAGATGATAAACCCTGGTTTTCAAGATCTACTAGGGGGGGAAAAAACGGACGGAGGTTAGATTTTGAGTAATAACTTGGGGAATGATGACTCACAGGAGCAAAACTGGTCCATCAAACAAGCAGTGAGTGGTCCAAACAATCCTAAGTGCTCATGTTCGCTAAGACACAGTGGGGACAGTACACGCATACTCCAGGCGCTAGAGCGAGGCTTGAGCTGATGGTAGGAGAATGGTTGCTGTACCACATGGAGCACACAATTTTTCATTTCTGCATATTTTGACAAAATTAAAGGTTCTGCAAATGCATGTCATCAATTTCCCCATTCTGGGGGAAGTCAGTGACATTAATATTCTGTTTCATTAAGACCATTTACAGACGTTCCAATGCATTGCTATTATTAGCACAAACTTTTACAGCAAAGGCTCTCTGCAGTTTTGAGAGTATACACACATATCATGAACAAATACCATATGTATTTCCATGGATTTTTAAGCCTACTACAGTATTAAATTGTCCATTCATCTGTCCAATGGTTGAAACATAAATTGCCACTACAATTAAACATATGAAATCCCCTGTTAAGTAAAACATTTGAATAGCCATGAAACGTGTCTTGCTAATTAGTTAAATTCATGTAGTCAAATTAATGTGATCTTGAGTGTTCAGCTTCATAAGACTTTTCACTTGATGACACTGGTGACTATTAGGCAACCATAATGCTTTGGGTCCAGTCAGACATAAATGTCTTTGTTTGTTCAATATAAATGATGTCATCTTTTTGTTTGTTTCATAAATGCAAGTATAACCTCTGTGGGGGAAAATGTTCACATTTTTTGCAATTTCTTTCTCAATGTTGAGGGCAAAGCTAATGCGTCAGCAGAGGTGGAAAGTCCGGGGGTCAGACAGTAAAAGACATGTTTTGTGTTTCTTCTACCCATGAACTCAGCCAGTTGATTTCACTAATTAGTTCTACCTCCTGGCTGAAGAACTGTCCTAATTTGCAAGTCCAGATGATTGGACACTGGGGAAGACTTTTACTTTCTGAATCTGGATCATTCACATCTGTGTATCAGTTTTTAGAGAGTTACGAGGGGAGAACTGCTAGAAACAGTGATTATACATTGATCAGATGATCGGGCAGGCTCAAATGGTATCTGCATGGGTCTGAAATAACAAACCACATCGCCTCCAATCCAAACCCAATTAATCAAAGAACCAGGTTAATCAGTTATTTCCATATCCAACCTAAGGCGCAACGTGAACACCATCGACAATAATTTACGAAGAGAAACAGAAACAAACCGCTATGGTGCTTCGTTTCAAAATGAAGTCTCAGATTAAGTTCTTCAGGAACAGCAGCCGTTTCAGTGGTCTAGCCTTAGCAAACAGCGGTTGGATTAATCCATATCTCTCTACCCATTCCTCTTTGAAACCGCTTTCATTTCAGTCTTTTTGGAAGTGTCATCTTTTGAGTATAAATAATCTAGCTTGCTATATAGATTTTTGACCAATTCTTGACCACAGTGGTTTAAATAAAAAAGGAATTGTATCTGGTTAAAAATATATAGATTTTTATTAAAATTGTTATTAATGATATGTACACAGAGATGAATGTACTTGTCTTAAGTTATAATTAAGTTTGGAAAATGGAGATGATTGGAATTCTGGGTTCCCCCAGCTGCTATCCACGCAGTCTTATTTTGGGCAGAGCTCAGTGTCATTTCTGACCCCTGCTGTAAGCAGTGCTCTCATGTGGCTAATTCCCCTGGTAATGCAATGCCATGCTTGGATTGGTCGGTTGAAGTCGTGTCATCTTTTATTGCAAGCAAATTGCACGCAGATATATACTGAATTAATGAGCTTACATTTAATTGAATTTAAGAAAAGCGGGGAAAAAAAGCCAAGTAAATAATTAAACTGGCCTAATCTGAACCTGTTTATATGTCATGAAATAAATCCTGGAGGTTCCCTTTAGTCGCATAACAGACTCCTCCTGCAGGCAGCTTTTCAGTGCCGTTTGATCCGATAGAAACCATTGCTTTGTGCCTGCAGTCTACCAGCCTGCTGGAGTGATTCGGAGCGGTATCAATGATATGTGCTTTTGAGACAAAAAAGTGAAACACGTTTGAAATTTTAAAAAGCATTATTTAGGCTCTAATCTATAAATATTTATTTAATAATTTATTTTTAATAACCAGCCTATCTGGAAGACTTTCAATTCCCCTGACTATTATTTTTCCAATTTACTGGCCAAATGTATTAATACTTTTATATACTTTCTATTACTTTCTCCTGCCTGCATGCTAACAACACTAATGCAAAGCGTTTCACATACATGTCCGCAGCGTAATTTGCAAGATTCCTCAACCTTCACTGGACATGTCCACCTCTTTAGCAACATTTAACATTTTTTATTCAAAAAAAATGCTTGTGACAATGCCCCATATGATAAGCAGCTTTAACCATGCGAAATACACAGAAGCATGTTGTTGCAACTGAATGAGATTTTTTTTCTACTTAAAGTATATGCTGGTGAATAATTCTTTCACAGTTTGTCCCTAATTACATTGTCTGCTGTGTAAAATATTAATTAGTTGACTGGCAACAGAGTACCAACTGAATCATGCTTCATTGCAAATGTGGGACGCATAACTGCACTGTTTATGATGAAAACATCACACATTAAAAATCTATTTTCTTGTAAGACAACGACCAAAGTACAGTGATGCCATATTACCCACTCAGATATACATTAAACATACTCTGCGGGAGAGGCAGAAAGACTCAAAGGGGCAACACACAAGATAAACCCCCCCCCTGTGAATAAGCCTTAATGAGTCACCATTGCATACCACTCAGCTCTTGAATATTACTGAATAGCCCCTGTAAACCTATAAACTTGTAAAATGCTCACAAACGTGTACACTACCTTAAAGACTGTACACTATGAGATGCAAACTGTGCCATAAAGTTATTCATCGACTGCACAAACTGTAAATTCAGACATTATAGCTTAGGCCTTAGGCTCCTACACCATATGTACAATAGAGCAATGAATAAATAAATAGAAACGTCTCTAATTGGTTCTTGTGCGCGGTGACTCACCCGTGACTCGCAACCGTTCAGCTCCGACCACAACCTCCTGGTTGTCCGCGGAGAACAGCAGTTTTCCTGTGTTGGATCTCACCTCCAGCATCTTTCCCCATGCTTCTACTCCTTTTGATCCTAAATAGGAAGATACGGAATAAACACGTAAACACAGACACACTCACATGCGTACGCACACAAGTACACACACACACGCGCATGCACACACTCACACATGCATGCTCACAATATCAATATAAAACATAAATAGCATAGAAAACATTATTCTGACAGAATGAACAAAATAAAAACATCTGAGAAAAGCTCTTGAATGGGACAGACCGTGTGGCCCAGGTAGTTCTGACTGCAGCTTTTGCTAAGCTATCTAACGAGACAGGAAGTAAATTGTGGGAAGCAAAAAGGCTTGTGAAAAGTGGAGATGCGTCAAATTACATTCCCTTCATACTGTCAAGATTGATAGATCATTCTCACTGTTGGTAATTGCTTGTCACATATTTGATATTTGAATTAAAACATTTTCCCTTTCATGGTTTTAACGCATTTACACAGTTGCCAGTCAGCTTCCCTTAATTATGCCAAATGTGTGTGGATTTTGCAAAAAGCACAAATAGAAAATTAGAATCTCCAAACATTTTAATATTTTTCTGTCAAGAATCCCATTTAAGCCAAAGACACTCTGTATGGTTTTATTTAGACAAATGTTCCCTTTTCATACCATTAACACATTTCAAAGAGGAAATTCAACACCAAAGAATGACAGCTTTGAAAAGACATTTTCCATGACAAACATGTTGCTTATGACTTCCATTTAGCGTCAAGGCATGTATTGTCTGAAATAGTGTGGGGGTGGATCACAGAACATGTTCACGACAGGTTCCTCCACACATTTGAGAGCAACGCAGGGTAGAATTGGTACTGTCATATAGGCCTGCTGATAGGATATGGGCGGTACACAGCAATTACACTCCTTCCATGAAAGACAAGTATTTTCTTTCCACTGGGACATTAGAAAAGAGTTATACAGTGTTCCCATGGTGATAATACCCTGGCAGGTTTGCAGGGCACTATTGGTTCTGACTCAATCAGGAAAAAGCGTGACCACTTTTACGGATGATAACCACATTCCATGGCTTTGACCATATCTTACCTACAGCTAGTTGCGTGACCATCTGATTTTTTCCATTGAAAATGTTGATAGAAACATTTTTGGATGATTGGAGGAACAGTGGACTACCCTGTGGAGACAAGCCAGTATCAGAGATCAATAATCATGTAAGAATGCGAAGACATACCAATAAATTGACTGTCATTTGCTAACGTTAAAAAAATAAATTTAAATAAAGAAAGAACTACAATAAGCTGATATACTGGTACAATTTGGTCTTTTGTATGAAGGATCCTACATAATATTTACATCATGTCTACAAACAAACCACATAGTATCTTCATAAAGAACTCTCATAAGGTGAGTTACAATGTGTCAACATCCATATCATAAATTACATTCTATGGTGATGGAATATTGGAATAGAATAATGCCATATTGACTTGGTTTTTTGCAAATGTTTATGAATGCACATGTACTGCTTAAGCACTACCGTTTTAGTTCTTGTATGATCTTGCATGGCTGAAACAGATTCTTTGACACTAGCCCAACCAGTTTTGTATGTGGTCATATAGGCTCATATACTGGATTATAATGTATATAAATTGCTTTAATTCTGAACATGGAAGCAAAGCCAAGGGCGTGCATGATGATTTTACAGAGTGCTGCACATTGCAGTCATTGTTTAAGATACCTATACATCATGAAAACTGTTTATCTTGGTAGATCAAAATGATGAATTTAGCTAAAAAAAAACTGAGCGGATGTCCTGATGTTGCAGGTTAATTTATGCACTACATGCATCTATAACATCTATTTTGAAGTCAGTTGTTTCATACTCATGCTTTAGAAATAAGAAAATACTGACAATTTCAGGTTTATATGTTTATGCTGCGTGTTCAATGATCCTGTAGGGGATCACTATGCCCAGAGACACGGAGGAAATATTGGATGGAATCTAAAAGTGTTCTAAACGAACACCGCTAAGACGGACAATAATCCGTAGTGGACGGGGAAAATAAGAACACAAATAACCTTGCGATAAAAAGCGAGGAACTTGATATCCGAGCAAAACAAAGGAAGTAAGCAGTTACACTTATCTAACTTTCGTTGTGGAGTGAACAAAAGAAAGGAAGGAGAAAAATAAAAGAACCCTAAACCTTAGGGCGCGAGCACTCGTAGGTTTGAGTGGGAAACAAAAAAAAAAAAACCGCTGCTCTGAAATAAGAGAGCGAAAGAGCGCACTTCACTTTTTCTAAATTGTACGGCTAACAAGTCCCGCATTGAGAAGAAAAACTCGCAAAACTCCTATACCTTTACCGGCTAGATTGTTACATGAAAATGAAATAACATGGAAGCGACGAGAAAAGAAGGAAGCGGGGTATAAATAGTGAGCGGAAATGCAGGACAGGTGAACTCACTAATCACCGAGGTGAAAGTAAAACCCATAGTGGAACACAGAAAAATCCCATAGATTACAGGTAAATGGAAAACAGAAATACTAAGCGCGGAGATAAGGGAAGAAAGGCGTGATCCATGACAGATCCAGGTATCATACTTAATGTATTTTCTTTTGTCATTATGTTTCTATTTAAGACATATTGGGCCTCATTCATGAAATGTTCCTAAATATGTGCGTACATTTAACAGTGGAGTAACGTCGGCTGTAAAATAGGCCTTCGGTAACCTTACCTTTATACGGCTATTACCCCCAACCTGTTTCCACTTATAGTTCTTAATTATCAATCAAGCAATTCATTAATTGAATAACAAACAATATCAATGAATATAGTTTTTAGTTTTTAGGTGCTAGTATTTTTCTTTGCGTCATAAAATGGGTAGCACTTGGCCTACAGGATTACTTGTTTCCCTTTATTTAGCTTGAGTAGTTTAACAAACAAACAATTAATTCGCTGAATAATCAAGACCAATTTGTAGCCTATTTAGAAATGATAACGACAGAGACAACTTGAGATCAGACAATAATCTGAATGCGTTAAAGAATGTAATTAACTTTAAGACGACAATCAAATTAGTCAAAGCGATTCAAACATTAAAAGCATAAATTTTAAGAGGACAGCCTCTTAAGTGTCTCGAATCGTTGAGAGCAACGCATAATTCAGGCTAGAAAAAATGTATTCACGAAAATCCCCGAATCGTTGAAGATTTAAACATTCAGAATTTTCGCACGTGGATATAGAAAAGTGCAACACAAGCCTATGATGCACAGAACAATAATGCTATCTCAAAATAACTTTACTTATTGTTCCTGGTTATTGAGTGAATAGATTATTTAATTTGATCAGGCAAAGTAAACGGAAACAGTTCTACTGTTTCCTAGTTCTACTCCCACAGTATGCCACTGACATTTACGTACAAAACAAGTTTGTACAAAACATTTACGCCGGATTCATCAAACCGTGCAAAAACTCTGATTTGCTCGTATTCATGTGTGCGTGTTCATACATTCCAATTCATGACCGGTGCGTGTGCGTTATTTTGCGATTAGCATAAATCCACACCCATGAATTGCCAAAGATGGAAGTTGCAAATTCCCTTTACAGGTGCATGCATACAAATTCTAAATGGTCCAGAAAAATCGAAGGAAATAATTATTATAAGTAAAAATGCCTGGCAGGCGTTAAAATGTGCTGCCAATGCAGGATCACACATCACACAAACTAAGTAGTAAAAAAAAATGGATCAGCATTAAATTTGAGGCGAAGAAACGCATAGCTGCGCACAAAGGCACCACAAATACATGAGGTGGCCAAGGACAAAAAAATTGACAAATATATTCTTACCAATAACGCAGCCGTCTCTCACAGCACCTTTCTCCAAACGAGTGCCAACTGAACTGCCCCTCAGAATGAAGCTGTCACGGGTCCCACCAGGCCACTGGGCCACGGCGTTGAGCAATACATATTTCGCATAATATATGAGCTGCTCATTGATGGAGTGATAGCCCTTTATATACATATACGCAAGCGCACCATCGGATGGAGCCTTGATGCGTATGTGTGCAGTCTATGGCACTGCTAATATTGTGCAGGTTAACCATCATCTCAGCCAATTAATCTATGTGATTCCTAAAGTTGCGCCGTACTGCAAAAATGTTGGTGTAAATTTAATAATGCTGGAGTACATTTCACACCCTACAGTGTTTATATGAGACCACAGACTCATACTAACACCCTAGGGTGTTAAATGTACAGCACCATTTTTCTGTGCGTGTGCCAACTCCAACTCCACGATCAGCCATTAAAACACTGGCTACAGACCTGTAAGCCACTTTAAAGCACATTTCATTCATTGGTTAAATGTGTTTCTATTAGCATCTTTAACATCATATAGCATTTAAATTTTTATCCATTTTAAAAGATAGGACTGGGAGCATTCATTACGTTTTGGGTCTAATTAAACAGGTTCATAGCCTACAATTGATTAAGAGGCGTAATCTAAAGTGTTTGCTTTTCAAAATTGTAATTTATTACGTTTACAATGTGCATTTCAAAGGCTACATTTAGTCTTGTGAATTTACCAGAAAATAAAAATTTAATGAATATGCTCATTGACATTAAGAAGCTACATTTAGCTGCATTTTTAATTTACAAATGTGGTACGCATGTTCTTGAACACGTACAAACAAATCGCAGATACAAAAACTTTGATGAATGCCAAAATACAAACAACATTGCTAATACGAATGATTTTCGCACAAATCCGTTCTGCTCGCATTTCATGAATGAGGCCCACTGTATGTATATAGAGGTGTACTCTGACAGGATTTCATTTTTATGAATGCAATTATTTTCTAAACATTGCAAGCAACCACATGCTGCAGAGCACTTCGGTGAACCAGTCATCTGTTTTTCACTTTTTATTCCTTCTATTTATTAAACTATACATTATTTTAATTACAGAATAAAGCTGATTCTCTTGTATCAGTTGCTTTTACTTGTCAAAAGAATCTTACATGCTCCGATCAACTTCTTAATTAAAGATAGAACAAAGCTATTGTATTCAGAATTAAGCATGGCGGATTACATTTCACTGTGTGTGTGTGTGGTGTGTGGTGTGTTATAGGTAATATTATGATGTTCTATATTTGTTTTAGATAATATCATCAAATACTGATATGGAGAAATGTGAAAAGATATTGTCAACACCCTGAAAGTGCAAGGATTTATAGTAGGATTAGTAGTACCCATAAATCATTCTGGCCAATGTGATCTGTTGACATTACCATTTTGTAAAAACCCTGGCATTCCTTTTATTATTATTATTTGGTTTTGACCTGCAGCCTTTTGACATTTTTATTTGTTTTGTCACTTCCTGGATTTGATCTTATTGGTTGAGCAGCCTGTTATCTGCATCTGTATCTAACTTCTGTTTTCTCTCTGATGTTGTACATTGACCACACAGCCATAACATCATATCCATAGCATTTTTGGTGAAAATGCATGTCTTGTTTACTAGATATATTCTTTTACAAGTCAGTTAGAGATATAATCATTTATTTCCTTAAGGAAGATATTTAATTGTCCATTTATAATATTTGTTCTTCCTGTATATCTAACCATGTTCTATAGGTAATAAATTATTCATATCCAGAGCCTAGAGCCAATTAATTGTCAATGCATATGAATTCTGTGGAATTTCAGAAAATGAAGGCTTCAAGTCTGCTTAGACAGTTCTATTAAAAAAAGCTTTTAAAGAAAAAGGTTTGTTTTTGCAGGGCTCACAGTTTCATAGAACTGCTCTTGGCCCATGTTTCATTTACTGCAGTGTTTCTAGAAACATCTACACAAAGCCGACTCATGGGTTGCCTGGCACTTTTTACAGATACATCAGGGTCGTTTCTAGACTGCTTTGATTGGGGGGGGCGGACGAAGATGAAGTAGCCCGGGGTCTGGGGGTCCTCCCCCAGAAAAATGTAAAACGTTTAAAACTAATTTCCTGCATTTCTATACAACCTCACACAGGTGTTTTCCAAGCCCTAGATGATATTTGAGATGCTTTTTTATAAAGCTAAAGCATAGGCTAATCAGTACATTAGTGGATAAGATAATTTTATTACATTTTAAGCCCACCTCCACCCCCCCTCCCTCATCTTATAGGAGGACAACTTTGTTTATGCCCATTAATACCAAATCATTATCTAATCTTATATGGAAATAAGTATATTAAAGATGAGCTATATTCCTTCATCACTTAATTTTATATTTACACGTGAAACTACGTTACTGTAACTGGTTCATCATTTTCATTTATATTTTAGCTATACTCCACCCCCCAATCTGGATTTGGAATTGCCCCCCTGTGCGCACCCCCCCCCCCCCCCTAGAAACGGCCCCCCTAGAAACGGAGATACATGCATTGATTTTGTTCTGATCTGCCCAAATCTGATCTGCACGACCAACCAATCAACAAAACTAATAATAATCTGCATCAGTTTGAGCATTCATTTGTTGCATTCCAAATGAGCACACATCCAGCAAATAATGGCTTTCCAGATATTCCGCAAGAAGAATGAATTATGACCCAAACTATGGGAGTCTTAAAGACACCTGGATCTTGCATTCTAACATGATGAATATTCAAAGTAAATGAAGCAGTAACATTATACATTCATTATATATAAGTCTGGTTTGACATCCTATGTTGATGTTTACAGTATGTGTGGAAGTATGTGTCTTTTTATGCCTCTTTTTTTTTTTGCCTGTCCAGGTTGTTCCCCTTTCTGACAGTTCATATGTCAAGGGGGCCACCCGATATCTGGCTTGTCAAGCTCACTGAACTCTTTAAAAGCCTGCTCAGTAATTTTGGTTGTTAAAAAAATGTGAATCGCTTATAACAAGCAAAAAGATGAAGATATGGTAGGCTACTACAGTATTGAATTATTATCTTAATAAAAATAACAAAAGAAAAAAAAAAGCATTTCAAATATAAGTGTTGGGCCGACATTACTTCTTTGTTCATCTTCTGTCTTCCGCATTTCATTCTTCTTTTTTGTTTTTAATATGTGATTTTTTTTGTAGTCCTTGCACAGATCATCACCATGGAAACAAACTTATCACTAACTTCAAATGTTTACTTGGTGCTCACTTATCAGATAATATATAAAAAAGAATAGTTAGGTAACATTTTGCAAAATAAACCATGCCTTGGAAATAGTTTGGTATTGCATTGTGGCTGTTTACAGTAAAAAGAAACTACAAGAACCATGATCCATCAAGGTACTTAGTTGCTATGCATGCAATTTTCACCGATTAGCAACCAAAATTACTGATTGGCCTTTAAGGTGTAAGATCACAAGTATGTGATTAGAACGTTCTGAACTGAACAATGAAGTTCTAGAACATTGGAGTTCTAGAACATTTCATATGCATGCCAGCTCAACAACATAGGCAAGACCCCTACTGCACTCTGCGAGCACATTAATCAGGCATAATGTACAGTACTTGCTGCAGTTAACATCCATTTATGAAGTTCTTACTATAATGCAAAAAAATAAAAAGAAAATGTAAAAAGAAGAAGAAAAAAATAACTAAATTGTACATTTCTTTTGGACTTAATTTCTTAGAAAGAATATGCATCTGAGACGAAAGGTCTACTTACTGGGCTGGACTGGATTTCTTTGGCATACAGAGGTTGGAGGAATTCAGAGTCCCCTTCCAGTTTCAGACCCTTCTCAGTGATTCTTAAATTACCCATACCATCCTGCAGGACACATAACGGAAAGAAAGAAACATGAAAATTACTTGCAACTGGTGCACTTGCAATGGCTACATAGCTGTAGAATGTAGAACTACGGCGAATTAAACAACAATCGGAGAAGACCTTTGCGAACAAGGTGAAGCCAATACACGGTCAGGTTCAGAAATGCTTTGATTCTTGCAGGTTTGACGTTAACCTTCAGCTTTCATCAGTCAATAAATAAACCTTGGAGATCATTTTGAAGATGAGTGTGTTCTCTGATATGAAAGGAACCCTTGTGTGCATGAGCTAGAAAGCAGCCCTTTGTTTTCCCATATCTTTGATCCCGTGGATGTGAAGAGCATTACCAAATAGAGATCAAGACCTCTGTACCAACAGGGAGTCCAATGGTAATCTGCTCCTGACAATCTTTTCATAAATCCCTTTTTCCATTTGAGTTTGATAAAATTATCAGAAAATGTATGTAAGGCATGAAACCTGGGCTTTGACACTATTATTCATGCTTTATCTTTGTCTATCCTGCCGCACTTTTATTGCGAAACCTTTCCATTTACGAAAGCTTTCTTATAGGGGTGTGCCCGAAGCCGAAGCTGAAATCCGGAAGTGTACGGATCATAGGTTGGAAACATAGACTGTATAAAAATATATATTTTTTTCTCTTCGAAGTTGCCAGTTCATATTCGGATGCGGGAATTCAATTGAAGCAGGGAATTTTTTGATTCAGTGCCCACCTGTCTGTATGCCTCTTCTGAACTTTACAGAATTAAGCATTGGGTTAGGGTTAGGGTTTATTAAAACATTAAAATATATAATTAGGGATGGAGCCGTTCGATATAGGTCATGTGACTCAATCGGCAGTACCTGAAATTACGGGATACTAACGTGCTCGTTATAATCGAACAGTGCGCCTTGTTTATATAGGCCTACGTCAATATTGTGAGAGCAAAAAAAAAAAAAAAGAAACAAAACATGAAATAAAAAATCATCATCTTGCATGCAAACAATAGCCTACTATCCAGTTAATGAATGCTGCTCACTTTAATTTAGCTGTGCTTAATCTCGCTATTGTGTTGCATGTAGTGTACTGTATACTAAAATAAAACAATCTAATATTACACAGTAAAATAAATGTACGTAGAGGCAAATGGGAACAAACATAAAAGACTTCCCTGGACTGCTGCATTCAGATTTTAGTTTTGCTGCACCCTGCTATACATTCCATTTGTACATTTCTATTTTTAATAACTGCTGTTGCACCTGAGGCAATGATCAGCAGTTTACTTCATGATTATGATGTAGCACATACTCTAAATTTTATTATCAACTAATCTTACTATGCAGATACACATAGGATTGAAATTGTGTTCCTCATATCTCCATAAAAGAATA
Source organism: Ilyophis sp. 1 JC-2022 (assembly GCA_022702515.1). NCBI lineage: Eukaryota > Metazoa > Chordata > Actinopteri > Anguilliformes > Synaphobranchidae > Ilyophis > Ilyophis sp. 1 JC-2022. The sequence continues at coordinate 24,738,659 of CM040401.1, forward strand.
GAAGAAAAAGAAAGATAAAAAAAAAAAAAAAAAAAAAATAAAAAATAAAAAAAATAAAAAAAAGAAAAGCGTGTAAATATAAAAAATTATAATAAAAATAAAATATGTTGCAATAAATGACAGTAGCAAAGTTATGGATGTATGACAGTGTGGCAAATAGCAGCAATTGTATCAGATATAATAATTACAAGTACAATATAAATAAAAGTGGCTGGTGCCAATAGTCTGTGCATGGGGGGGCAGGGACAGATCAGGATATGTCTATGATCATACTGTATATGTCTATTTGCACATGTAGTTTTTTTTCAGTCTTATCTGAAAATATGTGCGACTACCGCAAGCAAGAGGTACCTCTTTTCCTTTCGGTGGTGCCATTTGGCCACTCTTTTATAGGGGATTTTCTGCCCAGAAGTCATTAGATAGGCAGTTGCTTGTTATTTGTGCATACTGAAGATGTGCCGTGCTATGATAATGTTTGAGGGATTGAGGTTGTGAAACAAAACCTCTGCAGTTCCTCTCATCGAAGTGTTCCCTTCTCTACGGCCGCCGATATTTCAGAGAGCGGACACGGGGGCGCGGACTTCCCGCATCGTTTTCTCACGCTAGCTGGCGAACAATTCAGAGCGGCACGTGCTGATAGAGGGGCCCCTGAGGAGTCCGGCGAGTCTTCTCTCGCCGCTCTGCACTGCTGGGAATCAACAAACCTCAATTGTGTGCCAGTTTATGCAGCTTCAAGGAGTAAATTGATTTCCTCTCAACATGTCCTGGCAGCTCTGTCACTGTTGTGGGAGGTTGATATTTATTGCAGATGAGAGAGGAGGACTTAGCTATAGACGGAGAGTGAGAGACTGAGAGACACAGGGGGTGAGAGTGAGAGAGAGAGAGACACAGGGGGTGAGAGTGAGAGAGACAGAGAGACAGAGGGGGTGAGAGTGAGAGAGACAGAGAGACAGAGGGGGTGAGAGAGAGAGAGAGAGACACACACAGGGAGTGAGAGTGAGAGTGAGAGAGAGAGAGAGAGAGACACACAGGGGGTGAGAGTGAGAGAGAGAGAGACACAGGGGGTGAGAGAGACAGAGAGACAGAGGGGGTGAGAGAGAGAGAGAGACACACACAGGGAGTGAGAGTGAGAGAGAGAGAGAGACACAGGGGGTGAGAGTGAGAGAGAGAGAGACACAGGGGGTGAGAGTGAGAGAGAGAGACACAGGGGGTGAGAGAGAGAGAGAGAAAGACAGGTGTCTGAAAGGATGCAGACATTTTTTGGTTGAACTTTTGGAGGGACACCTCGTGGGCAGAGGGGGATACGCTAGTACAGCCATCGCGGTGGTCTGCGCCGCCAAAAGCCGTTCAGGCTTCGGGCCTCACAGAGAGCCGTGGCTCTTATCTGCCGGCCGCCAGGAAGCGACACCGCTGTACTCATTTGCATCTGAGTCAGGAGCTTCCCCACCCCACAGGGCTAATGTATGCACAAACGGGTGTTCGGCCATGATCAGCGAGACCTCAAGGCCCAGAAATCTATAACCCAGAAGACTCAAGAAAATGCCGTGATTTTTAAATGCCACGACTAGAGGCCATTCTGACTTTATTTTGTATTGACAAGCTCAGTGTCTATCCCACTGCCCCTGAAGTGATAAAAACAAATGGGACTGAATAGATATAATGACTGAGGGGGTGGGATTATTAAAGTCGTATTTAATAATCCCCAGATGCCTCTGTAACAGTGACAGAGAGATCCTTCGCAGCAGATAAATGCACGGGCGCATTGGATACGAGCAAAGTTAACTGAAATCGATACCCCTCTTCCTCTTGCCGTATTTTCACAGGGACAAAAAAACTTGTACGTGCGTCAACTTTGAAGTACTCGCTGAAAATGTACACATCTGCACATTTACCACATAGTAATGGACAGCATTACCCAGAAGGTAACGCAAAGGGGTGCAAAGTCAAAGTGAACCACAAAATTGCCCTGTGTTTGCATGAGATTGTTGCATGAGATTGTAAACCATGGGGATCACCACACCTGAAGGACTGCCCTATACATGGAAGGAATATCATATAATAGACATGCGTGTCTTCTTCCATTGGAGCTTAGCGAGGTATCACTCCCAGGAGACAAAAATGGAAAAAAATGCTTCAGTTACAATAATTGTGGCACACATGGTTTTGTTAAAAATAAAAATATTTTTTTTTTGTCAAAATAAATTTACTTCAATTAAAGGTTGAATTTCTCATTTTTTCAGTGTGGGATTAGGCTAATTCATCAAAAGGTGAATCTTTTATAACCATTTTTACTCATCTTTACCAGGGGTGCCAATAATTGTGAAGGGCACTATATATAAAATCCACATTTATCATAAATAATTAATAATCAAAAATTATAATAAAATATTTTTTGGCTCGTAATATGCTTTTTCAATTTTTCTCAAAAAAAAAAAGGCCTATGCCTTCTGCTCAAAATGCCCAAGAAAGATGATTTGTTGAGAAAAGATGAGCAAGAACATGTGATGCGCCAGTATAGTGTGCACTGCTCGTCAAAAGGTATGCGGTGATGCAATAGCAGGAATGCAGAAGGTCTCTGGGGAAACGAGTGAAGAAGACAGAAAAAGACAAAAACACATGCGGCTCTCTTTCTCTTTAACAAGCCCCACAATGAGACCATAACCTGAAGGCAAGGCAGCACGTTTCTCTTCAAAAATATATATTTCCTCTGCCTCTCCAGAAAACTAATTTGTGCACTTAAAAATTACTGTTGAAAAAATCCATGCAATTGTACATTAAACGTAAGTGCCTCTGTAAGAGAATTTGTTTCCAGCAACCCATCACATTATTTGCTTTGCTTCTAAAAGTGATCAAATATAATTGTCACTGTCATTTTACTCAAGTGGGCAATGTTTGTTTCTGAAATTCTAAAATTATTGAATAAATACATCGTTGAATGTAAAAAATACAAACTCAGACAACCTCTGGCACTGGGTTCAAAATTTAATTATTTGGGCTTGGTGGCCCAAATAAACTGTTTTCCAACTTGCTGATAAAAAGTCTCCCCCCCCCCCCCCCAGTTTCAAAGTAATATTGTACACAGAAACCTTATTTCACTCAACCTACAGGTAATATCCCCAGTGCTGTTATAGTCATGTACACTTTGAGATGGCTATCAGTGGAATTGCCTTCGGATTGCACCGTGCTGTGTCTCTAAATCTGATCGAGTTCATCCCAGCGGGAGAAGCTACCGTTTCATCATCCATCAAACGACCGTGCCCCTGTCAAAGCAGGCATCAAAGCAGGCTGCTCTGTCCCGTTCAATTAACCTTGCAAATAAACACAACAAACACACTTCATCTAAGATGACCCGGATTTAAGCGGAGGTTCATTACAGCTCTTTTGGCGCACTTCTGCTACCAATCAATGTCAGTGAGTATAGATTTCCTATTAACTTCATATTAATTTGAACTGCAGAAAACAACACTTACCCTCCTATAGAATACTCAAATCGAGCACTCCTCTGACAGTGATTGATCTGTGAATGGGACACACAATTTGTATAAGAGCACTCGTCCCCCTCTCACCAGACCAAATTATAAATGACTTGTGTTAGAGAGTCTAAATTGAGCAATTATCTACCTTGTATATCTTCATTTTTGCTGCTAATTGTCAACAGCCCCCCCCCCCCACACACACACACGCACACACACACCTGGGCTAATTTAGTTGAGAGCCATATTTCATTGAGAGCTGGTCTATTCTATCTTTGGGCCAGATTCAGAGTTAGGATAAGCACGTGTAAATGGGACTTTGTGTCAGCACAGCTTCTCCAAAATGTTGAAGACGTTGCATATAGGCTATTGTGTTCAACCACCATAGGCTACATGACTTTATGATATGGTAAATCGTTAAAAGTTTGTTTACTTAATAATATTGCGTGCATCCACTGTCCAGCGATTATTTATTTTGATTGAGTCATCAATAGGAGCTATGATCATTTTATCTATGCGACGGATTCATACGTTCATTGCCTTCCCCATCACAAGAGCAACTACGATGCAGGATTTTACAAAGGCAAATGCGGTTATTAAAGGCAATGTTACTGACACGTTGAAAATGTATACCCCCACACACATTTTTTTAATAGAAAGCTGGCAACCCAGGGGGCAGGTACAAAAAACAGGTCATTAAAATATCATGCCCTGTGCCATACATATTTGGTACGCACCCGTGTATCGCAGGTTAGAATACGACATATCCATCTTAAATCCACGCAGAAGAGGCACTTGAGCGCATGACTTAAGTTGCCCATCTCTGAATCCGGCCCCTAGTGCTTGTTTTCTGATGGTGGATAAACAGGTTTGAAAAGTTGGAACCATGCTGTGGATTGACCAGGCCAATGTGGCCATTCATTTTGACTCCAGTCCTTCATTACAATCTGGGAAGTGTTCTTTTAAACACAGTTTTCTAAGTTATAAACACCCTGTACTAAAATATTAACGGTTACATGGTAAAAGATAATGTGCCAATTGAGGTTGTTGTTTAATCATTGATAGGTCTGTGACACAAAATCAGGGGCATCATTTATAAAATTTTAAGCAGGATCTACACCAAAAGGTTGTGTACATACAAAAGGAGTAAACTGCATACGCTCAAAAAGATCCTGATTTGTAAAACCGTACTCTCAACTGCATGCAATTTTCTCACAATCAAGCTGAAATCTGTGTGTACGTGCACAAGCAGAGTATCCCGCCCCGTTAACTCCCACTATTAACCATAAATGGTTAATGGAATGCCAGATTTGAATATGATATGCATATAAATAAGCTTGTCATTCCAATTGATTGGCTAAAAAATGAAGTCAGACCGCAAAAAAAAAAAGAAGAGAGATTTTACGGAGTGTGACATCGAGATGCTCGTTACAGAGGTGGAGTACAGACAGCCTATATCATTTGGTGGAAATATCTGGCATAAACAATAATACAATTTAATTTGTGGAGTGTCACATGTCACAGCTGAACCATTTTGAAAATGAAAAATAAATGTCATAAGGTTACACTACCATAGTCAGTAATTGATAATTGTTGCTATTAATTGAGTCACGATTCTGATCAGTCCGTGATGAGAAATTAATCAACATCTGATACGACAATACTATGTTGTCTGATTACACAAAAACTAGTCTTACATTTTAAGGTGGCACAGTTTCACATAGTTACAAACATGAAAAACAGATGCGTCCACACAAAACAGAGATATTACATTATCCATGTAAATAAACCGATTAAACCCCCACTAGCCATCAAACTGAAATCACATTGTTGCACCTCCCATTCAGCATTCAAATCTATTCTGAATTTATAGGATAAAGGAGCGCTTGAATCGTATGTGTCTGTACTGTTGGGACTCTATTCTGCCTCCCTAAGGATATAAGCTGAAACTCTGAATGTAACACATGGAAGGTGTCACTGGTTTTGTAGTCTCAATGTTTAAATCTGGACTTTCAGACTAAAATCAAAAAGACTATTTAGGCCTGGATGTTCTATTGACAAGAGATATGATTATTAGAAGGCTGTGTACTTTGATATGAAGTAAACGAAATTGAGTTTAATGGCTGTGTAGGACAATTATTTGTATTTCACTCCTTTGCCATGGGAGTCACCAATTCCACAGTCTCCAAAATGTGCGTACACATGGGTCATAGTATATTTTGACATCAAGTTTGTTTTTATAAATCCCAAATCCGTGGGGAAAGTGGCGTACTCATCTTTTTTGTGCGTACGCACTGTTTATAATGGCCCCAGGCATATACGAAAAAATGTATGCAGAAATATATTGGGCTTCCTTTTCATTGAATCTGAACTTAGATTTTGAACAGACTTACTTTCAAGGAACAGCAACAAAGCAAAGCATTTGATTTAAGGTCTGAACTATGAGAATCTGCAATAATTGCATGTGGGAGGCCTTTTACTTATAGCACACAAAACTGAGATGAAGAAATGGTCAAATTTGTTTAAACTGCTTTATGAAATGCCCTTTTGAAATATTCCACTCTTATTTTTATAGAAAAAATGGCAAATATAATTTCTTTATACAACTTAAAATCCAACCATGTTATTTAACATGCCTGCTGTGAGTCATCATGTCTCTGTTCAATCCAGCAGCAATTCCATCCTTTTTTTGATCAGAAATGTCAGAATTATATTATTATTATTATTATTATATAATAATATATATATATATATTATATATATATATAATATAACAATAATAATAATCATAATCATAATAATAATGATAATAATAATAATAATAATAATAAAAATTATTTATAATTATTGGATGAAATTTGCCTGTTCATTTTGATTCTACCTGTTTTTTGTTGTGTAGGAAAGTCTAATAACTATTTTCTGTGTGAGAAAATAAGAAAGGAGAAGCACACTATGTATTCAATTCACATTGCAGTTTGTTATTTTGGTATATTACACAATGCTTATCTGAACAAGTCATCATTTCTTAACCCAAAATTTTAAACCATTTCTAGAAAAATGCTTTACGTAATTTAAAAAATAATTGCCTTCATCTGCCAGATTCGATCACCTCTATATACAGTAAATGTTGACTGACATGAACAATAATCTTGAATATCGTTGCTGTTGAGAAATAAAAAACAGCTCTGTGGATTTGTCATTTTGAAGTCAAATAAATCATGTTTTCAAATCATATTGTCAAAAACCACATTAGTTCTAACTGCTGTTTCCTGTCAAAGACATTACATGATATATTTAGCAGATGTCCTTCTCAACTGTCATAACAGTTTTTTTTTGCATAGCGTTTTACATATTCTACATTTGTACAGTTTGTTGAACTAAACCAGGCAGAGTACAGTTCCACAGCAGTGATCTACAGCACTTTACCTAAGAAAGAAATTAAGAGCCAGATTCAGAGTTGAGATAAGCATGCGCAAATGGGACTTACTCTGAAATTTCGCGTAGCTTAAGCTATTTGTGATTCAGACATTTGACTTATCCGCTGTTTTAAGCGTCTCTCCAGTACATATGCGCCATTATGATTTCATGAAAAGGAGGCGTGTCTGCAAGATATGTGTATTCAGAGTTTAAACTTAATAATTTTTTAACTTTGTTCAGAAAAAAAGATGTCTAGTGCCGCCAATAGATGATTATAAAAGATACAGCATCTTTCGCAAAAATGGATATTAGAATGTTAGAATGCATGTTCTTTAAATTTTTTTTGTTTTTATTTAGCCTGCTTACAATTATCTAAGAGCTGTCATAAAGAAAATATATGTAAAAGTAGGCTATGATTGACTGTCTGATATACAATACCAGACCAATATTGACGTCGCATATAGGCTATTATGTTACTGTACATTATTTTATTAGGGAGGATAAATTGTAAAAAAAAAAAATTATATATATTTTTTAATTTGTATTTTTATTTTAATAAATCTAATTTTAATCCATTTGTTTACTTAGTAATATTGCGTTCAACTACTGTCCAGGGATTATTTTTTTGGATTGTGTGATGGGTATATTCCAGTCGTCAATAGAAGTTATGATCATTTTATCAATGCGATGTATTAATACGTTCACTGCATGCCTATACCCCGTCACGCAAGAGCAGCTACGATGCGCAAAGGCAGGATTTTCCAAAAGGCAAATGCGGTTATTAAAGGCACTGTCACTGACACGTTGAAAACGCATAACCCCACAAACATTTTTTAGTAGATACCTAGCAACCCGGGGGGCAGGTACAAAAAACAGGTAATTAGAATATCAGGCCCTGTACCACCCACATTTCGAGATAAACACCTGCGCAACACAAGTTAGAATACGACGTAAGTCAGCTTGCGTTAAATCCTTGCAGGAGAGGCACTTAAGCGCATGACTTAAGTTGGCCATTTCTGAATCCGGCTGTTTTAGCAATATATCAATTGAAACCCCATTTATTGGGAGAACTGCAATCCCAACCCAACGCATGACACAGTTTAGCTAGTTGTTCTCGGTTAAAACTCCGCCCCGCAAGTGGTTCCCAGATTCTCTCACAACCTCTGTCTTTGTGCACGGTACATTGTTAAATATAATGTGATGGGACGTTCACTATTGTAGTATCCAAAATATCAAGCGATGAGTCCTATGTCAGACAAGTAATGAATAATATATTTACATAGCAACTTTGCAATATATATAAAAAACATATATTAATTATTAATAATAATAATAATAATAATAAATACATTTAAGCATAATTAAATTATTAAATCAACCATGGGCCAAAGCAAGAGCAGACTGGAGCTTCTTGTACTTTTATGCCTTTTTGTATTTATTTGCAGCGCCATGTCCCGTCCCCATCCCTTCCTCCCGTCCCCATCCCTTCCTCCCATCCCCATCCCTTCCTCCCGACCCCATCCCTTCCTCCCATCCCCATCCCTTCCTCCCGTCCCCATCCCTTCCTCCCGACCCCATCCCTTCCTCCCGACCCCATCCCTTCCTCCCGTCCCCATCCCCTCCTCCCGTCCCCATCCCTTCCTCCCGTCCCCATCCCCTCGTCCTGTCCCCATCCCCTCCTCCTGTCCCCATCCACTCCTCCTGTCCCCATCCACTCCTCCTGTCCCCATCCCTTCCTCCCGTCCCCATCCCTTCCTCCCGTCCCCATCCCCTCCTCCCATCCCCATCCCTTCCTCCCGTCCCCATCCCTTCCTCCCGTCTCCATCCCTTCCTCCTGTCTCCATCCCTTCCTCCTGTCTCCATCCCTTCCTCCTGTCTCCATCCCTTCCTCCTGTCCCCATCCCTTCCTCCCGTCTCCATCCCTTCCTCCCGTCCCCATCCCTTCCTCCGGTCCCCATCCCCTCCTCCTGTCTCCATCTATTTGGCCATTTCACTCAGGGGACGTGATGAAATTACAACCACGCAGCAGCTGTGGATAAACGGATTACCTTACCGTTCCAGAGAAGGAGAGGGGGCAGGAAGGGTCTCACATTACAGTACTTCCTATCCTGTCACACACTTTTTATGGAGTAAAGAGATGGGGGGGGGGGGTTTGTGCTCATAAAACTCCCAAACTTCTCAAATGATCCCCTTCCCCAGTCACACCGGCACCAGCTAAGTCTTCAGCTCTGTCTCTTCATCAGCGAGAGATAAAGATAGTGCCCAGATTACATGACCACTAATAGCATTAATATTTCAAGCAGATGAACCCGCCCCTCAAAAAAAAAACTTTATTATGATTAAATACTACTGTATGGTCTTATAATAACTAAAACTAATATTACTTAAAACATCACTCGCTAATTGTCCAAATTGGAAACATGCTTTGTAAGCAAACATGGTGACATAATTTGTCTCTTTTAAAGCCTATTTTGTGGTAATGATCAGCAATGACTCATTGCATTTACTTTTTATTTTATCTGGAGTCCTTGATCCCATAGTGCCCTGCAGCAGCAGCATGAAAAGTGAGCTACATTATCCCTCTGCCTCCGCAGGCCAACCCTCCATATATTCTGATTCATGAGGATACCGCTTCACAAAGGTGTGTGTGTGTGTGTGTGTGTGTGAGTACTTTCAAAGAAGGGACAAGCCTTGGATAGAGGGACACAATGCAAAGTCAGAGGCTCTCCCCAAATTGTTGCAAGAGCCATTGTCAGCATAGGACAGGAGAAATCAGTCAGATCCCAACAGCTTAAATTCATTGTTTAAGTGATGTATAGTTTATAAACTACATTGGACACTTTCAGAGTCATCACCAGGGTAAGAGGATCAAAAACATTGTTGAAAATGTTTGTATTGCACATCTGCACCTGAAATTGTGATATCCTCCTGAGAACCAGCAGACAAAAACAGTTTAAGTATTTAAATGTAAAGATTTAAAGGGGTAATAAAACTGGGCTTGAGAAAAAAAAAAGCTAATTGGGTTTGAGAGTAAGAGCACAGATGGGTGGGGGGAGGAGGGAGGAGTTACAGTTGAGGGTGATGGGCGATAGATCCAATCTGTAACGCGTCATAAGCACGTAGGCGGAGCCTCTGGCAGTTTTGACAGTTCATGTTTTAACTTTGAAATGAATGCCCATCAATCAAGAAGATGGGCGAAGATGGGGCGTTGACTTTTTACCCTTTTTTTACGCCACGGATAAGGGCGTGGATCAAACAAAACTTTTCGGTGTCGATTTCAGCGAATGCCTCTTTTTTGGCACAAAATGCGGTGGCACGGCTTAATTACATTTGAGTTTTTTTTAACAATAAGATATATGTGATTTATGAAATGGAGATGAGATACTCGGTTTTAATATAAATCACTCAAAATATGTGATTTAGTGTTTATTACCCCTTTTCTACCCTATTAACCCTTTTCTCTTGGGTGACAAAATAGTGAAATTATTTTTTTTTAAACTATTTTATTTTTATCGAATGTCACTTGCAGTTTCGGCAGAGTAGAATATATGGTTCTTGAGATTATGACAAGAGACTAATGTCCCCTACAAGGGACAGAAATGAACTTCCGAGTCTCAGGAGGATATTGGGCCTCATTCACCAATCACTCTATGAACAAATTTGTTCTTAAGACTTTCTTTAACAAACATTTTTACAAACATTTCGGGATTAACTGATGTTTGTGTTCTGAGCTTCTGTTCTACCCAAGAAAAAATCCCAAATAAAAAAACATCGGTGAAGGCCAGAATGTTCATAAAAATGTTTTAAAGAAAGTCTTAAGAACAAATTTGTCCGAAGAATGGTTGGTGAACGAGGGCCATTGTTTTCATATATTTACATGAATTGAGCACCACAGTTCAGCAATGCTAATTAATTTCAGATTTATCCTACAAAAAATATGTTTAACTTAAAAAAGGCATATTTTTTGATCCTTGCTAATTAAATTTTAGTTAAAATACTAAATGCAGTTTGTGTCAATTTTTGTTTTGCATATTTAATGTGTTTTATACAAATGCATTAATATATTTGATCTTTGCTGCATGTGACAACCATGTAATTCCCAGTGGCAACACAAATCTTATTTTAGCACAGAAATCAGAACAGAAAGAAAGGAAGCATCTTGCCAGACTGGAATCTCTACTGATTTGGTGGCTTAACAATGTGGCAACGCCGTCGATGCAGTAGAATCTGATAAAGTGCTTATGCTCACGCAGGGCCACTTTGATTTTAATGGGCCTCGTCTCATAAACCGTTGATTTGCGGTCCGTCCTCGCCGTGTTTACATGGCAGCAGTTATGGCGACGCTGCTTTTTTAGCTAATGATGAACGAATGAGAGTTAGTGACACGTTCAGTGGTGCATAATCCGGGATGGTTTTAAACACCACATCATAGCAAACACTATTTATCTTTTTATGTCTATTTAGTATGTACGCTATTTGTGTCCCTTGGATCCCTTGGATCCCTAAATCCCGCAAAAATTTGGCAAGATGATACAGAGAAAAGCCACTCAATGGCAAGTTCCCTCCAGCAAGGAAAATTAACTGTTACTTGAAGGAGGGCAAATGATCTCATGAGAAGTGAAAGCCAAGAAAGCCCCACCAGCAGCATGCTCCATTTCTGCTTACCATTTGAATACAGACTACCTGGAGAACAATGGGCCTCATTTCTCAATATGCTCGTAAAAATGAATGTATATTTGAGCTCATGAATTATGAATTACCATACTCACACGCCAATTTTCTGGCAGGGATACCTCGTTTAAAACACATGCAAACTTTTCTCCAGTATTACAGGCCATTGAGGGCATCAGGCAATTTTTCTGTGAGGGTAAAACTGAAATGCTTATGAATGAACAAATAAACGTGTGCTCATTGTGAGCGTTAGTATTGGTGCGCAACCTAGGTCAAAAGCCGCTATGTGGCAGAGAATAGCCATGGCTAAAATGCTTCCTCTGAATTGCGCGCTACGTACAGCTGAAATAAAATAACCATTCACAAAAAAAGTTCTGCCGATAAGCCTATAGGTGGAGGAAAGGGCATCCCCCACCTCTCACCTGCAGAAGACAGGGTGGGGATATCACTGGGAAAGGGCATCCCCCACCTCTCACCTGCAGAAGACAGGGTGGGGGTATCACTGGGAAAGGGCATCCCCCACCTCTCACCTGCAGAAGACAGGGTGGGGGTATCACTGGGAAAGGGCATCCCCCACCTCTCACCTGCAGAAGACAGGGTGGGGGTATCACGGGGAAAGGGCATCCCCCACCTCTCACCTGCAGAAGACAGGGTGGTGGTATCACTGGGAAAGGGCATCCCCCACCTCTCACCTGCAGAAGACAGGGTGGGGGTATCACGGGGAAAGTGGCCGTGGAAGGAGTGATAGAAGACGGTGACTGCGACTTGATTCGTCAAGACTTCAAGTTTCTCTCACGCCGGGTTCCGACGTTTGTTAGGTCTTCTAAGCTAATAAAGCTAGATCGGATTCTTAGAACAAATAGAAACAGGTTAGCCTACACATTTTTTGTGTCTTGCATACAACATGACTGGCAAGGTGTATTTATTTTCATATGCCTGTCTCCAATAAATCCTTAACTAGAAGTTTTTTCCTGATTTAATAATTTTAACTGGCTTATGCTTCATTCCATTTAGGCTGCATGTGATGAGAAACTAATAGCGGTGTCAAATCTACTTATTAAAAATCTACTTATTCATATATTATGTTTGCCAATTAGGGTACACAACGTAGTCTACGTTTATAGCCGCAACGCATATGTCAAATGCATTTAAAAATATTTCCCAGATGCATTAACTAAAATAAACTAATATTTTCAGAAATGGAATGCATGCTATTTTGCCACTTTTATGATCAGTTCCTCATTTAAGGCGGAATCTTATTATTAAGCTCACATAACCTATATTTTCCAAAGCGCACCTTATTGTTCATCATCTGTTGACTCCGCAGTGCTCTGAACAAAAGTTATTTTTTTCATTGTATAGGCTGCACAACTATTGGTCCCTCACATCATTGCATGCAATGTCGCAGCCTCGCCACTGGGAAAAAGCCACGTCAAGAGCTGCCGTGAGATTTCATCATACCGCACACCTGCGTTCATTTTGATAAATCTGAAAGTTTGCCTAAAAATGCCCGTGAGCACACTTTACGATCAGATTTGAATGTACGCATGAATGATAAATGAGGCCCATTATGGTTTTCATATCCAGTGCCCTTTGTGGATGCACTATACGTCAGGCCAAATCACATGGTCACGTTTAATTTAATCGCTGTTAGTGCTAGGCTCATGCATTCCTCTCCCATGAGCCAGTAGTTCACTTCCAGTCATAGTTAGCAAGTGATAGCCTGGGCTTAAAATACACAACTGATGCAGATACGTTGCAGGTGTCTGTATATCAGTTTTGAACAATGACATTGTAAATACCCTTCTGATTTGACCCTTGCCACCCTAGATCAGGGTTTGGCCAGTTATTTGTCTGTTACGGCTAAAACCAGCCAGTGGGTTTTTATCACTGTGCTGGAAAGCACAACTTTGTAAGGTTATTATGAATGACTTTGACAGCACCGACGCAATCAAATTTCTGAGGAGGTTGTGATTTTGAATACAGTGCTATTTCTATGTCATACAAGAGGCTAACCGCTAGCTGTGCCTCTACATCCCAAAGGGCTATAAATAATGACACCCTGGATGCCTTGCTGGACATTTTAGCCATGTGGCTGCCAGAGCTGGTCAAAGAGAACCATTCCGTAGGGTCCTCAATTCTGCCTTTACAGATCACCAGCGGAATGGCGTCTTTTGGAAAATATCCCACGACTGTTCATGAAAACCTAAAACAGTTTGGCTTTCTTCTGAAAAAGATGTCTCTCTCCCCTCTCTCTATTTTTCTCTTTGCTCTCTATCTCTCACTCCTTTTTCTTCTTTATTCTCTCCATTTTGCACAATTTCTCAGTGCTTTTTATTTGTTGGATCCTTAAGATTATCCTGGCGGAACTTGTTTGCGTAGCAATTTGTTTCATTTGACTGAGCTCGGTCCATTCTGGCTCTGGGTCTTTCCTCAAACACACTCTGACAAAGAAGCATGCAAGGGCCTGAAATGTCAGGGCGCTTTTCTTTAGCGCCGGAGAAATGTCACGCGATTCTGTCATTCAGAGAGTTAATGGCACAAGCCCGATTTATGCATTTCTCTGATAGTGGACTTGGCTTTGATTCCTGCTGTCCTGTATTTGAAACTGCCCACTGATTTATAACCACTGAAAAGGGCTACAGAATAAATGACATAAACAGTTGTATGTCCATGTCTGTGTGTGTTAGATTTAGATACATTATTTTTGACACGCAGTTTGATGAATTACTGCTGGTGATTATGGAACTTGCAATACTTTTTCTTGCATTTATTGGTAAGTCAGATTTTATGACAAATGTTGATTGAATTCAGCCCTTGGGGCAGTTCACATTTTAGAAAACAAATTCATATTTGTTTAGACTCAGAAACTAGAGCATAGAAGGCCTCTCGTTAGCACCTCTCGCTGAGGTATGACAGAATAATGGTCTGCATATTTATATATATCATTATTCTCATTATTTTTTATGTGATAGTCATATTGAACATTAACTGCATGCAATGGTACTTATCCACCCCACCGACACCAAAAAAATAAAAGTCTATTATCACCAACCTTTCTGCACTATTCACACAGTGTTGCCACATGATTAAAAAAAAAGAAACCGTATAACTGTCCTACCCTATGGCATTGAACAGACCGAGGGGCCAGATTTACTTACGTAAGATGCACAGCGCAAATTGTGGCCTGGTGAGAGTACGTTGGTGAATTGGACTGCCTCCTAATCGCATGTTGCTTATGAAGCAGAGCTTAAAAGGTGCCGTTTGAACTATAAAAGATGTCATTATAAAGACACAAGTCACCAAGAATAAAACTACTTGGCTCTTCTGTGTAGGAATGTATCGATGTGATAATTGTGCACATGGTAATCACCCCCTGACTGGGCGCAAAATTCCTATACGCCCTTGTCAATTGTAATTTACAATTTTTCATGTCGTATATATGTTAACTTACATTGCCCTCCACAATTATTGGCACCCCTGGTAAAGATGAGTAGAAAGGGTTATAAAAAATGTACCTTGGTGAATTAGCTTAATCTCACACTGAAAAAAAGAGAAAAATCAAAATTTATTCTGATTTATTCATCAAGAAATAATTACTTTTAACAAAACCACGTTTGCCACAATTATTGGCACCCCTGCATTTAATACTTTGTACAACCTCCCTTTGCCAAAAAAAACAGCACTGAGTCTTCTCCCATAACATCTAATGAGGTATAAGAATACAGAGCAAGGAATCTGAGACCATTCTTCTTTCCAGAATCTCTCCAGATTGAATGTCAGCAGCCATATTGGCTTGGCACTGCTGAGGCTTAGTGTTCCAGAACACTCTGGCATTGCATGAGTTGAATGTGAATTGAAGTCAAATTAAGATTTTTTAACTCACAATCTATGTCATTTTACTGCATTTGTCCTTCCATTTTAAAAACAGTGAAAGGTATGTACATTTTACATTATCTCATAAAAATAGGAATTTTTACAGTGTGATGTTCTGGCTGAGGCAGCACTGAAATGACCCAGATGCGTGATAATGTAATGTTTCAAGGAGCTCAACTATACTGTCAGGATGGAATGGAAACATTGTGTGGGAGGTTCCAGAGATTCTTTTACTTCTTCCAAGAGAGTAATTATTTATTGCGTGACTGCTTTATCTGTACTGTTTGATGATTCTGTGAAATAGTGTGATTCTTGTAGCAAAGATTCTGTCAGTGTGTCTTTGAGGCCTATACCTGTGTTTCCATCTTGATTTATGCCTGCTCTAGCGGAGACATTTCACACAAAAATCCACTCTGGTTAATTGCGTAAATTCAACGGACTATATAATCAACCATACTTAATAATAATACTATATCTGCCCATTATTTGCACAATCCTCCCATAAATTCTTATGCATTTAAGCGCATATTGTGATGACTCACGTAGATGACAGGCCTGTGCGCCTGTTTGATACATAACATGCGTGTTTCTGTGGCAGAATGCGTCATATCTACATCTGAACTTCATCGCAATAGGCTTAGTACATCTGGCCCTGTATGTGGAGATCTATTACGTGTGAAAAATATTTCTGTAACCTCCCGACCCTCCCTGAACAGGTAACTTATTAGGGGAAAGAAATCAGACAAAACATCATTCACATACATTTTTCATTTTGTGCTGAACTACCCATTTACCAACCTGGGGAGGCTAATGGCAGAACCTTGCGTTATTACTGCACTTCGTTGCCACCCCCACCTCTCCCACCACTCCTCCCCTGTTGGACGGGTAACCAGGATACTAAGGTTTCTGTAGCCGACTTCTCGGGCAATGGCTGGGATCTCTGTTCCGACTGATCAGCTGGGCCTGATGGACGGTTATTGTGCCGCAGATTACTGTGCTGCCCGCAGCACGCCCGTTACCAGTTAGCGTTAGCGTAGCCCCTTCCGTGTTCCCGGGGAGACTGCTCCTCTCCAACCCATCTGGCGAGGTGCCAGCGAATTCTCTATCTCTGCTTCATGTCCTCGTGTCGCTAGCTCACCAGCCATTCAAATCAATCTGGGGTTTGACGCGCCCGTTGGCCCATCGCTCCTCTCCTCACCTGCCGTAGCCCTGGCTCTCTCCTACCGGCATTAAGTACAGCAGAAAAAACGTGGAGGGGGAGGTACATACCCGCGACCTGCGGATATTCCACACTTTCCCAACTGCCACTGCGTAGCAGTGCTTTAATCGCTCAATGAACAGCTGACACGACAGAGGCAAAGCATTCCCGCTCATCTGCATGTTAACACGCTTTTCCTTTCATTCCCTGGCTTGTGCAGCTGGTCCTGTTGAGCAGACGTTTCCCCGGTCCTAAGTGTTAACGAGATCCCTCTCCGGTTTGGAGCGATCAGAGAGAACAACTCGTCTCATGTGGAGAATATTTTCAAGCTCGTACGGGTACGTTCAAATAGTTTTCTTTGTAGAACATAAGTTCAGAGGAGACGGTATAACATGCTTGATTAAAAGAGTGGATCTGCATGGCTTATCTGCCTTTTAACATATTATAGTTGTAATTCTAATCCAAATTACAACTAAATTAACATTTCATTAGCATGGAACGGTTAGTCACACTATTAAAATGGAACTTTTAAATATTGGTCTGATTTACATTTTTGTTGTTGTTATATATACACATTATAACTAATATAATTTCCTACTGTCCAATTGCGGGAGTGAAGACATCCACGGTTCTCTTCCAAAACACGTGAATGTCTTCAACTCTTTTGCACACCACACGGCAGACTACAGCTAAGCTCACAGTTGGAGGAAAACGTTTCATATGCAACTTTGGCATGCAGTTCGCAGGCACCCGATTGGCCAGCGGGGGCAGCTAGATAGTGGTGAACAGAGACCCCTAACCGACCGAACCCTCCTGTACACCCTGGGCAACACAATTTCAAAATGCACGTCGCCCTCTGGAGCTACCGGCCACTGCACAGTCCGCGTTCGATCCGAGGGCCCATCCATGCAGCACACTGCGGTGCCTTAATCAAATGAGCCCCCCAGCAACCTAATATAACTATTATCAGCTTATAAATACTGTACATTGGAACATGATCCATTAATTAAAAAAAACTATGCACTCCTGGTGATGTCAGGGCAACCAGGACACAACACCCCTTCCACCATGGAAATGTACAACAGCTTTCACTCAGTGTACAGAGAGGGAACGGTGTGGCACAATAACGGATAAAAACCTCCCACCCAGACACATCAAAACTGCATCGCACTTGAGCTAATAGAATATGACACCATTTTCAGTCTGCCGGAAAACAAAAAGCTGTCTCTCTGGCCCCAGCCTACATCAATATACAAACAGAGGAATACACTGCAGGACTTTTGATAGCACTCATCATGTCCCTCACACACACGGGATAACAGACCCGGCGGGGAGGAAGGCTTCGGGGGGATGAAGAGTGCTGAAATAGGGAGGTGGGGGGGAGGGTGTGAGGGAGGAGGCAAGGGGATGGTAAGGGGGGGCAAAGAACTGGCGAGGGGTGACCAATGGAGCGTGGGGATGGGGGGGGGGTGGGGTGTGAAGGAGCTGGCGCTGTGGTAAGCCAAGCAGGTCTGATGGAAATAAAACTGAGCCGCAGCGTAGCGGCGCTTGATGTAGTGTGCGCCGCCTCCTTCGGCCATGGATCAGTCCTGGTGGGCCGGTGATCCACATCGGAAAGGAACACACAACTCTGTTCTGCAGTCAGGCTGCTGCCCTGCACTGTGCCCCCCATCAGAGGGCGACCTGGCACTGAGCCAGGAACTGGAACTCCCAGTTAAATGAAGCACCTCTGACTCCGGCGCCAAAAATCCCAGCCTGCCCTTCCCTCATGTTTCCATGAGCAGGGGTGGGGTGGGGTGGGGTGAGGGCACACCCTCCCTCCCATGATTCCATGGCCTTCGGCGCACATACTTAAGCATGAAGGTCAAATGTGGGTGCTGACTGTTTTCATTATTGAGCCCGTGCCTCATGCACACACTTGCGAAACGTTTCCCAAACGAGGCTAACGTGCTAGTCGATCACTGCCTTTACCTCTCACTGCCAACGTGTAGGGACGCCCACAGAGGTCATATTTCTTCTAAATAAATGAGATAGGAGAATGCCTGTCAGTTATTTATTTATTTCTGTTGGCTTGAATTTAGGTGGGTCAGACAGCTCCCTCACTGTAAATTCCACCACAGCTGTAACTATGGCATCCGCTTACCGTCTTCGGTTATTTTTGGTGGACGCGCACTACTTGCTGTGGATGAGTATGCCAAGTCGGATGTGTGGAAAAAATGCACTAAACTCAATGAGACATTTAATTTGCCGCCCAGGTGATGTATGTCCTATCCCTGCTCTTCTCCATTTGAAGGAAATATTTAATCGACCGAGCGGCTCCCTCAGCCTGTGCATTTGCCTCAGCTGGACCAGACATCACACATACACTCTAACCTTCTCCTGGGGTTTTGAGCAGCGCAAATCACTGCTTCTGTGGGGCGCTGAAGTGGAAAATGCACACTCTAATTAAACCTTTGACATATGCAAGAGGCTAACAATTGTTGTCTGCGTTGGAACTTAGCCTGGTACGGGCCGTACTCCTGAAGCATCTGTGCTATAAACACAACATTTTGGATTTGAAAACAAATTAAATTGTTTTTTTTATTGGATAACACTCAGCATCTCTCAACATTTAAACATTTCCCCACTGACATTTGAACTGACATTTAATACTTCCTTCCCAAGTAGGTAAATTAAGTCCAGTGTGAATCTCCACTTTTTTGTGGGCTGTGCAATACGGTTGTGCTGGAAATCTGAAACCGATCGATTCATATGTATGCTATTGACCTATAGCTCACACAAAACACTTGTGACAAGCCCTGCAAGTATAGTGAAACTGTTACACTTCTGTTGAGTTGGGTTTGACAAACATTTCCATAATGACTTGTGAGCTCTTGTAGGGAGACTGACTAAATGATATGAGGCAGAATGGTGGCATTTTTTTGGAATGTGTGTGTGTGTGTCAGTGTGTGTGTGTGTGTGTGTCAGATTTGGCTATACTACGAAGGGCACTTAACAAAGCCAGAGTTTCTTTGCATTAGTTGGCTTGACAAAACCTAACCACCGCAATCTGGTATAACCCGTACTAAGAAGGTGGTTATAAACTTGCTAAGTGAACACGGGCTTTATTAATCACGCTCTGTGCATGTTCTCATAGTAGGGGCGGTGTCTGCAACAATTATGAGCCTATAGCAGTACAACATGGGCTGTACTCGAGCAGCGAATTTCTCTCCTAAGGAAAAAACACTGATACGGACAGATATAATGGACGGATACGAAGAAGACTAATCATTCGTTCAAGAAGACCAAACAGAGTCATCGCCGATGAGTAAAACAAAACTATACCCTGTATCATGTCAAGAAAAATCACGCATTGATTCTTATTTTGTATGTATTGTGGATATAACTGGGTTAAATAAATTATTATTAACCCTTTAGTTTGGTAGAAAAAAACAGGAGTTTCTCCATTAAAGCCTAAGTGGAAATTGAGAGGTAGAGCACTGGAAGCCCTATTGGTTGCTGTAACTTTGGCAATAGAAGTTCAGTTCGTTCAATATCATAGAGTTCAGGGCTTTGCCAACTTTCTTTTGGGTGTCTGTATCTCTGAGTGCCATTCTAGTTTTGATTTGTAAATTATTTTCTTTTTAACAGTCGGGTCGTGGGAGATATGGCAGGACATGGAGGAGGCGAAAATGGGTTTTTGTGATTTGGGGGTCTCAGAGGAAACGGCCAGACTGGTGAAGAAACGCTCTTGACGCCATCTGCTCCCATTCATCAGAAGACGCGTTCGTCGGGGGACCACAATAATAAGTTCATCAGAAGACGCGTTCGTCGGGGGACCACAATAATAAGTTCATCAGAAGACGCGTTCGTCGGGGGACCACAATAATAAGTGATCAGTGGTGAGGATATATGGGTGCTCTTGCCACTGCTGGATACACCCATCTCACTGTTAACCACAGCAGGAGCTTTATTGATTCTAACAGTGGGGGACGTACACAAAATATAGAGATGGTTAGGGGGATTTATGAAAATCAGATATGGCGACAGAGGAAACGAGGTCCTTTTGTACGTCTTAATAAATTGTTCCACGTGTATAATGAATAAAATATTGATGTTCTATTTGGACTACTTTTGACTGGTTTATAATTTTTTTTTTTTACAGTTTTCAAGGGTGCAGAGAGCAATGAGCTATTTATTAAATAATAATGACGTGATGATGGGGTAATCATTACTATATGAAGAATCTTGTGTGACTTTACATGAAGGGTCACAATTCATTGAACTCGTAATTAAGTAATGATGAACTCATGATTAACAAATGCTTGCCTCCTCCTATCAATGTACATTAAGTAATCATTTCAAAATTTGTATCATGCTATGACTTTACTTAGAAGGACACAAGTCAACCAAGTATTTTGGAAGTAATGGTGATTGCGTGTGTGAAGTAATGATGAAATAATAATAAATGGCGAACTCCTATGGGGATAATTTACACTCAGTATTCACTTTATTAGGCACACCTACCCAGTATTATCTTATCTTCTGTTGCTGCAGCCCATCCCTTTCAAGGTTCAACACATGCATTCAGTGATGTCCCACTGTTGTTGAGTTGTTTTTTTTGTATTCTATTCTGTAAGCTTGAATGTGTCTGGCCATTCTCCTCTGACCTCTCTCATTAACAAGGTGGTTTCTGCTCTCAGAAACCACCAGAAACAAAACCACCTTGTGTTTTGCTTTTATGTGTAGTACCTTTAAAAGCAAACAGCTTTGTCAGCACACTGTCAGTAGAAGTTTTGGGGGTCCCAAAACTGAGCTTTGATTGGGGTGGTCCAAAATGTACAAATCCACTTTTGTCTGCCTAACTGGTTTACAACTACTTTGATTACATGTTACTTAATGTATGACTTAACTGTGAGTTAATGTTCAACAATAGTATAGTAATCACATGAACTAACAATGCCTTGATCATTTATTAATATTGAGGCACACAGAGTTCATGAAACATCATGCATTACGTCATGCATTAAATCATGATGAGTCATGCATTAATTAAAGAGTTGTGTTCCCTTATTGTAAAGTGTTACAAAAAACATAGTAAATATTATTGTTAGTATAGCATAGAATTTTAAGTGAAAAGTGCAGCTTCGGTGCAGGTTTCCACTTTAAAAGAGAAGCTTTAGGTGAGCCGCATAGAATTCACAGGCCATTAAAATGTATCTATTCAACACACTGTGCTTTTATGGTGAAGGAATATCAAGTAAATATGACACACAAATATTAAATACACATTCAGATGATTCTCACTGCTAGTAAAGATGTAAAGAGGCTGTAAGATGTGATTCAAAGGGCTTGTAAACAAGGTTGTAAATGCCTTCGTATGGTTATCAGGTAAGCGAAAATTTGCCGATTCAAAAAGCGTGAGTGTGAAATAGGGGGCAAGTGAACAAACTCTAGGCAGCATTACTTCATATCCAAATATGTTTTTTGTTTGCTTAGAATATCTTGTAAGAGCTATACTTACAAGATATTGTAATGTAATGTAAGAGCTACACTTCAGGCCTTAATTTGTTTTAAATGAGAAAAGTGCAAACGTTTGCAGCCATGAGACAAATCAGCTACTGCATGAGTTAAACTAGTCTACTAAGGTTCCAAAGCTCCCGTCCTGTAATAAAATAGCCTTTTATAAACTTAAAAATAACCTCTTCTGTTTCGCTGAACCTCACAACCAACAGAAAACTAACAATATCCCCCCGGTAAAGGAAAGCAAAATAAATGACGTTACTTACTATTGTGAAGTTCATGACTTTAAGGATCCAGATGGTTAGAGCGAGGTTGACGAGAATTAAAATCATGAGAAGGAGAACAAAGAAATAAAGGCAACGTTTCCGCCATCCGTAAATCCCCACTTTGTACACGTGCGCTTTCTCTGAGCTCTGGACATTGTTCCTGTGAGTGCACTGTTCTTGGGTCATCTGCAGGAGAGGAGAGAAAACAAAGAATGCACTTTAGTCTGCGCCATTGTTCTCTCCTTTCCAGCACGCAGGCATAGCAGAGTGAAACGGCAAGGCCGAACATATGGCAAAAATAGTTTGGACAGAATTCAAATTGATTCATTGTCTCATAAACTTTTGGTATCTCTATTACTCCCTTTCTGCACTGGTGATGATAGTCCCCATTAATGATCATTCTAATTGTCTGCCGGAGAAGAAGAAAATACATTGTACACTTAGCTCTCTAATAATAACCAGATAACTCAAAGTAAAATACAATTTACAGTCTGTAGTCTGCAGTAGGCAACCACACATTCAATGCTAACTGATACAAATCGCACACAAATATGTGCGTTACCCTGAGATACAGGAAACAGTCTGGAGCACACGGATTTTCAGCTTTCCATTCCAAACGTTTGAACACACACAGTCTTCATCAAAGTCAAACCAATAATTTGAGTTACCCTTTCAGATCTTAAAAACTAATTGACGCACCAGGCATTCCTGAGTGAAGGAGAATAAGAATGATCATTTAGAAATTATTAAGAACAAATTGTTTGGCATGTTTAAAAAATGAATTACATTTGAAAATATTAGAAATTTTTTTTTGGCTGTAACCTCTTTTTTTGGTAAAGTGTGATGAAAAGCAAAATATGACATTGCAGCCTGTACAAATCATGAAGACCCTGGTATTTTTACATTACTTCAGGGTACAAGCAGCATCTAACCATTATACATTTACACATTTTTTTTTTACACTTTACACAAAACCTGGGGCCTCATGTATAAATGGTGCACATGTACAAAAAACTTTCCCCATGGATTTGGGACGTCAAAACACGCGCACGGTGGACAGGCTAGCAGAACCATAGATAAAAAGTAACCATGCCACACAGGACGGCTGCCGCGGCACAACGGTGATAATGAACGGGCAGTCGTACGACAGTCCCCCTCCCCCCGCTGATGTACAGTAAAAACAAATAAACAGATCAATGTCACCGCCTCAGAGGACGTCGGCAAATGACATCTTCCTCAGAGACCCTGTAGTGCCATCATACATCAGCCTCAATTCTCCACACCATTAAAGAAAGGGTTCACTGAGGGTTAGTCTCAGCCAGTCAGGTAGTAAATGTTGTATTCTCACTTCAAGATGTCTCTCCTTGTATGCCTGTGCAATAAAATGTCACAGCTCACCTTGGAAAAAAGAAGTCTTGACAAGCGCCTACATAATAATCATGAAAATAATAAACTACAAGGACATTCACACAGATATTAATACATACGGTGGACGCACACCCTTGTATTTTATACATGATAGGTCTGTCCTCTGATAAAGCCTGGCTTTTTTACTTTAAAAACGCTGAGAAAAAGAAAAAAATTTATTATATTTGAGAGCTGGATGTATCTCAAAATGCTGACCTTTTTTGCAGGCAGTCTGTTAGACAAAAGTCAACCAAGAGAGTCCTGTTTAAACAGATAACAGTCAGAAAAAGCTTCCGAAGCCAAAACAGACATGGTCAATCAACAGCAAATACAAAGCAAATTCTCTGGTGACAAAAACACTTAAGAAGTATGAGTGCTCAGAGTATGTGGACCTTATCCTTTTCCAGATAGCAACCGTGTGGCTCTCTTTCCTCAGAAAATAAATTAGGCTTTAAAAGATGTGGCTGTAATGTAGCAATTATTTGGCCATCTTATTATTACTATTATTATTATTGTTGTTGTAAAGAAGAAGCATATTAACCAGTCTTTTCCACATTCACAGAGTTCTCGCTAAAATCGCATAGACTATTATGGTTTTCAGAAAGGCCAAACTCACCAGAATACAACAATACAGCAAGAACTGGCTGTTCTTGGGAGCCATTAGTTACACTCACCTGCCAGCAAAACCATCAAAAGCATGTCTTCCCATTAAGTTGACCAGACTGAAAACTTTTTTCTTTTCTCCTGACTTCACTGTCCCAATCATGCATGATGTAGAAAGCGTTGTAACATTAGTTAGCTAGATATCAAGCACAACAGTATATCGGAAACAATATTTATAAGGTTTTGTGACTGTGATGGGTTCGGAATTTTGTTCCATAAGAGTAATTATGCATGTGTGTGTGTTGATCAATGATTTGGTGTAGCAGGTGAGGGCTGATCTTTGGACAGGCCTCTGCCCTCCCTGACCGGACATCTAGGTGCCATAATTTATCAGGCATGACTAATGGCGTGGGTTGTTGATGAACAAAAGCATGTTATTTGGGAACATTTGGGAGATATGCTGTCACAGATAATGTAAACATTTGCGTCAAACTCAAGGCCTCCGAGGGTATATAAGCTTGGCTTGATGACCAGGGTGTGGAAGGTTGCTGGACCACAGTTTGTGCTGCGTCTTGGTGATCTTCCTGCTGGCCAGTGTGATTTTCAAAAAACTTTTACTTTCTCTTGTAAAGCATTTGTTGTATTGAGTGAGTTCCTGCATTGTCCTGACTTTGATTATTTGGAAAGAAGCCGGTTCCTAACAGTCGGTTGCCATTGACATTGTGATAAAACCTTGCAGATACAATGAGTTGAGGGGGTCGCTGAAGTGCTAGCTAACCGCATAGCTGCTAATGTTGCTATTCTACTTGCTATTGGGGTACTGCACTGAACTATAGTCCTGTTGCTATAGGTCCTGTTCCAGGTCAATAAGACTGCAGCCTCAAGCCTATCCTCCAGTATTTTCAAGCTTACATCCTCTCCGGTGCCAGTGGATTGAATTTTCTCCTGAGCGTCATCTGGCAAAAATGCACAAATAACACAATTAATTTGCTAACGCGTCTCTGTTAAAACAAGCATATACCCAGGGGTTTTGTTTGGAAGAGAGATGAAGTGCTTTTAACAGCTGAATTAGTTTTGCTGCTTTGTCTGACAAATTGACTGAATGACTGATGACGTTCTTCAGATGAAAGCCACTCTATTTAAAGGGATTAGACAAAACAGTCCCACTTGTATCACCTGAACCTGGAAATGGCCGTGGCAGCCAAAGACTCTTTGTGCATTAATTTGGCCGACTGTCTTAGATTGAGCTTTTTTTTTGAGTCATCATCTCTGCGAGAGTTCGCTAATGGTTCATCTGGCCTTCGCTTGCTTCAATGAGCATGTCAGCTCGAACCAATGAAGCGCACTCATAGGGTCAAACGAGTGTTAGCATTGTCACTTGGCACAGATGCCCATCCAAGAAATGGTGTTGCGTTCAGCAGGCAAGTGTCAGGCTTGGATTGGTCTTTGTGTGGCCTTACCCGAGTAAACAACAATTCTGTGGTGCGATGAATTGTCTTCTATAGAAATTACCCCTTTATTGTTGAAAAAGCCAATTTGGAGCAAGACGCAGGCTTACACATGCACACATCCCCTTTCATTATGTTGCAGAACAACTATGAATCTGGGATTTTCAATCTTTTCTGATTCAGGGACCCCCCACTCAGGGTCAAAGGCATCCAGAGAACCCCCATCAAGTTCAAAAGGGTTATATTTATTGACAAATATTTAGAAATATAGTCATATAGTCATTGCATGTGAAGTCTGGCCAGGGGACTCCTACAGTACCTTCAAAGATCCCCAGGGGTCCCTGGACCCCCTATTGAAAACCGAGACATTAATTATACATAGCAGCAACCCACTTAAAAAGTGAGCTGAAGACATAGTCCACCATCAGGGACCAAACCCAGGCAAAATGTACATATAGGGATCATTTCAACTCACAGCATCTCTAAAGGTAGCCAACCTGAAACACAGTCAATAGAACTCCATACAGACAGGACCACATTCAAATTCAAACAGCATCACTCAGTGCCCTACAGAGCTGCTCTTACTGGCTATATAAAGCCAAGAAAGGATCCACTTTCAATGTCATCCTGGCATGAGACGGACGACCAAAGTTAATGCTGGAGCCAAGCCAAGCACAGCATTATTGTTTCAGCGCATTTCATCCCAAACTCCATATTTTATAGCACCAAGGTTAATAAGCATGCGATTAATTGGGGGCCACCCTTCTGTGCTCTGTCAGAGCCCTACGCAGAGAACGGCGCTAATAAACACAAGAACAACATCACCGAGGCCTAGGACGATTACCAGATTCAATATTTGAATTCCCCAGGAAAAGCAGTGCCAGGGTAATTGTCCCTGGAGTAAACTGGCAAGCCTTATGGACGGAGGCATGGCTGCCCATGAAAATCATTTATTTAAAGGTTGAGCAGAGAGAAGTGTACCATAGAGCAGCTTGGGGTCGGTGACAGGTCAGAGAGAGTCAAGCCACACCATTTGCAACTAATTCTCATGGAAGTCTCAGCAGCGGTATTTTGTCATGAGTGCACTAGCGATATTTATTTCCCCCTGCAAAACCGGGGTAGAGTATCTGACCACGGGCATGCAGCACACGTTTATTACCATTTTCAGACATGGGATGGATAGGATACTAATAACCCCATTTTTATTAAGGGGTCCTATATGGGAAAATTGCACAATTTCTGAACGGATCACGTGCACAGCAAAATTCTTTTTAACTTTAACACTATTTATATCACTCCAGTAGGGACGAAATGTACACTACTAGAGTAAAACGTACTCTATCAGACTTGATTGAACTGAATATTTGATTTTGTGAAACCTGATACTTCATTGACAGTCAAGCCGGAAGGTCTGAACACCCCTTTCACCTTCTCCATGTTTTATTACATTACAGACATATTCTACAATAGATTGAGTTCATTTTTTGTCTCAAAATTCTACACAAAATAGCCCATAATGACAAAGTGAAAACATGTTTTTAGAAATTTTTGCAAATGTATTAAACATCGAAAACTGAAATCTTCCTGAAGTCTGTGACCCATCAACATCAAAAGACTCTCAATATCTTATTTCCAGGTACTGTTACAAGCGATACTATAAGCTCTCTGCATTTGAATGGATCTCTATGGGAATTGGGGGGTGAGACTAGATTCAGCTGTAAATTACACTGGTACAGTATGGAACACATGACTGGCTAAATGGCTATAAGTCATCAAGGGTCTGAGCTATCGAACGAGCCCCAAACCATCACTCTGTTGCCAGATATGGAGTAGATGTGGATGGATCACTGCAAGGGTTATTTTTCCTGACTCATTTTCCTATAGAACTCTATGGGGAAAAAAGTCAGGAGAAACTCCTCCCCATCTACTCCATATCTGGCCGCAGAGTGATGGTTTGGGGCTCGTTTGATACCTTAGACCAGGAGTGGGCAACTCCAGGCCTCGCGGGCCGGTGTGTTTGTATGTTTTTACTGAAACCAGTTACCGCGGCTCAATCAGCTAATTAGTCATACACACAATCACCGATTCACTCGTAAATTACAGAACGATAAAATGCTACAATACACGCATACCGGCGCAAGAACATTCATCAGCTGCTGTTCATATCACGGATATGTAGATTAAAATATCAGATCATGTAAACGATTGGGCTAATTAAATAATTGTTAACTGGTGGCAGCAAAACCCTGCATACACACCGGCCCGCGAGGCCTGGAGTTGCCCATCCCTGCCTTAGACCCTTGATGACGTACAGCCATTTCGCCAGTCATGTGTTCCATACTGTACCAGTGTAATTTACAGCTAAATCTAGTCTCACCCCCCAATTCCCATAGAGATCCATTCAAATGCAGAGAGCTTATTGTATCGCTTGTAACAGTACCTGGAAATAAGATATCGAGAGGCTTTTGATGTTGATTGGTCACAGACTTCAGAAAGTAACAGCATGCAAAGGATATGCGACCAAATATTAAATATGATACTTTAAAAATATGTTAAAGCAAAGGGTATGAATACTTATGTAAATTATTATTATTATCTATTTTGTGTAGAATTTTGAGACAAAAAATGAACTCAATCTATTGCAGAATATGTCTCTAATGTAATAAAACGTGGAGAAGGTGAAAGGGGTGGGCAGACTTTCCGGCTTGACTGTATATCTCAAGGTTGTAATAAAAATTCCTGTTAAAAAATGTCAAAACTGTTTTACCTAAACTCCACCGCAGAATCACAGTCAGTAGGTAGGCTACTACAGCGAATATGAAGAGGAACTGCAGAAAACCTACAGTCGTTCATGTGTAATGTACAACAATTTAATGATCAGCCATCTAACTGAATTCAAGTAATAGTTAAATTATTGACTACATAATGTAATTCAAATGAAGAAATACACCTGAGAAAATCATCAGCTCTAATGTATTCCTAAACCCAGAGGTGTAAAATCCAGGTTCAGAAAGTAAAAGTCCTCCCCAGTATTTTGTTCCAGTCACCTGGATTTACTAATTAACACAATTCTTCAGCCAGGACGCAGAACTAATTAGTGAAATCAGCTGGCTGAGTTCATGGGTGGAAGAAAAACATGGCAGGACTTTTACTTTCTGACCTCTGCCTAAACCAAGCCAGTTATGGATGCAGCTTTTCCCTCTTCCCTCTCAGGTTTCATTTCAAGAAGTATGACATGATCAATGTGGTTGAATGCAATTGACACTGAGAGCCCTTTGACAAAGCGTTTTAGCATTTTTTAATCACTTTGCCTTTCTCTGACAGTTTTATGGCTGCACAGAAAGTTGGATGCATAATGGTCATGTTGTGACATCATCTCATTTTCAGAGCCTCTGCACTTCTATCAGGTGTTTTGGTGCTGGGACCCTGGTATCTATTAACTATCTCCGCAGAGACACAACTCAACTGCTGAGAGCACACATGCAATGTATAGCCTGTTTCGCTCAACCTCAAGCATTCTGCATATGGATCACAAGTGCTTTTGGTAATCATTTGTAGATTTCAA
Organism: Ilyophis sp. 1 JC-2022; assembly: GCA_022702515.1. Classification (NCBI taxonomy): domain Eukaryota; kingdom Metazoa; phylum Chordata; class Actinopteri; order Anguilliformes; family Synaphobranchidae; genus Ilyophis; species Ilyophis sp. 1 JC-2022. Next base: position 24,768,085 of record CM040401.1, read on the forward strand.
GCTGTGCACACTTATTGTACATCTACGAAGGATTACCTCAAGCAATGTAGTACATAGCGATCTATGCAATGAAACTGGTTCATCAAGTCTATTGTGTTTTGAAAAAAAATGTTTTCTTAAAATACACAACTAACTTATAAAAGCAGCAATAGTCAGAAGTGAATAAGTGAAGGACCTCAATGGAAACGGTTCATCATCAGCGTCTTAACCCCCTACTCACGTCCTGGGCACACTGTCTTAACCTCCATCTCACGTCCTGGGCACACTGTCTTAACCTCCATCTCACGTCCTGGGCACACTGTCGTAACCCCCATATTACGTCCTGGGCACACTGTCTTAACCCCCATCTCACGTCCTGAGCACACTGTCTTAACCTCCATCTCACGTCCTGGGCACACTGTCTTAACCCCCATTTCACGTCATGGCACGCCGTCTTAACCCCATCTCACATCCTGGGCACACTTTCTTAACCCCTATCTCATGTCCTGGGCACACTGTCTTAACCTCCATCTCACATCCTGGGCACACCGTCTTAACCTCCATCTCACGTCCTGGGCACACTGTCTTAACCTCCATCTCACGTCCTGGGCACACCGTCTTAACTTCCATCTCACGTCCTGGGCACACTGTCTTAACTTCCATCTCACGTCCTGGGCACACCGTCTTAACCCCCATCTCACGTCCTGAGCACACCGTCTTAACTTCCATCTCACGTCCTGGGCACACTGTCTTAACCCCCATCTCACGTCCTGGGCACACCGTCTTAACCCCCATCTCACATCCTGAGCACACCATCTTAACCCCCATCTCACGTCCTGGGCACACTGTCTTAACCCCCATCTCACGTCCTGAGCACACTGTCTTAACCTCCATCTCACGTCCTGGGCACACTGTCTTAACCCCCATTTCACGTCATGGCACGCCGTCTTAACCCCATCTCACATCCTGGGCACACTGTCTTAACCTCCATCTCACGTCCTGGGCACACACTGTCTTAACCTCCATCTCACGTCCTGGGCACACCGTCTTAACTTCCATCTCACGTCCTGGGCACACTGTCTTAACTTCCATCTCACGTCCTGGGCACACCGTCTTAACCCCCATCTCACGTCCTGAGCACACCGTCTTAACTTCCATCTCACGTCCTGGGCACACTGTCTTAACCCCCATCTCACGTCCTGGGCACACCGTCTTAACCCCCATCTCACATCCTGAGCACACCATCTTAACCCCCATCTCACGTCCTGGGCACACTGTCGTAACCCCCATCTCACATCCTGGGCACACTGTCGTAACCCCCATCTCACGTCCTGGGCACACTGTCGTAACCCCCATCTCACGTCCTGGGCACACTGTCTTAACCCCCATCTCACGTCCTGAGCACACTGTCTTAACCTCCATCTCACGTCCTGGGCACACTGTCTTAACCCCCATTTCACGTCATGGCACGCCGTCTTAACCCCATCTCACATCCTGGGCACACTTTCTTAACCCCTATCTCATGTCCTGGGCACACTGTCTTAACCTCCATCTCACATCCTGGGCACACCGTCTTAACCTCCATCTCACGTCCTGGGCACACTGTCTTAACCTCCATCTCACGTCCTGGGCACACCGTCTTAACTTCCATCTCACGTCCTGGGCACACTGTCTTAACTTCCATCTCACGTCCTGGGCACACCGTCTTAACCCCCATCTCACGTCCTGAGCACACCGTCTTAACTTCCATCTCACGTCCTGGGCACACTGTCTTAACCCCCATCTCACGTCCTGGGCACACCGTCTTAACCCCCATCTCACATCCTGAGCACACCATCTTAACCCCCATCTCACGTCCTGGGCACACTGTCGTAACCCCCATCTCACATCCTGGGCACACTGTCGTAACCCCCATCTCACGTCCTGGGCACACTGTCGTAACCCCCATCTCACATCCTGGGCACACTGTCGTAACCCCCATCTCACGTCCTGGGCACACTGTCGTAACCCCCATCTCACGTCCTGGGCACACTGTCTTAACCCCCATCTCACGTCCTGGGCACACCGTCTTAACCCCCATCTCACATCCTGGGCACATGCCTGTCATGTACAGGGGTTAAAACCAGGATCTGGGAGATATGTGTTGAGTGTTGAGTGTTGAGTGAAAATAACAGCTTGCAGGTGATGGAGGCTTAGATGGAAGGGAGAAAAAACCACAATGCATTTCCCATATTGTAAACTTATTCTTATTAAATTATGCTAACATATCTATATCAGAATGCACCCTTACTGCATGCTACTGTGATGTTAGCAAGCTAACCATCTACGTATCTGTTCGAGAGTAGGGTAGATCTCATAGTTACACTAGCTTAATGCTATGCAACTATCAAATTTGATCATAAATGGAGATAAATCTATTTCATTAGTATGATCATCAGCCAGTTTATCAGTGCAGAATGGAACATGGTAACACTCAAAGTTCGTGAAAATTCTACATGCTAACATTTCTAAAATACAGTTGAGTGTAGTAAATTGTTTTACTAATTGTTTATTAGCAGTGCACAATTAGCATATAGCCTCCAATTTATGCATTTCCATCTGGCTTATAACAACCATTTATCGGGAGACTAGGGCTTCACTGCTGCTGTAAACCTTTGGTCTTGCAGCTTTTGCTCATGTCAATAACTGATAATTAAACTGAGACTGACAGGCTGTTGAGTCTTCAATTTGAGACAGTGAGAGAATGCTTGTTTAGTCTATGAATTCCAATTGAAGCAAACATGGAAAGTGAATACTGAACATCTCCTGTTGCCTTGCGTTCTCTTCCATTCCAACTGGTGTCTCAGTTGCATGAGTATTCACTAAAACGTTGTTCAAACAACCAACCGCTGCATCATTTCACCAATAACATATAAAAGTTTTGCTGTAGTAAACTTCATCACATATAAACATCCTCAGTGCTTTTCTCACAGCATACCAAGATAGAGGTATGCTAAAAATAATAAACACAAACAAGGCAATGCAGTGTCTGGGCAAAATTTCTTGAACAAAACACAATGGCCTAGAAAATTTTTTTGTTACTTCTAGCTTGTATGCCACCCTTCTTATTTCTTAAATTACACTACAATACTGGTATTTAGCAGACAATCTTGTCCAGAAATATTTTGCACACGCTAAAGGTCTTAGTAAAGCAGGCCCTAAGTGCAGTAATTTCTGTAATTTCCTAGTGGGATAAAGTACAGTCCCATGAGAAACATTAAGTGCAAGAAGGGCAGGCTCGATTGACAACTTGTCAACTGCTTGACAACTTGAACATTAAACTAAGTTACACAAACAAGAAAAAAAAACAACCCTAGTGGGTATTAAACGACGTTATACAAACAAGAAGAAAGAGCCACAGATCACAAAAAGAAGGCCAAGTACCTGACAAAAATAGCGATTTCACACAATTTCCCCACTTAATACTATAAGTAACTAGTCTACTTCAACCAACACCACACAGATAGCCATTATTCTACTCAACCACAACAAAACAGGAAATGAGAGAAATCAATTGCTTGCAATAGTGTGTCGGGGCTTAATTAGCAAACAGATGAAACTGTCCATTGGTTTATCAACAAGCACAACACTGTTTACCTGACCAGGCGTAGAGTGCTGGACTGTTAAGGAACATTTTGCATGTTGCTCACTCATTGACGTCACACTTTTTGTAGTGGAAATAACTCATTTTAATGGAGAGCGCCAAAGATGATTAGAGGACCATATTAAAAAAGTTTACAGTAAATGGGAATAAATCGTGCTTGGCTAGTTGATCAGGACTGAGAGAAAACAGCCCAACAGTCACATTAAAAGAAACAAGTACAATGAAATGATGCAATTAATGTTTCACAATTAATGTCTCTATAAAAACAAATCAGCAGTTGATTTCTCAGGGCTACGTGACAAACAAAAGAAGCCTCATGGTATCCGCGAAATTCGACGATTAGTACACAATTACCACCGACAATGAATCTGCTCTTCGGGCAGTAATGAAACCTTAATGTTTTGGAAAGAGACCAAAACCAATCCCTTTGCTACCATTGAGGCCCATTTGAAAGCCTAAAGCTTTGGTTTATGTTGCCTTTAAAACTGTTAACACAATACAACGTGAACGATAAGATCTTTAAAAATATGTCCATTATCTAAGCCCTATTCGCTACAGAAGAACAACATGCCAATGCAAGGTAATAAATAAAATACAAGATGAAACTGCCATGCTCTCGCCAGACAAGCACCTCTGTGGAGGTTTTTATATCATGCGGCTTCTACATCAGGGTCTAATCAACATATTAAGACTCAACAGATCTATATCAGGTTACTGTTGAGAAGTGAAACATCAGTACAGGGCCTTTGTGTTTAACCAATGGAGGAGTGCACTTTCTCAGACAAAAAACACAGAGCTCCTCTTGTTGGGGGATGGCAGACGTTTCCTAGTAAGTACGCAGCTCTTGAAATGTAGAATGAGTTTCCCTCGTGAATTCTCATTTGACGAGTGAGTTGCTCACAATTATTTTTATTTTATCGCTAAGAATAAAACACAAGTCACCCACAAAGAAACTGAAAGTGAAAAAGTAATGTAGGAATATGTAGTCAAATGTACATACATACATAAATAAAAAGATGGGACCCTAAACAACCACTTTGTCTGTCGAAGCCTAGAGCCAGTCCTACTAATGAGAATGTCAGGCACTTCTCCAAAAAAGTTATACATTTTGAAGGACCAATAATTCTAAAATTACAAATGTACTCTTAGTAATACTTGGCATAGGTATAACGGAGCACCTTTGGCAAGGGAAGTGCCACAAATGATACTGATAAATACATGATTTGTCCCCTCTGTCAGGGGGGTCGGGTAGGAGGACCAGACACGACTGAAAGGGATTCAGAAAGTTATCCACAAAACGTAAATAACCACTAGAGGGAAGAAGAACGAAGAAAAGACAGAAAAGAAAGTCCCGTCTAAAAACCAAAAGAAATAAAAACGACCCAAATAAAATAGGGTGCGACTAGCAGACTCGAGCCGAGGAATAAAACAGCAAGGGACGTAGTCCCAGCTTAAGCCCAAACTAATAACAACCCAATACATCTGGGCGAAGCTGGTAGAAAACCTCTAGCTCTGAAAACAGAGAGCTGAAATAAAGAGGTGGAGAGCAAATAAAGCTAACCCGAGAATTGGGCGAGTAAACGGAAGGAAAGAACAAAAGGAACAAAGCAAGAGTCTAACTTAACTCTTAGACGTTTCTGTGTTCTTGTCGAAATGACAACAATACAGTCCTCCAGTTACCTATACCTGGCTTGGCGAACGTGGTAATAAGACACACAAGCACCGGAAGAAGAAAGCAGCGTGCTTATATAGCCAAAGGGAAACCCGAAACAGGTGCGTCAGGTAATCACCGGGTAGCGGAAAAACACGGCGCAGCCGGCGGAAAAGGAAAACCGGAGTGCCCTCTTGTGGCTAAGTGGAGCCACGTCCACAGAGATGAATGGAATGGTCTGCCAAACCGTGACACCCGCCAATAATCAAATGGATGCCTGAGTTAAATTTTCTCTTTTGGGAGTCCTGTGGCCGGTCATCTTCCCCTCATTGAGAAACAGACTAGTCTTGAGGTCTCACTGAATGAGTGACAGGACTTACATCATATCACATTTTCAAAACCAATCATAAACTAGTATTTACAATGGAACTGTTCGACCAGTGAAATAGCAGTTATTTATGGGTCCACACCATGTCATTTACATTACGTTACATTACATACAGGCATACATACTTTAGATTCCCTGCCTCCTTTCTGTCCGTTTTTCCTAGTAGTGCTGCTAGTGAGTGAAAGCGAACGGGCAACTACTTCATTATTTATTTCATTAAAAATGTATTAATTAAAATGAGAAAAAATATTATTTTGTTGACCAAAACAAAAAATATTCATCAATTACATTTTATCTATGACTAAAACAAAACAATAACTAAATAAAAACCCACCTTTCTTGACAAACTAAGACAAAATGTACGAGCATTATTGTCAAAAAATAAAAACGAGGCAAATATGTCATCAACAGATGATTTCACAATTAAGTGGTGCGAAATTATGTGCACAACACTTTCCAAAAGATGTACAACTTCATAATTGTCGATTCATTCTTTATTATATATATTTTTTATTATTTTATATTAGTATCTATTAGTTATATGGTACCATAACATGATGCATAGCTAGATAAACTCACTAGTAGTACATTTTTCAATAATAAAATATTTACAATATCAAACACCCTTCTTGCATTTTGATTCTCCCGTTGGGCCTGCACTCACCCAAATTGAACTAAATAAAATCTAAGTTGCAATTGCCTTATTTACCTCCAAGAAAGGACCTCGGCAAGAGCAAGATGTGGTCTATGACTTAAATATTGATAAATGCCATCTGAAGAGAGTTCCAGAATTGGTAATATTTTTTCCATATTCCTACAGGAACATGCCTGCAAATAGTGCATGTTCCAACCTTTTTAAATTCTGTTTCATAACAGCAAGAACTATAAGATACTTGGAAGAAATTATGATGATTATAGCATCTGTGTATGAACGGCAGTCAGCAATATTCAAACATTCCAGTGAAAAGAAAATTCAGAAAAATGTTTAATTTGAATTAGACTAAAACTTAGACAATATTTCAAACAATATCTAAATGACTTAAATGTGACTAAAAATTAAATTCAATTTAGTCAGAGGACTACGACTAAATAAAAATGTGTTGTCAAAATGAGCACCGTTTATGTTTGCCTTCATGCCATAGCCTGATCCTGAAAAGCCAATCAAATGTAGCTGGGTATGACCGAGTCCGTGAATAGCTAAATAACATTAGTCTCCTGTAAATGGTGGACAGTACATTAGCCTAGCTAGAAAATGTTAGGTTAGGTGGAAATAGGGACACAGTAGCGGGCAGGGAGTACAAAAACCAAAGTTTAATGAGGGACAGGGCAGCAATCCGTAATGAAACGGGCAGGGTCGAACACCGGAAAGACAGAGCAACGGTACAAAAATAAGTAAAAAAGAGTGGTCACAGAACAGGCAGAGGTCAGAACTGGGAAGGCACAGCAGAGGTACAAAAACATAGTCCAAAAACAGGGTTGCGAGAACACAGGCAAGAGTCAAAACCAGGGAGGCGTAATGGGAAAACAAGAAAAAACAAGAAGACAGCAACAGAAAAACCAACAGGGAACAGGACAAGGAATAACAAAAACTCAGGAACAGATACGGAATGACACTAACGGACAACTCGGAAGATTTTATTTGAGAGTGAGAAGAGATTAAATACACAGAGGGAGACAGACATAATGGGAATCAGGTGTGCGGAGGCGGGGAAGGGAGATAGCTCACAGGTGAGAACAATGAGGGTTAACAAGGTCCAATAAAACAATAACGAGGGAAGAACGAATACATGGAAGGGACTTGGAAAACATGCTTGACAGACAATGGGCTCGAGTACGAGCGGAGTGTGCACAGTAATAAGGGGAGGCGTAGTCTCTAAGGATAAGCAGCTGAAACAAGTTAACAGGTAGCTTAAGAACAGCTTAGTAATGCAGGTAGAAAAGATAAAGCGGGGAAGCTGGTTAAATGTTAGTATCTAACTTCAAGACAGACAATTAGTTTGTTAGTACACATTTATGTTAATGAGTTTAGTAAAGTGCACGTAACTAATAAAACACCCGAATGATTGTTAGCGCGAGTTAGTAATATATACAATTATACACGGGAACGAAAGCAGGAAGTAGCAGAAAACGAGACTTCGGAAATACAGCGTTAACCCACGGAAAATCCCAAAGTCACCCGAATAGTGCATGCACGAGCCTGGGTAAATAAACACACAGATGAGACTCGGACAACTCACGAACAGAGGGGGATGGAATGATAAACCGGGAAAGCAATAAATAATGTGGAAAATAATAAATAACATGAATGATAATTAAATAAAAATACAGAACTGACAGACAGAATCTCAGAACATAACAGCAAACCACACTGTGATGCGATGTAAAGTTAATGTAATTCAATTTGTTATAAATGTTGTTACTCTCAAGCTGCTCTAGAGCCAATGTTGATTTAATTCTCACAGCTCACAAACTGTACAGGAAAGTGCAGAAACCCCCAATATTTACACCAAGGCTAAACCCTTGAGTCTCAGGTTATAGCAAGCTAGGCTTTTGTATCTGGCAATTAATTTAAAATAGTTGCAGCCATATAATATACAGCAACAACTGAAACTTGCTCTATCTGTGCAGGTGTTTTTTTTTGTTAAAAGAACAAAAACAAATGTTCAGGTTTCCACAAATTATGTTTTTGGCATCAGTTAGATTACTATTCATTCACACCTGACTGTGACACCCATGAGATACTGCCTGTTGTATAAGATGACTGGACATAGGGGACAAGCAGATATAACCTGTCGAAGGCCTTGCCTGCCAAAAATAAAGGAGACAATAGAAAATGCCATCTATCAAGAGTGGAATGCCTGTTTGACTGGCCTGCTATACCAGTCCTGATGCAGACTGGGACTAAGTCGACACAGTGTCCCTCACCATCTGGGGTGTTCACAACCTGCAATTTCCTGGCTGAATGTTTCTACCGAACACAACCTTTCAATGATGGCTCACAAGATTTCCTCAAGCTTCAGAAAAGCATCACGCTCCATCTGAGTGATTGATTTAGCGCTGCTAATTCCGCTGTAAACGAAAGGTCAACGACAACCTGTGCTTTAGCGGTTCACCTGCATGGACCTGGTCATTCATTCAATGTTCCCAGGCTGGGAACCCAATGCTGATCAATGTTCATCACTACAGCATAATTACACGGTGTATGTAAGGTATACACTTTCAGAAGAACAGATTTCAAAGGGTCCTTTGTGTCTACATAGAGAAATCCTATCTCCTTCAAGTCCTTAGTTCCCAGGTTGAACCATGTTGCCTGACTTTCACATTTTTCTCATCGACCATAAAAGGTTCCATAAAGAACTAAAAAGGTTCCTCTATGGAGACAAGCCAAAGTAAAAAAATTTCTGGGAGCGTATCTCAGGCGAAAAAATGAGTAATGTAGTCAAGTGCTCTCGCGATGAATCAAGGTTTTATGCAGATCACTCTGACCAGCCCCTGGACAGGAATGCAAGACAATATGCTAATTGTTGGGCACAACAGACAAATCGATGACGAGGTCTAAGTCGTGAGGATCTTGGCGGGAGTGCCTTGTTGCTACAGAACCGTGCTTGCAGTGATTGATGGACACCTGGCAGTGTGGCTCTTCGTTAATGAAGTCCTGGAGACTTATACTCTTCCCATGGGCAACATCCCGATGTGACAGCTTCCCTGGGAAATAACATCCATTCCTCACGGCGCTCATGAAACAGCTATGCCATAGAGGCATGGGTCATTTTTGGAATGAACTAGAAATACAATTTTTAAAAATAAAAAACAAATACGTATCTCTTTCATTTAATCAAAAGTCAAGGTTAAGAACAGGTGTGTATGACTTCCAGTTTTTTTATACATGTTATATGATGTTCACATGACACCCTGTGTAACTACCAAGGTTTGTAACAAACCAGTGTGTTGCATGCAGTAAATCTTCTACTACCAGTGCATACCAGTGCATAAACTACAAATTACACAGTTATTACACGCATAAACTACACAGTTTTCAAGATAATAATTTTTATACTTTGAATATAATCTCTGAAGACTTTCTGTCACATTCTTATTGATGACAACATATAGTATGGTACAGTTTGCTAGCATGACTTATGAATGGGTCACTCCAAGCACTGGGTGGATCAGAATAATCCATTCAGATGTTGGGTCAGCTCTCCTAATGAACTGACAGAATTCTTTTTTTTTTTTAAACTGTATTGTTTGGGCAAGGCATTCCAACTAAAAAAAAGCCCATTGCAGCACACTGTGAGCTGAATTGGTCTCCTCCTCTTGACCCACAATCCATCTGTAATTCGACAACATCCAGCGACTTTCAGCCGGAATAGAAAATGATGAGTGCTAAACCGCAAGCATGGAAGTAAATCATCGAAACAGTGCCAATGTGCATCGGTTCAGTCAGAATTCTCAGAAAGTTCCGGAACAGAAAGTCAGTAAGACATGCAGCGCGGAACTTTAATTCCACAGAAGCTCTGCGTGTGTCCTCTACAGTGCATAATGTGAGCTTGTTCCCGGGACTGCTTCCTGCCTGCCTCCTGTCTGCATGGGCCATGACAACAGCTGTTGTTTTTTTACACACCTAGCTCTCTGACCTACAGAAGCTATCCAATTCCCCACACCGCTGTGCCCCCACACCCCTGTGCCCCACACCACTGCTACTAATGACAAACTCAGTTACAGAACACACACTCAATGCTCACAACCAGTAAGCAGCGCCTGTTGACACACACCCTAGTCTGAGGACATGTCCCTGCTGGAGAGGCTTTGGCAACCGTGAGCGTCTTCACACCAACACTGATCTTTCCGCTCTTAGCTCCCTGAGTTATATTTTTAGCAGCATCCTAGGGCAGGACAATAATGGAAACCAAATGTGAGCAGAAAGTGATATGGGGAAACTGGATAGCCTGGTCACTGCACAGAAAGGAATGAAGAAGCACTCCCTAAAATAGCCTTTTGGCTTTTGCTTGTTTTCAGAAACCATCCTCAAAGCCGTCAATTAAACCCTCCCCCTTGAAACAGTATGAATGGACTTTTTTTTTGGTAAGCATTCTGTTGCTCACAAAAGCCTTCTAATGCTGTGGAAAAAGTACTTCAGATAAATTTACAGAGACACGCTGGTTATCTTGGAAATGGTAAACTTTATGCGAAGCACAGTAGCTACTGAACTCTGAGCGCGTGTGAAGCAGTCCTTGTTATTTCTCTTCCTCACACTTGTGGAAACACTGACCCCTAAAAACCTGTGCGCAAGTCCCATCCAGCGACGTCCCCTCCCATTCCTCTGTAAAGAGCCCTCACACTTGTGGGAACACCTGAAAAAAAAAAAACTGTGCGCAAAGTCCCCCCAGCGAACCCCCCCTCCCATTCCTCTGTAAAGAGCCCTAAAGGAAATGCACCTCAATGAAAGAAGGAAATAAACAGTGATGAAACGGGCCTTACCTCTTTCACTCTTATAGCCTCGCAAGAGCTTGTGAAGTCAGGGTGTGTCAGGAAGATAAAAGAAGATTGAGCCTTTCTTAAAAAGCTGCATGAGGCTTTTTTCCCCCCTGTCAGACTGTGGGCAGCCCCTTGTCAGGTTTTCCAATAACAAAACTCTTCGCCAAGTCGCTGCCCAGGACTGTGGAATTTCCTGGACACTTTTCCGAGGTCCTTTATCCAGAAGATTCAATCGATGTTGCGCTGAGACTGAATTTTGCACCACTCTGCTAGTTTGACTTGCAGACTTTGGTCAGTGGCCAAATTTAGACTCAAAACACATGTGGGAAGTTAAAGAGGCAGGGCCTGTTTTTTTGTTTTTTTTTTTGTTTTTTTTTAAACACAAAAACCAGCGCCCTTTTGAGGAAAATCCCCTCCCTCCTCCAACACCCGTATCTGTCATCGCTTAATGGTCAGTGGGAGCAGGAAATTACCACAATACTTCTACTGCAGAGCAGTTTGACTTTGCCACACTGGCACAGTGTTGATATACAATAGTAGTCATTGTTAAGAACAGGCCCACAGTCTGGCATTCAGAGTGGGCAGTTAGAGTAGGCTATCGTCACAAGGAGAGGCCATGTGTGACTCTGGTAGTTCATTGCGCTCATTAATAAATGGTGTGCACAACTAGACTCCTCAATAAATAAATGGTATTCACATGCTGCTCTAGCTGTAAATTGTCACTTGCAATTTTCAAACAGACAGCAAACATAAACTTATTCATCTCTGTGCTTATAAATGTAATAAGTAGTGAAAGGTCTAATGGTGAAAGGATTTCATGCGGAGATGTCAATGGTCGCAAACTATGCATACTGGTAATTATTATTATTTCCTGCGTACACATCACATAATTAAGTTCTGCTTACAATGATTTAGATCAAACAAAACGATCAAGTCAAGTTTTTTTTGTTTGCCCTGAAACTAAGGGTGAGCTTGTTGGAAATGAGGGCATCTAAAGAATTAGCTTATTAGAAAGATCTTATTTACAAACAATATTTTTGCATGTTTGAACTCTAAGACACCTATTAGCAATTCTTCAATATAATGGGCTTATAACACGTAGACTACTCATAAAATGCTTTAAGAATAATGGCATGAAATCATAATTTCATGTCTAGTTTATGCAATATCAGAGGCTTAACTCAATTAATGAATATGGCTCCCTGCTTTGTCTTATATTACAGTGATGAACATATTTTACCAGTGATGCTTTCTGGCATTGTCATCGTGAAATGTCTTAATTAAAATTCTGCGACTGCTCTCTGCTATGCATATAATTAATGGCAAGGCATAAGAAGGACATAAACCCAGGTGGTGGTGGGAAAAGGTGTAAATCTCTTTAAAGCTCTGTTCTACATTGCAAGTAGCATCAAGCCAGGTCTAAGCCCAGTCGATGTGATTGGATCCTGCAGGAGTTATAGTAATGAAATGGAGAAGAAATAAAACATCTAAATGCACAGAGAATAGACATAGTCATAAACCTGTAGTAATGATTTAAGCATTACCTTTGTTACTAATGCAGTGGAGTTGGGATTGCACATACTGCAGGCTACCGTATCACACACGCACGCGCTCACACGTGCGCACAGACACACACACACACACACACACACACACACACAGGTATATATATCATGGCTGCCGCCGTCAGTATTGCCAGTATTGCCATGGCAATACTACTTTTCAAACAAGTATTGCCTGGCATTACTACTTTTTCGCAGACCATATGGCGTTTATTTCATTTAGAAAACTTAGGTAACCTGTAATTAAACCCTAATTGTATGTAGTGAAGAATCTGATTGTATCTGCTGCGATATATGAAAACATTCGACTTTATCAATGAGCTAGAGTAGATACGACATGTTGCGCCATTTGAGTGCCTGTGCACGACTACCGCGGCGGTGCGCGTGCACTGTCTTAGTAGACAGATGGAACGTTCCTCTCCGCTACCGCCAAACCGCAGCGACCAGAGACAGCGGGAAACAGCTCAGAAGAAGAGATGTGTCGACCGGTCAGATCAAGTCATCTAGCTAGACTTCAAAACACAGGTGAGATGTGTACATAAAAACAAGCATATTTGGCATCATTATCAGTATTGTACAACAGTTGGTCGTATTTCTGACTGAAGCATTGTTGCATGTGTTCCTCAATTTTTAACGTTAAGTGGTCAACTTCAGCCACTAACATTAGCTAGGTAGCTAGATCGAGGCACTGGGACAGTTGGGCAGCAAACTTAGTTAGCAAGCTTACACACTAATTGTGATCAATTGAAATTTCAGAGTCGAAATGTAATGTTAGATGCATCTTGAGCCGAAATGCATTAACGTTAGCTCATTCTTATTAGCTCCGTAGCTACTAGCTAGCTTACTAACCAGCTAAATTGAAATTATTTAAGTGAATTGATAACTAGCTAGCTAGCTATATTAGCTAATGACACAGTCCACACCATCGTCGTGTATTTCGATGGACAATGCATGAATTCAAGCAGCTTAAGTTTAGTTTAATTATTTATGTCTTTTTTAATTCAGATTAAGTTGGCAATGGCTAGTGTTTTTTTCCCCATGCAGACAGGAAGAGAACAGGTTGCACATGCAGTGCATGTGGCAGCATGAAGCATGCAGGTGCACCTTCAAAGACATTATGGTCTTTAAAAGGTTAGTGAAGGGTTAATGAAGTAGGGAACATTTTTGTCCAAAATGATTGAATTTGCAGCGGCTTTTCTCTCAAAAATTGCGATGCTATTTTTGACCTTTTTGGGTTATTTTGCAATACAATTGTGGGAATGTTTGAAAATTGCAATTGTCAGCTGGAAAAAATTGCGATTGTTTAAAAAACTCACCCCCAACCAAAGATCATTTTATGAGGGGAAATTGCAGCAATTGACAAAATTTACAAGCGTTTTTTTTTCTTCCCGATTTGACCATTTTAGGCGGAAATATTGCGGGGATTGGACAAAATGGCAAGCTATCGCAAATAATTGGATTGGTTGAATTTGCATTAATTCTTGCAATCGCAAGATCACTTATTCCTGGAGGGACTGATTGTAGTTGTATTGTATTAACACGCACAAGTAGTTGTTAAAATAAATTGTGTTGGAAATACATTTTAAGATCATTGTAAATCACTTGTATGTAATAGAGGCCTACTCGTGTATAACTATCCACCTAATTGCAAAGAACATTGTAAAGAACTTGTCAATAATGTATATGTATATTTGTGAATTTCAACAGTATTAATAAATAAATTTGTACATAAATGGAGTTTGCATGTGTTCAGACAAGTACTTGACTCAGCTGTGTAGCTGTCAGCTGCTGCTGAGAATTAATTCATGATGTAAACAGTATGGTGAATACAGGTAAAGTGGGACAGCAGGGACACTTCCATTTCATCATCTTTGTGTATATACTTCCATTACTAAAAATAAACTAAGTTTATAATAAGTTTCCGTAGCTCTGACATTTAAACCATTTGGATCATAATTTAAAACTATGCAAAATGTAAATGATCAGAAAGTGTCCCACTTTACCTGTATTCACCTGTATTTGCCTGTATTTATCCTATTTAGATATTAGTATGATTGTGATAATTGTCTTAATGGGGGTTCATGCTTCTTGACCACTCTATAGGGTTTTGGGTTCACCAACCATATGAAAAAATATCTGTGGGAAACTGTTACATTGCAGTGATATGATCCATAATTACATTGTTAAAATATTTCACATTTAAACTTACAATAACACAGAATAAAATAACAAAAATAGGTAGCTTTATGAGTTCTTTATTTAATGCATACATCATATTGTGCGTGGCGAGAAAGTTTGGCAATACTACTTTTACACTGGTGATGGCACCTCTGATATATATATATATATATATATATATACATACACACACACACCCACACACATAGTATATACATATGTTATATACACTATATGCATATATATAATGCAGTCAGAACACTGATATGATTAGTTCATATCATGTGTAGCAGAAAGCCACAAAAATGTAAAACTGATTAAAGTTTTGGCAAACAATTTACTGTAATGTAGCTCCTGTGCATGATAACCAGATATGTTAAACAGAATACACACTGTCCCAATGTGGGAATATAACAGCTTGTCATTATATGATTTGGATTCCAACTAAAAATAGTCAGTTTTAAATTCAAAGGGGCTGGGTTTTGGCAATTAATTTCCAATACATTCAACTAGTGTCATTCAGTTGATGACACACTGCCCTCATTGGCAATGAGATCTTTAGCTCTCTGTGGCTAAGAAAAGTCACTTAATTGTGAATTAATTTGATATAATTGTGATATAGTGCTGCATTAATCATTGACATCTAAAAAAATGTGAACTTACTATTTACTTTGAGGTGGGTGGGATTTTCTATTCACAAATTAAGTAATAATTTACATTGTTTGATTATCTGCTTAATCATCCTGGGGGTTGCTTATAATATTGTGCTCTGTAATCTTGTGAACATTTCTTGGATGAATTAATTATATATACTTGGTTCTGAACACAGTTTGAGTGAGCAATTTAATTTAGCAATATAAGCAATTGAGTGGCAAGCAGAAATAAGCAATTCATGAAGTTCACGTATATGTTGGCTTCTGGCATTTAAAAACACGTAACTACCATCTGTATCAGTGTACCCAACAATATCAGTCTACCAAAAGCAATCATTTCTAACATATATTTTCAGATTACAGGATACACAAACCTCAGTTTCAAAATCGTTGGGAGAGTGTGTAAAATGCAAAAAAAAACAGCAATTTGCAAATCCTTTTAGACCTGTATTCCATTAAAAACGGTACAAGACAAGATATTTAAGGGTCGATTTACTAAAAGTTTGCGTGTACAAAAACATGTGTAAAACTGTTACCACCCGCAAAATATCGTCCGAGGTGATCAACGAACAAGGTGTAAATTTAGAATTTTGCGTGTGCAATTGAAAAATACGTTGATTTCAAATTTTTGTGAATATGCCTGAATTAATAGGCTGAAATGGGGGTCTCTACGTTATTTCACGAAATAGTGGAAAGAGGTCATGCAAATAGATTACGGAATCGATAAAATGCCGGCTGTCATTGTAGCAAGACAGTATGGGCTCTATTTTCCTGCTGGCGCATGGCGGGTGGCAAGCCAGCGCATTGGCGAAGTGACATTTTCGGCATGTATTTTGCTGGTGGAGGTGTGCCAGTCCAGATTGAGCGGCAAATTTGGGCTATGTTTTCCTACCGGTGGCAAGCCATCACTGGCGAGGTTGCAATTTTGTCACGAATTTGCACACGTCTGAGCACACATGTGGTGACTTGCTGTGCGCTGAAGTGGGAGGGAAGCCGCTGTTGGAGGGTGTGTCCGTCAAGAGGGAGCAGCCCAATAAAATTTTACTGCAGCGGATTGCAATTATGCGACACTGCGATTCGCGCTTGCACTGCCTGCCTGGTGAGACCACATTTACAGCGCAAATCGCACCACAGCGTATGGCAAGTTGCTCATTTCGGAGCTTTCCCCAATGTGTGCATGATCATAACCTATTCAAAAGCCAAACAACCATTTAATTATTGTATTTCTTTCTGTTTTTAATTGTTTATGGTTGTTATTATACTGCACTGTGGTCCCAGGGGTACTGCATTCTTTCTTGCACCGTCTGTAATGAGAATAATGACAAACTTGGTGCATGCATCCACTCTTATTGCATGTATAGAGATAAAAAACCTCTTAACTCAATTACATTCAATTAAATCAATTAAAAATAGATAACCTATTGTCTTCCAATGCAGAATCCTAAAGGCGACAAAAGTCGCTAATAAATGTGGTGAGGAAAATGGGATATGTTGCAAGGGGAAAATTGGAAATAGATAAATGATTAAACGCATGCTAGGACCGAGAAAATAGGAAAAGAGAGGAGTTAAAAAATAAAATGAGACAGTAAATGATAAATGGGAGAGTAAAAAAAAATTTTTTTAATAGATTTTATCGACTGATTGGAGGCTAAAGAAATGATTAAAAGTTTTTTATTTTTCACAGTCCAGATAACTTATTAGTGACTTTTGTGCGTTCTCGTTCTGCAAGCGGGAGGCCTCCCGACCACGACTGAATGGACGTGTTCTGCTATCGTTTTTCACTAAACCACATGAAGCGGGATAGCCCGACATGGTCAAAATGAGTCCAATGCACAGGCTCTTAAAGGGTAACAAAACATGCTGGTTTCTCTAGACCCCGCCCTCTTTTGAAATTCAAAAAATGCCAAAATCTGGGTGTGATAAGGTAATAATATTGGGGCTGAGCTCCAGGTATCAAACCACGCCCAAGCTTTTTTTTTTCCACTAGTAGCCAAAAGCTCATTTCTACTCTGGACAGCACTCACAGCAGCTATTCTCTCTCTCCCTCTCTCTTTCTCTCTTTTTCTTTTTCTTTCTCTCTCTCTCTCTCTCTCAAAACACGCTTGTTCAATTAAACTATTTATTTTCCTTGATTGAACATCTGCTAATAAAACTTCGATTTCAGTGTCGGAATAATTATTTCTTTTGCTTTTTCTGGGCCATTTTCACTTCGAAAAAATATGACAAATTCGACAAATTTTTCGTATCAACTCCCTTCGGACATAAATGTATGCGTATATTTAGGAACGCTTCATGAATGAGGCCTAACGTAAAGAAAATACCATAAAAACAGGAACATTGCTGCCAGTCTTTTCACCGTTTTCTTACATTATCACCATTCCACCCATGCAAAATCTCTCATTTAAATATGGCTGTTTGCGGCTGGAATAATTTACACAATGACTCTTAGTTGATCACCCGCAAAGTGTGAAATGATAGCGTGTGCAAATACTTTGGCTGTGCCCCCAAAATAACACCTCTTATTTGGGATCTTAGTAAATCGACCCCTCAATGTTTTACCTCATCAGCTTTATTGTATTTTTTGTAAATATACACTCATTCTAAATTTGATGCCTGCAACACGTTCTTTTGGGAACTGAGGACACTAATTGTTGTAGTTTTCAAAGCAGAATTTTTTCCCATTCTTGCCCAAGACTTAAGCTGCTCAACAGTCCGGGGTCTCCATTGTCGTATTTTGCACTTCATAATGCGCCACACGTTTTCAATGGGAGACAGGTCTGGACTGCAGGCAGGCCAGTCTAGCACCCACACTCTCTGACTACGAAGCCACGCTATTGTAACACGTGCAGAATGTGGCTTGGCATTGTCTTGCTGAAATAAGCAGGGATGTCTCTGAAAAAGATGTCATCTAAATGTCAGTATATGTTGCTACAAAATGTATATGTACCCATCAGTGTTAATGGTGCCTTCACAGATGTACAAGTTACCCATGGCATGGGCACTAACACACCTCCATACCATGACATGACTGGCTTTTGAACCTTGCTTTGGTATGAATTGGGATGGTCCTTTTCCTTTTTGGCCCGGAGAACACGACATCCATTATTTCCCAAAAAAATTTGAAAGGTGGACTCGTCAGACCACAGCACACGTTTCCACTTTGCGTCAGTCCATCTCAGATGAGCTGAAGCCTAGAGAAGTCGGCTGCATTTCTGGATGTTGTTAATATATGGCTTACGCTTTGCATAGTTGAGTCTTAACTTGAATTTGTAGATGCAGTGTTGAACTGTGTTTACGACAACGGTTTTCCGAAGTATTCCCGAGCCCATGTGGTTATATTCAGGGTTTGAATTGTATGCTAACAAAGGGGATGCTGTTTGTTGACGGGGGGAGCTTAAACTAAAATGTGTAAGCGATTGTTATACACTACACATTTGCCGCAGGCAGGCACACACAATCCAATCTTACCATTCATTACAAAGTGCTTTAATTCTTATAACAACACTCAGGATGAACAAAAGCCATGTCTATTCATAAAAAAAGAGGCTGAAACACATTACAGCTATGTGCGTAAGCATATTACTGATGTTTTTGTTTCCCATATAATTCAGTGCATTTGTTACTAAGAAACACAACCTTCAATGCTTAATGATAAACCATGTCCTTTCAAAAATATAGCCTATTAATTTTGCCATATGTAGTTGAATGCAAAATAATTAATAAATAATAAATACTATTCTCAAAACAGGATTTTGTCATCAACCCCTATCATTATTCCTTTGTGACCCCTCAGTTTTTTACGTGCAGGACGCCCTTGTTCTGAAACAGCAGCGGAACAAATGACAGTTTACAGGCCACCACAGTTTAGTTACCTATAGGCCTGGGGCGGCTGTGGCTCAGGAGGTAGAGCGGGTCGTCCGCTGATCACAGGGTTGGCGGTTCGATCCCCGGTTCTTCCTGTCCACATGTCGAAGTGTCCTTGGGCAAGACACACTGAACCCCAAATTGCTCCCAATGAGCAGGCTAGCAACTTGCATGGCAGCTGCCGCCATTGGTGTGTGAATGTGTGTGTGAACGGGTGAGTGAGAGGCCATTGTAAAGCGCTTTGGATAAAGGCGCTATATAAGTGCAGTCCATTTACCATTTACCATGTAATTTATCTCTCGCCAAACCAAAAATAAAATTTTAACAATTACATTTCAGCCATAATTTCACAAACAGACATGATGTGTCCTGCGCTAATAACAAGCAGAAGTGGAAACCACGGCATTATG
The DNA here is from genome assembly GCA_022702515.1 of Ilyophis sp. 1 JC-2022. Taxonomy (NCBI): domain Eukaryota; kingdom Metazoa; phylum Chordata; class Actinopteri; order Anguilliformes; family Synaphobranchidae; genus Ilyophis; species Ilyophis sp. 1 JC-2022. The sequence goes on from CM040401.1 coordinate 24,787,891, forward strand.
ATTGAGAAAGAAAAATGTAATGTTTTACATTACTACTACGTGTACTACGTGTACTATGTAGCCTACTATACTACTATTTATGTGAATTGGCTACTATTCTTCATCATTTACCTTTTGCTATATATTTCATGCCTGAAATACAGCGTCCAGTAAAACTGTAGGCTAGGCTACCATTTTCAGTGCAAAAGCTCTGAGACAAGAACCATCTGTTAGATGCCCACTGACAGATGATACAGATGTGCAACTGTTATGCCCGGTGGAAAAAGGGACCCAGTAGCAGGCAGGAGTATAGAAAACTGAAGTTTAATATCCGGAAGCAAAATCAAAATCCAAAGAATAGTACAAAAACAGGCAGAGGTACAAAATCACAGTCCAGAAAATAAGGGTCGTGAGAACACGGGCAGAAGTTAAAAACTGGGAATTCAATAAGGAACAAAACACAAAACGAACAAACTCGAAACAAAGAAAACTTGGGGAAAAACAGATACTAAAAATCTAACTAAAACACAAAACAAAGACTCGAAATCTACTGGCAACAAGACAAAGGCTATTAAGGTTGAGGAACTCGCGAAGAGTGATTAGGATGACTCGGTTAAATACACAAGGAAGTGGGAGGGGTTACAAACAACGTAAGGTGAACACATTAGGAGACAATAACTCAATAACAAGGAAATCACAAAAACATGGAAGGGACTCAGAAACAAGCATTACAAACAACGGGCTCAAGTAGGAGCGGAACGTGATTAGAATTGAGGAGGTGTGGTCTCAAAGGAAAGACAGCTGAAACAGCTTAGTATCACAGATAGAAAAGATACAGCGAGGAAACTTGTTAATTGTTAGTTCTAACTAAATACAGACAATTAGTATGTTAGTCAACATTTAAGTTAATGGTTTTAGTAATGTGCGTCTAACTAATAAACACCCGAGTGATTGTTAGCACGAGTAATATAAACAATATAAACACGAGAAATGTAAAGCAGGAAGTAAACGGAAAACGAAACTTCGGAAATACAGCGTGAACCCTCGGAAAATCCCGAAGTCACCCAAACAGTGCATACGCGAGACATGGTAAACAAACACAGGAATGCGACTCGGACAACCCACGAACAGAGGGGAATGAACAGATGAAATGAAAAGTAATAATAATGAAAATAAAAATACAAATCAGACAGAACTCAGACACTCGCATAACAGCAACGTCATTAGTAATTGACATCGCTTAAACTCTGAGGCTTGACTGAGCAAGGACTTTCCATTTGCGTAATGCATGTTCCCTCGATTCCTCTGTCTTTGCATCTCTTCCTCACATCCTCCGTTGGTGCCCGCCTTTATGGAAAAAAAATATACTGCAGTATATTGTGAATATATAAAAATTATCTTCACAATATATTTAAAATATACTGCGGTATATTACATTTCCATAAGCTAAGAACTGAGAAAAGGACACAAGGAAATGATGCAAGGAGTGAAAATAAGCGATTTGACTGAACTTTTTACAGAATTGCATATCTTTTCCCAATTTCCCTTAACAAGGGGGGCGGTGCTCCCCCGCTTTCAACGACAATTCGAACACTGGTTATATTCATTACAGAAGCATGTTGGTTTTTAATGCAGTGCCGTCTGAGGGCCACGGGCATTGGTTTTTAGCCTACATCTATTTATGTGAATTGGCTGTCTTTTACCGATGCAAACCGATATTGGTTTTTGGCCTTGCCCTTTTCTCTAGATTTTCTGAATCCTTTAATAATATTATGGAATGTAGATGGTGAAATCTCTGAATTCCTTGCAATCATGCATTGAGAAACGTTGTTTGTAAACTGTTGGACTATTCGCTCATGCAGTTTTTCGCGAAGTGGTGAACCTTGCTTGTAAACGCCCGAGCCTTCGTGCATGCTCCTTTTATGCCCAGTCATGATAGCATCACCTGTTACCTATTCACCTGTTTACCTGTGGATTGTTCCAAACAGGTGTTTTTTGAACATTCCACAACCGTTCCAGTCTTATGTTGCCAATTTCCCAACTTTTTTGGAATGTGTTGCAGGCATCAAATTCGGAATTAGCGTATATTTACATATAACATTATATTACATATACACATTATAAAGTTGATAAAGTAAAACATTAAATATCTTTTCTTTGTACTGTTTTCATTTAAATATGTAAAAAAGAATTTACAAATCACTGCTTTCTGCTTTTATTTGCAGACTTTCCTAACTTTTTTGAATTGAGGTTTGTACAATAAATCTGATTAAACATATAAACATGGGTTGAAGCATGAAGCATTTCCCGTTCCTAAAAATTTGTCTCAATATTATTTAATTAAATACGCAATAATGAAAATCCAAGGGTAAAGTAAAGCACACACAAAGCAGTGGATCCTGCTGTTGTTCATTGTAGACAGTCTGCACCTTCATTTGCTGATTGAACATTCCATTATGAATTGTTTATGAAATAAACAGTGTCTAAAACCACAGATCCTATAAATAATTGAATTAGTGGCTTAATTAAAATGTTTATAACTGAATATTTAATCGATTCTCTTTTTTACCCTTGTTAACTTAGGAAGAACAGATAACAGAGAACATTTCCAATATAGAAAAAAACACTTCCTAAAATAAAAACACTACATTCAGTAGATTTGGTAGCGGTTACTCTCGTTTTAAGGAGAGTTTATTATTTTTTTCTTGTTGTTTTATTCCCTGTTTGCGGGTTTCCCTCCCGCTTTTGTGGTGTTGATTTGTGAGCACTTAAAGACCCCCACTGTCACGTTTGGTCCTTTGTTCCATAGGCTACCCTGACAGAATATGCTTTGCTATGGGGAGGAGACCGGGAAGTTTAGGGGGTTTCTGACTCAATGTTAAAAAAGATTTAAGTCGCAGCCCTTTTGTTTCTCCACCCAGGAAGCTTGGGTTTCGTTTGTGCTCTCTCTCCTCACGGGTACTGCTCTCGCTTGGGCAAACCCCTTAATTAAGGCAAATTCTCCATTTATGTCCACCACAGAGGAGTTGATGGAAGAGATGGCGTCGGTTTTTGACCATGACATCTCCGGTCAGGAGGCGGCTATGCGACTGACCTATCTTCGCCAGGGCTTTGACACGGTGGCGTCATTTTCCATTACATTTTGAGCACTTGCAGGGGAGACTGGGTGGCCCGACGGACCGCTTAGCTCTCTTTTTCTTAAAGCACTCTCCGATCCCGTTAGAGACGCCTGTTCTGTGCTCGAACCGCTTCGTTTGGTGCATTGGTGTCCACGGCGATCCGGGTGGACAACCGCATTACAGAAAGAAAGACTCACTGGGGTACGCAGGGGTCGGTCGTCACTTTATTTACCTCATCCTGTGGCTACTCTGTTCTTCTCGTTTTCGGAGGAGCCCATGCAGGTAGATGGGGCGGCAGTACGCAATTTCGAACCCACCAGGTCGAGAGATGTGTGGTGCGCATATTGTAAGCGCGCTGGTCATTTCAGAGACCAGTGTCCCAAACTAGCGGGAAAAAAAGAGTCTCGCTAGGGGGATCGAGGCCCTTAGTGAGACCTAATAACACCTCCCCTCAAACCCAATTATTGGTGTAGCTGAGTTGGAAGAAGCACTCTACCAGTTGTATCGCTTTTATCGATTCCGGATCGGTTAAGTCCCTCATGGACATTAAGTGGGCTAGGGAGCAGGGCATTCCCTCAGTTTCTCTTCTCTTCCCACAGTTAGTAACGGCTCTTGACGGTCGCCCTTTGGGTACGGGTTCCATCCGGTGGGTTACCAGCTTCTTAAAGCTGGCTGTTTCATTCTGTGGTCATATGGAGCGTATTCAATTTTGTTTTAGTGGATTCACCCACATACCCTCTTGTACTGGGGAACTTGTGGTTGGTTCAGCACCAGCCGCATATTAACTGGGGGGCAGAGGGTTCGGTTATTCTCCACTGGGGATCTCACTCGATTCTGTCTCAGATTTGGAGAGTACTCAGATGGGCGGGGCTTTTAATTTTCCGTTGCCGGCTAATGTTCCTCAGCAGTATACAGATCTTGCTGAGGTTTTTAGTAAACAATGCGCCACTTCTCTGCCTCCTCATAGACTGTATGATTGTGCTAGTGACCTATACCCAGGCACAGTTCCTCCGAGGGGGGCGCTGTATTCCTTATCGGTTCCTGAGACTACCGCTATAAAATTATACATTGAAGAATCTCTAGTCAAACGGCTTCTTCAGAGCCTCCACATCGACGGTAGGGTCCAGGTTCGTCTTTGTAAAGAAGAAGGATGGTAGTCTCAGGCCATGCATGACTACAGGGGACTTAATGCAATCACGAGCAAGAATCGTTATCCCCTACCTCTGATGAATTTGGCATTTGAACGCCTCCAGGGGGTGTCTATTTTTTCTAAACTCGACCTGCACAACGCTTACAACCTCGTTTGCATTCGCGAGGGGGATCAAGGGAAAACGGCATTTAACACCCACTTGGGAAACTACGAGTACCAGGTGATGCCGTTCGGGCTCACTAGCGCTCTCTCAGTTTTCCAGGCGCAAGTGAATGAGGTCCTTAGGGAGATGCTCAAGAAATCGTTTTTTCTCTACATCAACGACATTTACATTTTTTTTACCGATCTTCTCACTCAGATTTTCCACGTCAGGCAGGTTCTTAATGCTCTGCTCAAGGCTCAGGTTTTTGTGATGGCAGAGAAGTGTGTTTTTCACACGAAATCTGTTTCTTTTCTGGGGTTCATTGTGGCAGACGGCAAGGTTCAAATGGATCCAGAGAAAGTCTTGACCGTTAAGAACTGGCCCACTCCGTCTTCTCTTAAGCAGGTACAACGCTTTTTAGGCTTTGCTAATTTTTATAGGAGGTTTATATGTAATTTCAGTGCGGTAGCCGCTCCTATTACGGCGCTCACTAAAAATACCTCCTCCTCCCGGTTACTATCGAATTCGAGGGCCGAAGCGGCGTTTTCTGAGCTTAAAAAGCGTTTCACTTCCGAGCCCATTCTCATCACACCCAAGCCTTCCCTCACCTTCGTGGTTGAGGTAGACGCTTCTGAGTTGGGGGTGGGAGCCATTCTCTCTCAGTTATTTCCGATTGATCACAAGATGCATCCCTGCACTAATCTTTCTCGTGCACTAACACCTGCCGAGAAAAATTATGACGTGGGGGCGTCACTGGCTTGAGGGTGCAGAGCATCCATTCACGGTGTGAACTTAGAGAATGTACAGCTAGCCAAGAGGCGTAATTCTCGCTAAGCCCGGTGGGCGTTATTTTTTTTGCGCTTCAATGTCTTGCTCACGAATCGCCCTCGATCCAAGAACGTGAAGCCAGGCGCTTTTCACACGTCTTCGACCGTTCAGACAGGGATCTTGTTTCTGAACCTATTATCCCCGCCGAGCACATAGTGGCTCCGGTTATATGGGCCGTTGAAGCAGCTGTGCAAAAGGCGCTGCGCTCCGACCCAGGGCCAGATGGGGGCCACTGCTTGTTCATCCCGCCGAGGCTTAGGTCCCGAGTATTGCAATGGGGACACACCTCTCAGTTGGCTGCTACCAACGCACCACTCATTATTTTAAAAGCCTTTATGATTAATTTAAAAATAAAAAGAAGTGTAGGAATGATGTACTGTATGTTTGCAAGCATGCAAAATACGGTCTACACCTCATACCTGTTTTCATATTATGGTACTGTAAAGTACTGTAAAATCACAATATGAAAGATGCATGCCTTTCACTAATATGTCTGGTCGGTTTTACGTCGCTTTACTGTTCTACAATATGAGCACTAAAATCTTAGATGTACACAAAGAGGTTGTAAAATCTAAGTTCCAGTAAAAGAAATGTGAGGTTGTACTTGTGATTCACCTCGACTACTAAATCTAGGACCTCTTCCAATTTGGGACTATGGTATGACAGGTGCTGTATGTCCACAAATAAATCAAAATCTTTTGCTCAGCCAAGCCATTCTTACCTGACAGGACAAGCATTGAGTTTACCCTGTTTTTTCTAGTGCTAGCCTTCATGACTAGCAGTCATACCACTTTGCACATAATTGAAGACAGGCAGGGATGGGCTGCATTCGTAATTAACTAGGAAACAACATGGGATAATGAAAAAGCTGCTCACAGGGTGTTGGTCCGCCAATTTGGGGAAGATTTATTTTTTGGACCTAGCAGAAAACTGCTGTAGGAGACGCCAAGTTTCATATGTTAACCTAAGGTCATGTTTGACTGTTGCCTTTAAAGATCCCATGGCATTTAATGTATCACAAAGGAATTTCCTTCATAACAGTTTCCAACTGTTGTGAGGTGAGCATTCTGGAGAAAAAATGGCTGCCGTACATAACCCAGGAGGGAGCATTAGTTATGGTGGTTGTGATTTCACCCCGCACACCCACTGCTGCGAAATGCCTTCAGATCCCAAGATGAAGGAAGACGGCATGCAGACTGAAAATAATTTTGCTTTTACATTAAATAACGTGCAACCTTTTTCGCTCTACACAACAGAACAGACAAAGACGAGCGGCCTCCAGTCACTTAAAGAAAGATGAAGAGTGGAGAGGAAATATACTTCACATGTTTATCACTTTCATAATATTTAAATGCAGTGTTTGGTGGAAGCAATCTGGATGTAGGTTTTTTTTGGGAGGGGGGAGAAGACATTGAGACTGGAATTGAAGTAGACAAGTTGCATAAGGAGCTGAGGGAGGAGAATACTCAATGTGTTCTGCCAAGATAGCTTTCTTATTAACCATAATGGGAACTGTTCTTTTTCATTATTCTGGCAATACTGAGTGTGTAGGTTTGGGGGGGGGGGGGTGGGTGGAACAGGGGTCCTACTTTTTAGTGTTTGTCTTGTTCCTGAAGGTACCATGTGGCCTTTTAAATTAGAGGCGAGGAATCTCAAAACTGCTCCCCGCGACTAATGAAATTAACATCTGTCACTCAGAGACGCAGCATGCCATCGCATGTTACATTGCTCTCTCAGCTTCGGGAAACATTGCTCCCTCTACGCCGACTGTTCTCATTGTATTCTGGAGGAAAAGTAAACGGACCCGATGATGACTACGGCACCATGAGACTGCACTGCTTCAGTGAGTAAACAAGCCAATAAAAGGATATAAATGAAAAAAGAACACACATAAATAGGGTCCAGTTTTCATTTATCAAAAGAAGCATAAAATGTTCTTTCACTTGACAGTATTGTTCGTTTCTTTTTCAACGTAACATGAATAGAGCTTTAGCATGAACCTCATTGCTCTACTGTGTGATGGATTACATTATTCCTACATGGATGAACAAAGTGACACTTGCTGAACAATTACACCTACTGTAGCCATTTGTTATTCAAGTGTCCTCGTTTACAAGTTCAACAAATATACTAAAGACTTTGTCCATAATGAGCGTGAAATGACTGATTGACTTGAGTGAGTGCGCCCTTGCCAAGACACCTCTGAGCAGAATAAGAAAGCTTTGACGTGTGTGCCAGTCAACTCAACACGCTTTACAACGTTTCAAGGGGTAACTGCATAATGCAATGTAAAAAGACAGAGTACTTGTTAGTACAATAATTACACAACCAGAATGCTTGAAATATTCAAAAGGCCCGTTCAAAAACTCAATGACACATCTCACAATATGTGGTCAGAGCACTTCAACAGGTCCAAAAAAGTGTCATTGGAAGCCTGTCGTGGATTGAAAACAAAACAAAGAAATGTTCAATAAAACCTTTTTTCTCCGTCTGACACACAAAAAAATCCTGAAAATAAAAGGACACACTCTTGAGTTAAAAGTAAATGATAATGAGATTAAAGAACTGCCATAAATGATAATGCATAAAAGCATGAGGTACAAAAAAAGGTACAAAAAAAAAAGACTCATGTAAACAAAAACAAGGTTAAATACTTGAACTGCAAAAAAAGTTTAATTCCCTCTCTGCCAGTTCAGAGCTGAGAGAGGGAGGTGGGAGATGGAGTGGGGGCTGAGGAAGAGAGGGGGGTAGAGGGAGAAAGGACGAAAAAGATAGAAGAGTGTGTAACTCTCCCTTGGTGGATAAACCAAAACTGTCAACAGCAGAGCAACACACAAGTTGATAAGATGCCACTTGATGCCATTGACCATTACTCTAAATGCTTCTACCTCAGACCACGGTACTCCCATGAGAAACTGAAAATCACATATGGGTCAATGTGGTGGAGAGCCACAGCAATCGATTCTGCACAGCAGGCTTCAGTTTGCTGATCCAGGATCACTGTTACATGAACAGCAGCTCCAGGTCTTATACAGAGCAATACCTGTATAAGAACAAAAAATATATACTTTTCATTTTCCCTAGAAACTGCTTGCGAATGGAAACAAAGTACAGAAATACCCATGCATTATTTTGCTATCACTTGCTAGGTTACATTAACACTTGCTAAGCCTATTTTCTCAATTTTTTGGTACTCTCGGATAGTTACTATTACATATATGTAAGTCTATATGGCACTATCAGGTGTTGCATATCTTTTTTTCAACACAAACTGGTCCTGTGTGGTACTTTATCATATATATTTTTTAGGAGACTATATGTATGGCAAAATCACCACAAAAGCATAAAATTAGCATTACAGAACAACCTTACACAAACGGTAAATAAATATACTTATAGGATCTGCCTATAGTCTATCACCTTTGTGTAGGAAACGACGTGTAGCAAGGTACTAACTAACTACAAAAATGAAAAGTGAAAACCAAGGTAAAAAAAACCTAGCGATCTGGCTAGCTGGCTATAGGACTTTGGCGTAGCACTGTAAAAATAAAATCCACGTAGCATACCTTTCAAGTAAGTTATCTTACAACTCACTTTAAAATGCAAACACCCAGACACTGGTAAGTGTTGAATGTTTTTGAGGATATTATTGTTATTTGATACAAACTTGCTCCCACATGAAAAAATCAATCGGCAGGCAAGCTCGCTTACAAGCCCTTGCTAACATTCAGAAAGGGACAAAAACAAAACCAAATCCCATATATTTTCTGGTATTTGTAGACACCTCATAACAAAAATTATGTATTCTCGTAATATCAGTTGCTCACTCGCGCAGCTATCCAGGGGTTACGAATATCCAAATGAAACTCAGTTGCGAGCAAAGAGGGGTCTTCTTTTTGTAAACACAGCATCTGCTTTTTACTGCTATGCAGTAAATAAAAAATAAAAAAATGGTTTCAGTATAGCATCTATTTGCAAATCCTATAAATAAAATTCCTACTAGCTTTACAGTAGCATGTGAAACTGTAAGGGGGCATACATATTGTGCTTTTATTTCAGTTGGCTTATTTACTATTATTTATTTTATTTTATTAAATGATTTATTTTGGAATTATTATTATTATTATTACCTTTATTTATTTAGCCGACTTTCCCCAGTAGTTTGATTTTATTAATTTGTTCATATATTTCTCTGCTACTTTCTTACGTAGTTGGTGTGTTTGGATACAATAAATATTTTAGAATTTGTATTACACAGTGGTGGTAGTGGTGCATGTGGGGGGTCGAGGGGTTTCCAACAAATGTTCAACTTTGGGCCCCAGATTTGTTAGGGCCGGCCCTGCTGTCAGTTATAACTGAATAAATCATCTTGATTTGAGAATGATTGTAACTTTCTGTTGAATTATTAAAAATTCTTGCATTTTTATAAAGTTGACTTGATAAAAATTTGAATGGGCACAATGCTTGTTCCTATTAAGCAAGTTACTGGGAATGATGCCAGCGGACATGTAACTGATGGCACACTACCTTTGAGCTTTGGACTGTACCTTCATTGTATAAGTCGTAATTGTTGCAAAGAACATCTTCCCCATCCATTTTATATGGGTAGACAGTCCTACTGATAAGATACACCCATGAAATGTTTACTAACATGGATCAATACAGAATGAAAGAAGTTAATTGATTAATCTGTAGACATAAACTGAAGCATCAAATGGGCTATCCATGCACACTGTCCGGAGTGTTATTTAACCCTTTGTCAGATGGTTATCAACAGAAACACAGCGTAAAAATAGCATAACAGCTGCGCAACAACAGCAGTATAACGACATCATAAGAACGGCATAAAACAGCGCAAAACCAGCATAAAAACTATGCAACAGCACCGCGTCTAGCAACTAAACATGAACCATTGCATTTAAAATGAATTCCTGGCTATTTGGGAGCTGCTAATGCAGTGTGCAGACTCTAGTGCCTGTACCTACATAGTTATTCTTTAGTTTGGACGTGTGTGTATCATATTTGTTTATTATACTCAATTTGTTCTGCCTTTCTAATTCAAAGATGACTGAACAGTCACACATTAATACCCTAACAGGGTTGTCGACCTCAATCCTCAATCATACTGAGGGCCATGTCGAGAATTATGAATGAAATCCAGGGCCAGCCATGTAATCCTATTAGCAGTATAATTGTATGATTTGTATTGTTGTTCATTATGATATGAAGTGCTCCAATATCTGTGGTACTTTATAAGCAGCAAAAACTCTAAATTTGTGGAAGGCCTTGAGATTGACGGGCCTTGGGATTGACACGTGGGCTAGAACATCCCCCTCAACTCTAACAACAAAAACTTGGAGTGAATTAAAGTGAAGATGAAGGGTGACCATGACATAGCAGGATAACAAGGGCAAACTAAACCTTGCGCAAGGGCTCGTTACGTCGCTGGAGTTTGATACCGTAGAGGCGCAATCCCGCATGTTTCCCTCCTCTGTCTCCACATGCGCAGCACGTCCCCGCCCTGCCACACTCGTCTTCACACTTATTATTAGGTAATGAGACACCCCCCCCCCCCCCCCCTGTTTCTGTGCTTTCAGCCATGCCCACATTGGCATTTTCTCACCCTGTGGCCGTCTTCAGAACTCACTACCTACTCCCCCATGTCTCTCAATTATTCATTGAGCAATGTGACTTGTTTTATAAGTAGGCTTGTAATGACTTGACTTGATATATTTATTGGTAAATGAAATATATATATATATACACACATGTACATGTCCCATCAATGAAGAAAGTAGCATTCTGTAATTACTGTTGCCAAAGTAAAAAGAAAAAAGAAAGAAAACTTGTCCCTTCTGTGCTAGCTTTCTGAATGGAAAATTAGGAATGTAATGACCAAACCTTAAATTCATGTTACTACTGACATTTAATTGGAAAATGCAAGTTAGGTCAAAGTTGAGATATGCTGTGTGCAGTGAATACACTAAACCTGAAACAAAGTGGGGACATTTCTTGTTTCAGAACCCTTGAATAGCCAGAAACGTATTAAATGGAAATAAAGTTAGTCTGGACTGGAGTGTAATGGAGTGTCACATGGTCCCAGAGGGCATATCCAGCAAGAGCTCTTGTTCTTAGCGCAGGCAGGCACCCCACAGTCCAGACAGATACAATCCTAACCTTGCCGGTGGCAACTGTAGCCGGGAGCCTGAATGGAGAACTGCGTAATTGGCCATGGTGTTGACCAAGGAAGGAGGGTTCAAGCAGAGTGCTCCCGCTTTCACATTGTGAGACAGCAGCTCCTCCGGATGTGAACAGTAGGATTTGGGGCGAGTCGCATGCTAGCGCGCGCCTTTTCCAAATTATCAGAAGATGCTGCGGTGAAGGATGGGTATACAGCTATGATCGGGTGTTCCAAATTTAGGGGAGAGAAAACAGGAGAGATGACTATTCATTCAAGTTCCCCAGTGTGCTGCTGCAAGTTTCTAAGACAGATGATAGCAAAATAATGGGAAAATAGTAGATTTTCTGCACATTTTGGGGAGTTTGCTGTGTTTTGAGATAATTACCATATAAGATATTTCGATATACATAACTGATGACAACTTATAATATTTTTGTCTACCCGAATGACATGACAGTTTTTTTTAAACCTGTAATTGACATCAGAATTTCTGATCCATCGCAGCTATATTATAACCGCTGAGTCAAGCATGTTTGTGTACATTTTGTTGTTAGCCTGTGATAGTCATAATGGCTCATAATGATGACAGTCTTGCATATGTGCTACCTTCAGCATGCTAACGTACAGTAGCTTCCATCTGAACTTCAAACAGGACTGATGACAGGATATCTTAACGCATCACTTGAATGACATGATAATGTCCTTCATCAAACTGTGAAACCTCAGTCTTGATTGTGCCAAGTCTGCCCCCAAGAGTAATAGCTCCTATTTAGTCTGTGATGGCCTTTAAAGACAGGGAAGTGTAAGTAATAGAGTTGCTTTTTTTCCCCTCAACAGTTTACAACTGATTTAATTATGCTCCTTTAGATTGATGTGTGTTTATTTTTCAGACAAACGCTTCATTAGAGGACCCTTGGAATAAGGGTACTATATCCTCTTCATGAGGCAAAAAAGAAACACAGAAACTCTCCGTGAGCGAAACACGGTGTGAACCTGACTTCTGAAGAGATGACAAACAATGTGATGTGTGATTCCAATTATTTATGATTTTTGCGACTTGTTTTCTTCACCTGCCAATAAGGTTCTATTGAGTTCTATTCTATATTTTTTTTTTTGAGTGTCCTGCTGAATTCTTAGAATGCGGTCATCTGATTTTGTGTGCGATCAGCTGCCATTGACACTGAACGTACAGTTGGCTTTGAAGGAAGAAACAAGATCATGTAACATGGGCATGTGGAAGGCATATAAGTGCACTGTAGATAATATGTAGAGGAAAACAGAACGCAACCCAGCAAAACACATGTAGTGACGCTATCGTCGCCTCTCCAATGTTACGGCTCAAGTTGGATTTATCTCACTATGTTTGTAGGAGATAGAAGAATAGATAAAAGCAGGCCTGTCCTGTGCAGTATTTCTTTCCTGAAAGGTTATGGTGAGGTCAGCTTGCCCTGCCGGACCCTGCCGCATACCGCCGCACACCAGTGCGCCCAACAGAATTCTCACAGCACCCCGCTCCCTTTGGGACTGTGTGAAAGAATTACAAGCAGCAGACATCCTTTATGGTGCCTCAGGATAAAAAAAAATTCTGGCCACAAAACAAGCGATGCCTTCAGCGACCGAGTCTCAGTTCATCGATGAGAGGTCACACATCCCTTTCGACGCCGCGCCGCTCCCACCCCCAAGGTCAGCAGGCCTCTCGGGCGTGAATAATCGAGGTGTGCAAGCAGGAGGCTGGGAGTCAGCTTTGCATAATGGGTAAACTATAGGATAAACTATCTAAATGTGATTGGATGCAACAACACTGAGGAAACCTAAATCTAAAGCTCACACAGTACAGCGTGTTACACAGTGCATCTGAATAATAGTATTTTTGTCATTTCTCTAAGTGTTTAGCTGCTATTGGAAAGATACAAAGCACTGTATTGTATGCTAAAATAACTTGCATTGCTTGGTCATTTTATGTTTAAGACGTGAGTAAATAGGCTATTTTGTTTATTACATTACATTACATTACATTATAGACATTTAGCAGACGCTCTTATCCAGAGCGACGTACATAGTGCATTTTCAAACTAGGAACAAGAACGTTTAAAAACAACCCTAAAAAGGCAAATACGAATCTAAGTACTAGGCGCAGTCAGTATGTTTGGGGTTTTTTTTTTTTTTTTTTTTTTTTGGGGGGGTAATTACACAACATTAATAACAATAGTCACAGGGAGGTAGGGAGGGGTGGAGAGAGGTGCAGCTTGAAGAGGTGAGTCTTCAATCTGCGCTTGAAGGCGGTCAGACTTTCTGCTGTTCTGACCTCCACGGGGAGGTCATTCCACCACCGTGGGGCCAAGACAGACAGACGTCGAGACCGGGTGCTAGCATGAAGAGTGGGGGGGTACCAGTCGTCCTGAGGAGGCGGAACGCAGGGATCTGGCAGGTGTGTAGGGTCTGATTAGTTTTTGGAGGTATGGAGGGGCAGATCCTCGGACTGCCTGGAAGGCGAGCACCAATGTTTTGAATTTGATGCGAGCCATCACCGGTAGCCAGTGGAGGTCAATGAGCAGGGGGGTGACATGGGAGTGTCGGGGGAGGTTGAAGACCAGGCGCGCGGCTGCGTTCTGGATAAGCTGAAGGGGTCTAATGGCCGATGCTGGCAGGCCAGCCAGGAGAGAGTTGCAATAGTCCAGGCGAGACAGCACCATTGCTTGGACCAGGAGCTGGGGTTTATTTGTGAATACAGCCTGTTGGCCAATCATTCTAAAGGCACAGAGTTACGCTTACACTACCACCTGACAGCTTTACTACCGGTATCTACCGGTCATAACATTGAACTGAACAGTCGCAACCTCTGTGTATTTCTAGTGCGACTGCTCTTGCACCACAAACAGGGGATTATGACAAACATGGATTTGTAACATTTAATTTAAATAATTTAAAATGTGCTGTTGTTATGGATGTTTTGATACAGTGCCAGATATATTATATCTGAAATCCAGCACACCATGTTCACACCCTGCCATACTTTCAATCTAGCCACAGTGTGCTATGTCCTTAACTTGACCTTAATTTGAATAACAATATTAAGCCAGGATCCTTTCTTTCATTACTGACATAGCATTATGACAGTCAATAAACTAAATGAGAAATGTTGCACAAGTAGCAGAAAGATTTAAAACGTACTTAATTAATCACTAAATTAAAGTCATTATTATACACAGACCCTGATTGATCAAATGCATTTAATTCTGTCTACAATTCAGAAACTTGACCAGTGTTAAAATTCAAATGGTTATATCAATTATTTGGCCTTATAATTGATTATTTTGTTAGTTCTGTAGTACTACTAGCTGTTAGAAAGTACATTGTTGAATTGGCAGCTACGGCAACCACCAAGATATAGTATCACTTTGTAGAGTGTGTCTTTGTTTCCTTCAAAAAATAAATAACAGCAATGACCACAAATTCCTTCCTTACAAATTGATCTATTGGACCTCTTGGACCACTGTTGGTGCCAGATTCTGGTCTGCCAGTGTTGGCAAATTTACACTGCAGTGTTCTGCAGAAAGATCCATCAGCTATTTTTCATTCTTTTTAAACAGCCAGTCCACATGTTTGCCCATCTTCGGCGTCTTCTCCTTCATTTAATTGCCGGTTACATCATCACAAATATTCTGGTTGTACAATTATTAATTCTCCACTCTGGAGATAAATCTACATTACCCAATAACAGCATCTCCTCATAGCAGTCAATAGCCAGGACACAGACAAAGTTAATACCTTGGATATGCAGTATAAAGTATGTACACATGCCATGCTATTTTAGCCAATAGAACACAATATTTATGTCTGCTGAAAACTACAAATAGCCACATTTTAATATTATTGGTATTACAGCTGTATAATGCTGGTGGGTTTATATCTCTGTGGGTTTATATCTGTATAATGCATTTTTTTCATTACTAATTAAAATCTGCTATGTTTGTTTTCTTTTTGACTCTTAGCCTGTTGACTACAAAGTAGGCTGGACTTAATTAATCCTCTAAACCAAAAAAGATGTTGCTGTAGCTGGCAGCTACAAGGCCGAAATCTCCTTTCTTATTCCTACAGCTAGATTGCTGCATTGTTATCTTGTGCAGTTGAAATAAAGTGTACTTAGCCCAGGGATCTCAAACTCAAATGCTGCAGGGTCACTGTGTCTGCTGCTTTTTGATGTGTTCATGCACTTAAGTGCTTAAGTCATTAATTGGCTAAAAAGTCTGCACACCTTGTTTCCAAGGCCTAAATTGGCTGCTGATTGACAGGGAATCCAAAAAGACACCTGACCAAGCCAAATGTGCCTATATGCCATCAATACTAAGCTACCTTCTTAATGAGCCAGCAAGCTATGCTTCTGGTATTTTATTTCACAATAACACAAGCTTTCTACCTTCTGCACCTATACAGTGATTAAAAATTAAAATAGAGGGCTGCTGGGTGTCAGTATTGATGTGTACATCGACCGCCACGCCTTCAGCACACAACACATGCTCTCTCTGGAACGCTGCACAGTGAACTTATTTTATTATTATTATTATTATTATTATTACATTACCTGATCCATATTCATAATCATCTCATTCTTACTCATATCTGAGAATGACAGCAGTGTCCCTTTTACCTTTTGGCTGTTCTGCGGCTTGCTCAGCGATCATGGTGACAAATCACGAATAGCATCAACATCGCTGTTCAACCCATTCCTACAAAGAGAAACCCAAAGTCTTCAGTACCCAATGGTGCTGAATGCAATACTTATTTTACGTAATTGGTGAAAACTATGTCTGAATACCTGTGTAAATACACATGAATCTATACCAACCTGTACCATTATCTACAAAATTTTCTGTTTTCACCAGCTGACATAACATACTACCTATATACCATGTATGCAGTGGTATAGTAGTGCCTGATGGAGAAGTGGGTGTACTCTAGAGAAGTGGTTATACTTTAATTTAGCAAATCCATGACTACTAATTGATATGTGAACCAATGGGGATTAAAAAGTGAGTATACTCTATGCCCACTAAGAAAGACGTGGGTATACTGCGTATACCCTCCACTACACTGCATGTATGCTCAACAGAACAGTTCATTTTGTACAAAAAAACACATGAAATACCAGTGTATAAAGAGGATGAAACCAACTTGATTACATTTGCTGCCTAGCCTATAATTAACCCAAAAACATTATCATCATTACATGTACTGTATGTTGAAAGCAAGGAACACAATAAGATGTAGTATGGAAATATCCTTAATAAGCATATTGCTCTACATATTATACATTGTAGAACTTCCATGCATCTTAATTAGCCCAATCATTTATATAAACCGACATTTTAGCTCATGAAGGACATCTTAAGACCTTAAGAACTTTTTCTTTGTGTCCCTATAGGAATTTAACTGTGATCTTCTATACAAGTGAACTGGTGCTGGTGTATAATGAACAGATAATTAGCTTGTTGGTCGAGGGTAATTGAGGGAAACTAAAACTTGCATGCTCCACAGCTTGCCGGCCCTCCAGAAATGGAATTGGTCAGCCCTGACCTAAAGGGTGGTGCATGATGATAGTACCCATAAGGGAAGATATCAGGCAGGAAGAAAGGTCACTTATATTAATACGATTGTCCTGTGATTGTAGTTAAACTCCCTGCAGTATGGCCCGTCATTGAAATTGAGGGCTGATTTATAACAGTGACAGTACTGTAGAGCCACCACTGAATCGAAACACAGCCGCTCGAAACAAAAGCAATCACAAAACAAAAATCTGTTCTTTTCCGTTTTGTTTTTAGGCAGTGCCGCCTGCCCTCGTCTCCCCTGGGGGATGGCTCTCTTGTACTCTAAATTGATCTCAATACGAAGCTTTCTTTATAGTTTACCAAGTTTTGTGTGCAGGGT
This sequence comes from Ilyophis sp. 1 JC-2022, assembly GCA_022702515.1. Lineage (NCBI taxonomy): Eukaryota > Metazoa > Chordata > Actinopteri > Anguilliformes > Synaphobranchidae > Ilyophis > Ilyophis sp. 1 JC-2022. Next base: position 24,805,215 of record CM040401.1, read on the forward strand.
CAATAATACTAGACCTACAGAAATACTTTAATTTATGAAACTGAGGAGAGTGATTCAGAGCCACAGGTTCCACTTACCATTACCTGTGCGTCACGTCTGTCAAACAGGGAGAACTGTACCTGCTACAGCCAATTCCTCTCTGCATCACATCCTTTTCCACAACTGTACGTGCTACAGCCAATTCTTCTCTGCGTCACATCCTTTTCCACAACTGTACCTGCTACAGCCAATTCTTCTCTGCATCACATCCTTTTCCACAACTGAAGCACCTTTTTTATAACCTCTGGAAACACCTTCCATTGTAAAGTGCTCAGAGACAACCAATTTAAAAATGATGCCATACATACATGTAAACTGATTGTAATCAGGAAGGGAAAAATTAACTCATATTGTACACTGCACTACACAAACTGAACTTGTTTAAGGCTGTTTTTGTCAGTAATATCAGGTGTTTGTGATACTACTGATTAGAATACAGAAAGGAAATCACTCTGAGGGAAAGTAAAATTGCTTAAATGACACTGCGGAGGTTTGTCTCAGCGCATCAGCAATGCACAGTACCGCTGTGACTCGGCACGGAGACCCCGCTATCTCTCTCAGTCTCATGTGGACTCATTAATGGCATTTTACTGTAGTTCTCAGATATTTGTTCAAATATTTATCTCAAGGGACTTTTTTAGTTTCATAAACACCGAAAAGTGTTTACTTTTGCTGACACCCTGCATGAGTTGGCAACTAATGATTTGTGTTTTTTATTTTTTAGCCATTTGTTTAAACACACACACACACGCATGCACACACACACACAAACAGTAGTGGTTTATTTTCCTGCTGCATTGACTTTAAAAGTCACAACATTTTTACAAGAAACTAACATCATTCAGTTAGCTTACAACATTTTTACAATAAACTAACATCATTCAGTTAGCTTGCTAGCCAAACCCAGAAATACTCAGGAACATACTTTACCCATCTAGCTAATTACACAGCACCTTTTAAACACAATTTTAGCTATTAGCCATTTCTTTTAAAACCACAAAACCTCAATTTATAGCTTAGCCAAATGCCGTTAATGAGCAGAACACATCCCATGAAGACCCAAACAGAAGGTTGCGTGTTCTTCTGACGGCTTGAGTCTTTGCATGCAGTGGTCAATGTATTCAGACAGCCTAAAAAATGAAAGGTAACCTGTACCTGCTGGTGCGTGTATTCTGAAGCACCATCTGGCCTGTGGAGCCGAGACTTTGTTTTGACACTGTGAGTGTTATTCTGTCCTCTCACAAATGCAACAGCTACTGATGCTGTAGCCGTGTTGACGTGTTGCAGTACTCTACCGCTCTGCTTCTGAAATCATGTCAGGGTAGCAACAGACGACGGTTCTGGCTTGACAGACCCAGGAGAACACCCTGAAATATCTCTGGAGGACCACTTTGTTGTCGGGCCACTGATAAACCTCTGTTTGGCTGGGGAACAGTAAATCGTCTGACCTTACAATGCATGAAAATGCTAAATCTTCTGACAAAGGGAAAGCGGAATGAGGAGACGAGTCACTCCTCTAAATAAAGGTCAAAGAGGCAGTTAATCTGTTATCCTATTTCTCTGCCAGATATGCCTGCTTGTGCAACTGGGAATGGCATTGAGCTTAGATGTGAAGGACAGAAGAGACAGCCTTAGTCTCTTCTGTCCTTCACAATAGTCATAAACTTTCTTATCACACATTGACCATTCATATTAATTTAAATGGAGGCGTATGTAGGGAGCTTAACTCGTCAATGTCCAACCATAATCATGGCATGGCATGGCAAAGATTGCGCCCATTTTGCAAGCAATGTAAAACGAGTGAACACAAACACCTCAGGAGAGAATGATTTAAACATGGGGAAAAGGGGCATTCTACCGCATACGTCTCCGTTGGCTTTACCAGAAGTTACGTAACGTACAGCCATTAAAAAACTTGTCATGGGAGTTTTTTCAGGCCAGTGGAGAAAACCTACTGGAGACTCTAGCAGACAGGTACAGAGTTCATGGATATAAGGCAAGATTAAAGTAGTCAAATGTTTGATAAGATGTGTCATTGACACGTCACATGAATAATAGATGAATGAAGACAAAAATATTTAGGCTAAGGAAATGGGGTGGTGTATACCAAATATATACAGTATATATACAAAATTAGCACAAGTACTGTCATTTATATTGACTGAATGTGTTTTCCAGGTCTAACACATTTTCTCCACCCCAGTGGAATCAACATGCATGTCTAGATGTTTCCCATTCTGGCAGATGGAGGCCAGCTGCACATGCGGTCGACGCGGCTGCGCGATTGTAACAATTTTTTCGATCTCTGGTGGCCTCATTAACTGCTCTTTCACGGGCTTGGAGCTCCAGCGCTACAGATTCACAGTGTGCGGCTGCTGACAGCTAGAGCTGTTCCGGCCACAGTCGGATCAAAAACACTCCCTTCCCCTCAAATGTCAGAACCCGGCAGTATGTGTGTGTGTGTGTCAGCGAGAGAGAGAGAGAAAAAAGAGAGAGAGAGAGAGAGAAAAAAGAGAGAGAGAGAGACTCAAACAAAAAAATGCCTGAAAATGTCATCATCAAACTCATTTCAGATGGAAGTCACACTTGTTCTGTGTAACAGCATCTTCCTCCCTCCGTTTACATTGTTGCACAGCGGCTCTTGACGGGAAAGGGCAAGAGAAAGTCCATGGGAACGGCTGCATAGCAGCTCTCGTTTCCAAGAGTCGGCCTGAGACCTGGCGGTCAAAACTGAAAAAAGGTCAGAAAGATACAGGCTTTCACAAAGCTGCTACCTGCGAGTACCCAAAGCTTCATAGGGGGACGTGCGCTTTTAACCAGAGGGTCGCAGGTTTAAAATCCCATGGCGGGTGAGTCCACAAAGGCAGTGCAACCAATACTTTTTGTGCCTGACTTCAGACTTCAACCATCAAAGCGACCCCTGAAACCAAATCAATAAAAAAAAACCATCATCTTAGAGAATACTGCATATGACCAGGGCTCCCACATTTTAGTTAGGACATCCCTGTAGGTTCTGCTTAGAAAGGGTTGTGTGTGGTGCATTGGCGGGGGGTAGGAGATGTTTCTTGGGATTAAAATTGTGGAAAGAGAAGTGAAAAGGAAAGAATAAATATGAAATATGACTAGAGATTTTAAAAAAATGACAAACCAAAAGCGCAGGGCTGCCTCACTGCACTGAGGGGAATGTATAATTTTGTCCATAACATAGCATAACATTTTGTCCGTAGCTGTTTGTCATTGACATGAGGATCAGTGGCTGTCTATGGAGGTGACAGGTGGGGCTGTCTGCTGTGTTTTACATGGGGTCTCTAGGTGACTCATTTTTATCACCGAGGGTACTGGTCTTGTTTTTTTTGATCCAGGTTATACCTGACGACCTGAATATTTTAGTAACTACGCAGTGAAATAAAGGTATACAATGTACGAAAATGCAGTATACAGTTAGAGGATATGTGGTTTATATATCAGCAGTAACTGCAGATGATAGTATCATGGAGCTCTGCTGATGCACTTTGATTTAATGTGTAGTTCTATGGCTTGGTGCTTTGAACATGGAGATCAGCTAAACTGATCCTCAATTCCCAGAGTAAGGGTAAACATCCCCATCCTGGCTGATGTGTATTTCTTTTTATAGCTCCTAGGGTACTACTCTAACACTACTTAGCAACTGTTGACCTAAGTAAGTGTTAGTCCAGACTCATCCTAGGCAGATTAAGATCCAAAAGTGCTAAATTCTGTTTTACTCAGATAGTTAAGGCCAATGGTATCCAGAGAGTTGATAAAAACAAGCCTGTGAAAAACTTTATGAACTTCACCTTGATGGAAAATAAAGGCCATTTCCTGCTGGAGCGAATGTGAACATGACTCAGGTATTACAGGAAATTATTCCAGAGCTAGGTCAAAATGACAAGATGGGAACGGATATAATGGCCTTTATTGCTTAACTGACCATTGAAAATAACTGTTACCCGTTTTGACTAATTTACCAGTTTTCGAGTGTTTGAAATAAAGTCAGACTGGCGGATTGCTTATATGATGGCAAAACAGACATGCTCGTGCACGTGTCGTGCAAGCAAATAATAGGCTGTACGGATAAATACTATGATCAATATTATTTGGACTAACCATTATGAAGCGTTTTAATATACACAATAATAATCTTTAATATTAGGGTTTAACACCGGCACCGGTTAATCCCCGACAGTGCTGTTATTTAAGAAAATAGGCTATATTCTTTTAAATTTTGTTAAAAGCACCTACAACAGCTGAGAATAAGCTACCAGAATATGGCTTTAGTCTCACCTTAGAAAACACCAAATTAGCCTGCTTATTTAACAAATTTTGTTAGATTATACAATGAAGCATTGTCAGACATTAATAGCATAAGGGTGTTCTTATGGAGTTCTCGATGTTAAAGCTTCATCAGAAGTTCATTATGTGCATTGTAATATTGATTAATAACATAAATACCGTTGTTTTGCCTTAATGACGACACTAAATACACTAAAGCTGTCAGGTTGGGAACCCATAGGTTCACGAACATTGTCCCTTGTTTTATAATGTCCTGCTTATGGAAATGTGACCAACCTGTTTTACTGGTAGCGTAATGCTTTAAACCAAGTCCACTTTCCCAAGAAGCCCCATGAAAAGTGTGATTTACAGCAGGGGAAACAGACCTGCTCATACATGAAGTTACAGCACACATGCAGAGAATAGCATTAAAAGCAATTGTGAATTAATTCTGTAATCTGCGGCAAATTTTCGTTTTAAATTAGTTCTCTTTAAAATAGTTTTGTTCAGTTATGGAATAACAGGTGAAATCTGCTGGGTTTTAAGAAGCTGAGAGTATGGGAACCTGGTCACAGTAATTAAAAAAATATGTAGAACGAAGAATAAGGTTAAAATTCAGTTAACATGGTGGAATGTTAATTTCCGTAGGCGAATCGAAAAAACCTTATGCACAGCGAATCCCGGGGACTGGGGAATAGCCTAGGCTATTTGAAAAACAATAAATTAAAAACCATTCTATTTACTTGCAAGCTGTAGGGCTAGATGAAGACAGCTGTATTGTAATGACATCTGAAGCGCATTTTCAAAACTTAAATGTCTGTCTATTGCAGTGCGCGAGTTCTCCATTGAATGACAAAAATGTGCACATTAGGCTTGATATAGGTGTTATCAGCAGTTTTTAATGGATAGTCATTATAGACGAATTGTGAATAGTCTATACATGTAACCTTACACGTATACCATCGCACATCGCCTGGATGTTGATGGAGTGGGCTGAAAGCAATGGAATGCGGCATTCCCCTTCGCTGAGGGAGAGGTTTGTGATCTTTGACCTATGGACCTTTTATTATTATGCATTTTTTGATATAGCCTACACAATAATAATATTTCACATTGTAATCTTGATATTTTTAGTCATGCTTGTGCGCGCCCCTGTGTGTAACAGACAGGAGGGTGTACGCGCGTTGTGCACACGCCTATGTAGACACACTTATATGCGCCATCAAAATAACATGTAAACAACTGCGACATGACTTGAGACCAGGTTTGTGGTGGTTTATAGATAGCAAAGATAGCAATATGCCAAAAATGATCCTGGCCACACCTCATCTTAAGACCAACCCGCCCATGTCACTTGCAATGGGCGCAAGAATACTTGGTATTTAAACGACGTGATCGCTAGGTGCTATAATGAACCCTGCGCCGGGTGTAAGATAGCAAAGACACTTGCATTTGGTTTAGCGCCACTTAGCGCCGGGTGTAAGATAGGGCCCCAGCTGTGTTTTGATTGTGAATTTAAATATAAAATTAGACCTTTCATGGAAATAACTGAACATTTAAATTACAGGTTTTAAAGTATGTACACATGCAATTTATTTCTCCCATTTATAAAAACCAAAGTCCCCAGATAGACCATATTCATAGGTGTCAACCCATACGGTTTGTCCATGTAAAATACAGGTTTTTCACCTTTTCGAAGGTATATGGGTGCATAAGGTTATGATACGGGAAATCTAGCCTTATACGTTTTTTTCCCCCCAGAACGCTTTCCAACATAATTAATTTTATTTCAGCAATCACATTTTCTTTCTCCCTCTTTCTGCTATTTTCTCAACCACAAAGACACACTAGCTCACAAGATACCTATCTAATGTTAGTTAACCTAGTGAACAGTTAAATGGTTATGATTGTTCATGGTTATGCAATTTTGTCCGAAATTAGATAATGTTTTGTGACGTTTTAATGTGGTGGCTATGACTCAATTTAGTGAAGTTACAAGTTTAATTGTAAATTAATTCATGGCTAACTTAGCTGTCTTTAACGACGTTAGCTGTTACTAGATTATCCCAATTAAGATGAGAGCTAAGTTTATAACCATATGTACATTAATGCTGATGTAGCTTAATTAGGCTATCAAAGCGGTTATGTATAGGCAAGTAAGATAGCAAAACCGCATTAAAAGTGCCACAAGCTCATGCAACACGACTCATGCATAATTTAGGAAATGGTATCTCCAGCACTGGGTTGTAAGTCATGTGAGGTGTCTCAACGACTGTTAACTGTTTTAAAATGTGCACCTTGTTGCATTGTATATACACAGTCATTATTATGTGAATAGCTAAATACGGAAATATATTAAATAAACTTGAATCTGACAAATAACTGTGGTGGCTAATGGTTTTAATAGATAATAGATAGATAATGTTCTATATGGTTTTTGGTGAATTCATGGTTTTGCAGGCGTGAAAATAAGCGCAGTTTTCTCCTGAGGTTGACACCTATGCATATTGCCTTATACGCTGCTGCACTCGCTTGCACTGTTTATGAACTTTATGAAACATCACTCTAACAGCCACAAAAACAAAAAAGAACATGCTTTTCCCTGGCTGTACCCTCTCATGTAATATATGCACCGATATATGACTTTCTTCAGTGTTTTTATGACACATCTGGCCTCTTTCACTCTTGAGTGCTCCTAAAAAGCTGACATAAGACATTTCTAACATTACAGTCAACCATAAAAAAAGACATGCAAAAAAACTAAGCAAAAAAAAGACATTGCCTCTCATTTATTGTTTGGAGCAGTTGTGGTTATAAATACTGTTTTATGTTTGTGTCCTTCACTCCCTACAGGTGTGTGTTAATACCTTAGCACAACAATTCAAATGACATAAATATATTTACATGAAATGAAATACCTTTTTTTAATGGTATGGGTCTCATTTTTTAGACAGAGCATTCGATAGAAAACATTATTTATTCCTTAAGAAGAAATAATTAAAAGCTTTATGTAATCAATAAGACAGAAATACAGTGAGAATCATATGCCCTATACAACAAAAAAATTATGCCAACAACTATGATTTTACACTGATCTGAGTACTTTTAGCACTAATAGAGTGCATATTGTCCTAATTGGACTCACTCACAGAATATATTAGAGCATAATTCACATAGCTATTCCAGCCTTAATGTTTTATATATACACTGTATATGTGTATATAACTGTGATATTATCTAAATGTGGATAATTTCCCTGGTAACACAAATATTCACATTTGTCCATCACCAGCTATGTATCTGTCAAACCACATTTAAAAAATAATTGCTTTAAAGATGTATTCCAAAAATAATGGAAGCAAACATGGCTACTAGTGGCTAATGGACATCTGCATTTTTTTTTTACATTTGAGGTGTTTTTAACATGTCTGTTGCACATTATGGGAAGAATTTGTATTTTTTGATTCCAGCTTTGATGAAAAAAATATTAGAACCTACACATATGTGTCACTCAATTTCACAACAAGTACAGGTACATCTAGATATATTAAATATGAAAAGGAGAGCTAAAACCACGTTGTACATGGCTGAGATTCCTTTAATAAAATCTGTACATTGTGTGCGCAGGGTGTAAAATACACACCTTATACAATTAGCACAATGTGTTTTTAAATGGTTGTGGATAAAAAATACTAAAAATATCTACAAACAAATACTAATTGCCTTTGGGCACATGGTATATACAGTATATGACATAATGAAACTATGTACCTGAAAAACTGTAGAAGGAGTTGCCACTTTAAATGTCATTGGTCAAATTCATACCTTTTAGTTTCAAAAAGACCTCACCGGGCTGCATGTGTGCAGAATCTCAAACAGTATTTTTCCTCTGATAGCTGAAAGACGCCTTTGGGATTGCCACTCCCTGACAGGATGCTCATTCTCCTGGGCTACCGACGCTCTGAAGATGTATTGTTCATATGATACAGAGAGCAAGGGGGCGGCGACAGTGGGAAAGAGCTTTCAAGTCTTTATAGACTCAGACGCCAGGAGTCTCACTGACGTGCTTTAAATAAATAAAAAATAGGCTCCGTATACTCAAAAATCTCTACCTTTAGCCAAGGCAGCTGAACTTGACGAGCCAAGTCCGAAAGAAAGAAGCTGGGGCAAACTTTAATGGGCCTGCTGTTGAGTGACTTCAACATCCAACAGTCCCGCAATCGGCCAACTTACCTTCTTAATTAGGGGGAGAGAAGAAAGCCCTGCCTTTCCGAATGAAAGGTCCTGCCACTTTGTAGAACTCTCTGTAAGAGCTGCTGCTAAGCTCGCCTTTGATACGCTGTCGCTGAGAGCCATCAGAACAGCATATTCTCGGAAGAAGAGGTTTATAAATGCACGCGTGGCAGAGGTGATTTTGCAGGCCCAGCTGCATCTTGGGATAGGTGCTACGATGACATCGCTCGATGAGCTCTTCTGACGCCTTGCAATACCTCTTCACACAATTAAACAATGTGTATCCGAGTAGGTTTTAACTGTATATGGGAAGTGCTGGAGTTGGACGATCTACATCTCAGGGGAGCGTAACTAAAGTATTAATACAGTTACATCGCTTACATGGTCTGTGGGTCTGATGGACTAATTAGGAAGTGTCTGTGACAAAGTGCATAAAAGCCATTTTCCAGCTTCCCACTGGAAAAAAAGACTAATTATCACCTCATGACTCATTTAGCCTGAAAGACTCGTTTATATTCCTGAATCAGCAGCAGGGTCCTAATCAGACTGTTTGGTGCCTGCTTGGTCAAAGGTCAGTTCCTGTGCTGATTACAGTCTGGAAAAAGTTGACAGACAATATCTGGTTGACTTCCAATGATCTGAATAGTTAATGCTAACAACAGGTGCAAGTGAAGAAATACAATTTGTATGCAGGGCTGCTGTGTCATGTATTTGAATCCCAATTTTAACAGGCTATTTACACTGGGAAATAGGCCCCGAAGGTAATTTTTCAATCAGAATTCATGAATGCGATCATGTTGTGGGAGAAACAGAACCCATTTTTTCCCTGTACTGAAGTGAATTACCTGCACACCTTGACTCGCTTGAAAAGAGTGTCATTAGATAAAGCAACGTGTAATTCATTGTTTCTCCAGACAGTAGTTTTGATGCTTGATGCTGAGTACAAGATGTCCAAACAAGAACCAAATGTGGTGAATTTGTGCATTTTATCCACAGCAAGTGCATCAGCAGAATATCCACAACTATCTAGTAAAATTCTGTGTCTGTCAAGTGAACCAAATACTTTCTAAAACGTATTGGTTACTTATATGGGGAGCCGAATGCGACATTAAACGCTATGATTTTACTGTGCATTTTTCCCACATTTAATGGAAATATCACTTTTTTTCTCACATTTAAACAAAACATTCCTTTTTTCTACATTTATGATCTTTGAAAAAACAGGTGTAAATGTACAATCTCAAAATTATATATACAGTTGAACCTCGATCCAACGGACTAATAGGGGGGATCAGTTGTCCGTTAAAGCCGTTTGTCCGTTGCAGCGACGAAATCACTATAACAAGAGATATGTAGCGCACAACAACCAGGCAAACCGATGCTTGTACGCTTGTAAACAACACGTGCGCGCCGCCAAGCGGACACGTACTCAAGTAACGGTCTCGGTTCGCGGACGCTTACTCAAGTAGCGGTCTCGGTTCGCTTCACCCGGGAGTTTTAAACGTTCGGACCAGATATTCACTCGCGGATTGTGTCCGTTGGATCCGGAATCCGTTGCATCGGTGTCCGTTGGATCGAGGTTCATCTGTATAAGCTAAATGTTTTATATTATGTATAATAGTTTAGCTAAACGTATGAACATTTAACTAAATGTATAAAACATTTATCTAAATATTTAATTAAATCTATAAATAATTTAGCTAAATGTACAAAACGTTTACTAATTGTACGAAACGTTTATCTAAATGTACAAAGATTTTTGTAAATGTACAAAACATTTAGTAAATTTACGAAACATTTAGTAAATGTATGAAACATTGAGCTAAATGTACAAAACATTTTACGGAAACATTTAGCTAAATGTTTGAAACATTTTCTAAATGTACGAAACATACAAAACATTTTTCTAAATGTACAAAACATTTAGTGAAATATTTTGCTAAATGTTTCATACAGTTAGCTAAATGTTTTATACATTTAACCAAATATTTTGCTAAATGTTTCATACATTTAGAAAATGTTTCATACATATACCTAAATGTTTCATACATTGAATTAAATATTTAGCTAAATATTTTATATATTTAGTTAAATGTTCATACATTTAGCTAAATTATTATACATTTAGCTAAATGTTAAAAACCACTAAATAATAAAACATTTAGCTTATATATAATTTTGGGATTGTACATTTAATATTTACACCAGTTTTTTCAAAAATAATAAATGTAAGAAAAATGGATAGTTTTTTGTTTAAATGTGAAAAAAGTGATGTTTTCATTAAATGTGGGGAAAAATGCACTGAAAAAACATAGCGATTTATGTCGCATTCGGCACCCCATATACGTATGTATCCCCAGTTTTATGAATATGGTCAACGCACCATGGTGTGGGTCATCCTCGCTGAAAGGGTGTGTTGCTAGGAGACTGGATAGCAAATTAACCACCACCATGTCACCACGTAGCCGTTCAGACATATGGGTGCGAAGCAGGTTGCGAGCAAGTCCCCACCCCCCAGTCCTGTGGGAGTCAGAAGCACTACTTAAAAATCCCAAATTATTAGATAATAATCATATTATATATGTATGTGTAATAGTAATATTATATATTTGTCTTACAGTTAATTTTGTAATATGTCTAGGCCTATATTTTGATATCTGCTTTAGCATGGCCAATGCGATTGCGCCTCTTTTTAATGCAACAATGTTGATCACTGTAGAAATACAGACAATAACACATGCAAATAAAATACATAAATAAATAGCACATGTAATAGGCTAAGCATCATCATCATTGCCATAATGAAAATATGTGCCAAAACAAGGAGAAAATAATTTTTTTGAACAAATTGAAACATGAAATGGTTAAACCTGAACACATTGCATCAAAAGGCTGTATGAAGCTGGTCTTGCTCGTCGCCAAGCAAAATTTCAGTAGGCTATTTCAAATAAACAACATTGTCACCATCCAGTAAACAATGTTTTTCAGGCCATTATGTTACTGATTGCTGATCATGAACGTAAAGTTACAGCAGCAGAGCATAGTAGGCTAACTTACTAACATTAGCATGTAGCTATATGACGCATGTCATGTTAACAAAAACACATGTTTAACTAAGTCCAGTTAATGTTAAACAGTGATATAATTAATAGGCTACAACTTATTTTTTTCACGCACACACAATATCACACTGTCAACGACTAACCAAAACAGTCACACTGAAATGTATTACTTTTCAACTTGCTCTTTTAGAAGTTTTCGATTGCCCTGGAACCTGTCCCAGTAGGGTAAAGTCCCTGTAAATAACCTAGTAATTACTGATTGGCACCTTAACCAAATGCAAGTGGTTGTGAAAAGGCGGGGCAAAGTGGAGGTATGGAGCTTTGTATATGAAAATACGGAACAAATCGCCTCTCGTATTGATTCAATACGGAACGCAACATTTAATTCTCAATTACAGAACGATTCCATAAGGAACTGTTGGCTACCCATGAGTATTCATATGGGTGCGCCGCACCGACGGCTCCCCCACTAATTCCGCTGTAGCCCTTGCACCTGCATCTGCAGCTGAAGCTGATGGAACTCCGATCCCTGATGCCGGCGCTTTTTAGCACACTTCCTAGCCACTGCCCCCTGTGCGTGTGGCTCCTCATCATGTTCCATGAAAGCTGATTGCCCAGGTGAGACATCCTCCCGAGACGAGCCACCATCTCCCGGATTTTGCACACCTTCCGATATATTCAGCATTGAAGTGTCCCCAACAACAAGCAAAGGGCCCGAATCAGTAGCACTGAAGGGCCACGAGGGGGTGAGGAACCCTCAGGTAGCGTACGTCCTCATGAGCACAGAGGCAAAAACATTTTTGGATTATTTTTATTTTTATTTTTATTGTTACAACCAACAAAGAAATGCAATCCAATACCCTAATATGGGCAAATATAAACATAAAGGTATCTGTTTAAAACTGATATAATTTCTGAAAAGAATAATTGCAGTGAACTGCTTAATAACAACGGTACTCTACCGGTTAAGAAAGGACAGCAATAAACCGTTAAACATGTTGCTGGGGAAGTAAAAGCCCCGGGTAGCGTACTCCATCACAGGAAGTAGCTCTGGCGGCAGTGGGAGAGGGCAAAAAAAGCCGCGATTCCGTGCGTCCAGCAAAAACGAAGAAAACATAGTCTCACACTAAAACTCGAGGAGGCAAAAAGAGGTTTGCGGCATGCACACGCCATATTTATGGCGTGACATGGTGCCACCCCGTGGTGGTGGTTAATTTGCGACCCAGTTTCCTAGCAGCTCACCCTCTCGGCGAGGATGACCCATACCATGGCGTGTTGACCGGTATGAAATTGAACTGACATTATGCAATGCACCAATGTTGGGGTAAACAGAGCAGGATTTGAAAGAATCTAAGGGAGAATTTAATAGAAAATGATGTGTCCAAATTTCTGTCATTGGCCATCTATCTCAGTGAGATTATACATTTCTCCAAAATAAAAAAATAAATGTTGCGCTACACAGCGAAGGGACCATCGATTACTGGATGCATATTTGCTACATATGCAGCATCAAGTAATTACTGTCCATATAATGTATAGCAATATAATGTACAAGACCTGCATTCTGCGGTGTGTCTCCTGTCAAAGTACATTTTTATATACAACAATGCTTATAAATTAAGCATCTCAGCAATATGCCGCATATACAGAGGTGTTAGAGAGAACAATTTACGAAATGCTAAGCAAACTAAATATTTATTCCTTCTTCCCATAGCATTACTCAAAGAATGTGAAGGGGGGTGCATAAAGATGATTATTAAGTCCATGAATCAGCTCCAATCCATGACAGAAGCACTGTGTATAAATAATCTCTCTGGAATGTCTTCCCTCTGGTAGTTTGCAGAAAATATGAACGTTCCGATGGAGCATTACTCTAAGCATAAGCATATTGTTAAGGAGATTAATAGCCACACACAGGACGAGAAGCTGATTTTCTCTGATGGCCAGAGTCCACATGCATACTCCCAATATAGAGATATAGCCAAGGGGGTGGGGGTTTTGGGCTTGAAGCCCCAAAATGCTAAAGGTCCACTTAAAGTATATGTAAGTTGATTTTGAGGAACGACCCCCCCCCCCCCCCAAAAAAAAAGGAAGCAGAACATGATTTGGGGAAATCAGGAATCTACGAAATTCCCTAAACCACCCCCACCCCCCTACACACACACACACACACACACACACACACACACACACACACACACACAGAATTCCTGGCTATGCATATTCCACTGCATACTCCAAAATTCTTTAGTACATTTACTCACGTCCATGGCTTTGGAAACGTATTTTAATGGCATCATTTTCCCAGCAACTTCACAATGCAAACTTGTAGCAAAATAAATGTATATAGCAAAATGCTTAGTAAACACAGAATCCTACATTCTAATAAAAAATAGTGTGAGCTTCCAGTTTGTGCTAGGTTAAAAAAAATGTGAATGTGTGTTAGCAGGGATACCAAATATGCCTACAGAAATGAATGTCTTACAATTCAGGTTGCAGTTAATAGGAATTTGTTTGGCTTTATCTCGGCTTAAAATACAGCCGAGAGACCCCAGGGATTGCTGCAGCTGGTTCTGTAAAATTTCAGCAGATAAATGCTTAAAATGCTGACAAAATGCTATTTGTTGACATTTATCCTCAGAAGGTCCCAGAAGCTTCAAGCTTGACATGGTCGTATTCAGGATCTATTTGAGCTGGCGCTAGGGATTGACAATTACAGCAGTCATAAAGGGCATAACCTGCTCCACGCCTGTTAAAACTAAATACGTTTCTAATATATGCTTTCTGGTTTATAGATAAGTAAAATGTGCTACTTAAAATGCACTATTTTCCAAACCCATTTGAGGACAAGTTAGTAATTGCATAACTACATTGTAATTTTAATGAATCCATCAAATTGCACACCATTTTAAGAGAGAGAAGAAGCCACTCGCAATATTTTTACGGTTTTGCTTGTTTGCCAAATGCATCTCTCAGGAGATAGTGTAGAGGGCTTGGAGCAGTGATGGGATATTTTTCTCCCCTCCATCTTTCATTTTAGATGTTTTCTGAGCTGGGGTGGAGGATTTTATCATCCTCCCCTCCGGGAGTTATTTCAGTTTAAAATCATTGATACTGATTGCTTGGGGCTGTCATATTGATTTTTAAGATTTATTGTCGCCATGAACAGAATCCCCTTTCCTCCTCTCCTCTAGTGTTAGGAGTCGTTTATTAAACACTTCCTCAGACAGGGGCTGCTCTGTCCGGCTGCCCTGCTCTGACTGCAGCCCCACCCCAAAAGCCACAGAGGTCTCCTGGGTTGACCCTCAGGGGAGTGACGTATGGCCACAGAGGTCTCCTGGGTTGACCCTCAGGGGAGTGACGTATGGCCACAGAGGTCTCCTGGGTTGACCCTCAGGGGAGTGACGTATGGCCACAGAGGTCTCCTGGGTTGACCCTCAGGGGAGTGACGTATGGCCACAGAGGTCTCCTGGGTTGACCCTCAGGGGAGTGATGTATGGCCACAGAGGTCTCCTGGGTTGACCCTCAGGGGAGTGACGTATGGTGGTCAGGCTGAACGCCGGCCCTAAGTAGTTTCCAAGGTGGGTGGCACAACACTGTGTGGGATGCAAACATCTTTATTAAGCGGCGAGAAGCTACGCATACCGTAAAGGGTGCTGTTTCGAATGCCCTACTGCTTTGAGCCAAGATTAGTTAGGTCAGTGGGAGCAGCGTGTATTAACACTTATCTGGTATCCGGAAACCAGAGCACTGTAAAAGCATGCCTCCCCCAGTGCGCTGACCCCTCTGTGACCTCTGTCACGTGGGAGAAGAGGGGGATCTGGGTTAGAAATATTACAGTAACAAAGCCATTGAGTGGCAGCTTGTCAAGATATGTATTATTCTGCAGTTGATATCTATGGTTTATCCATCTCTCTTTCTCTTTCTCTCTCTCTCTCTCTTTCTCTCTCTCTTTCTCGCTCACACACACTTACCTTTTCTAACTCTAACTCTCTCTCTCTCTTTCTCTCGCTCCTCCTCCTCCTCCTCCTCCTCCTCCTCCTCCTCTCTCTATGCCCTGGCTTGTTGTAGAATTGGTGTAATAGCTGCCTCTTTTGTCATCTGCTGAGTTCTGGCTCAGAGGAGTCCCTTTCCATTAAGGGGATTACCATTGATCCAGGGACTGTGGCAGAGAGAGACCAGCTGTGGAATGCACAGCTCTTGTACAGCCATTGCAGACAGACATCCATGCTTGCGTCCTTCTTCCAAACATGTCACACTTAAAACATACGTGGTGATCAAAACACTCACATCAAGTATGAACTGGATGTTAATTTATCTGCATGTTTTCACTTTATCTACTTGAAGTCACCTTTTCCCTTAACCCATTTAACAAGCAATCCCCCACCTAGTCTTGCCTGCAACTGCGTGACATAGTGGACAATAGCGTCTATGTGTGAGTTCATAAATATATTCTTCATCACATAAAATTTGTATTTCGTCATAGCTACAAGATAAACCCAACAATAGCCCAATCTTATGCCAAAAAAATCTGTGAAAAGCCCTGCTCACTCAAATGCAAAATAAACATGTTAAATTATTGTGTAATTATACCACGTCATTCTACTATCAAAATCTGCTACTAAATATAAAATAAATATCCAATCTTACCATTGGTTTTACACATAGAGATGTCCCTTTCAGAATTCAGTGGTCATTTATTGTCTGAGACCTGTATCTGAAACGCCAATGCGTAATACCCCCAACACTATGCAAACCTGTCTCATTCATTACAGTTCATTCTGGTTTCATTGATTCTTTTATCCAATATAGCAAGTTATTGCCTTAGCAGTTATTGTTATAGCAACGGTGTTTGCAATGTCTTATCGGATACTTTGAACAATAAATTATAATAAATCTGGTCATAACAGAATTTCTAGTTTTACACAAACAACTTAGAATGTACAAACTCCAATTCCAAAAAAGTTGGGACAGTATGTAAAATGCACATAAAAGCAGAAAGCAGTGATTTGTGAATTTTCTTTTACATATATTTAATTGAAAACTGTACAAAGAAAAGATCATTACCTTATGAACTTTATACATTTTTGTATATATACGCTAATTCTGAATTTGATGCCTGCAACACGTTCCAAAAAAGTTGGGACAGGGGCAAAAAAAGACTGGGAAACACCTGTTTGGAACATTCCACAGGTAAACAGGTGATGCTATCATGACTGGTTATAAAAGAAAATCAAAGGACTATTTATGTCTTATTTTCAGGTACTCATACAAGCGATAGTATAACCTCTCTGCATTTTAATGTATCTCTATGGGAATTGGGGGGTGGGACTAGATTAAGCTGTAAATTACACTGGAATAGTATGGAACCATGGCTGTAAGTCATCAAAGGTCTGAGGTATGAAACGAGCCTCAAACCATCACTCTGCTGCTATATATGCAGAAGTAAATTAGTAAAAACTTGCAAAAATAACAGGAAACAACTGTTTCACCTCAGCTTGTCAGCAAGGCAAGATAAAATCCTTGTCTGCTGACGCAAATTTTGGGAGTGGTAGTGCCATATGTTCAATATTGTTATTTTCACATTTTGAGTGCATTTCACATACTGTCGTGTAAGTATTCATATGTGGCTCAGTCATGTTTTACGTTTGATTTGCCCTGAAGCTAGAACAATTGCCAGAATTTCCCTGATGGTGGATCTTATCATACATAATAGACTGTGTTGCGTAGTATCTCCCTGGGCAATATTTGACACTCAGGAACTGGAAAATACTCATTCAAATTCACTGTGCATATGTGGTAGATGAATGTAAAATGTTCATTGAAGTGAGTATGAATGTGTATATGCTTTATAAAGGACAGAAATGTTTTATTCATTTTATGACAAGTTTTGGATAGGTGTTTAGACCCATAGATATTTACCCCCCTATACTGATGAAAATATAGTAATCCCCACTTTAAAATTATGCAAAAATGTTGATTTGTATTGTTGTACTGTACTGAACTTTTTTTGGAATTGGGGTTTGTACATTCTAATATATCATTGTTTTATGATTTACAGCAGTGCACAATTTAGCCATTTTGGATACATTTGGTTTCACTAAGCGGCAGCAGTGTACCCTGACTATATTTTACATCATAGATCTGTTCAGTAGTAGTTCTGCATATCACCCTCAGATTTTTCACACTTGTGTGTAGGGGATCTCTATGCCCAGAGACACGGAGAAAATATTGGAGGTCCAGGTGCGACAGATGAGGACTCTAAATGTGTTCTAATGAACACCACTAAGATGGACAATAATCCGTAGTGGATGGGGAAAATAAGGAGAACACAAATAACCTCACGATAAAAGGCGAGGAACTCGATATCCGAGCAAAACAAAAGAAATAAGCAGTTACGCTTATCTAACTCTCGTTGTGGAGTGAACAAAAAGAAAAGAAGGAGAAAAATAAAAGAACCCTAAACCTTAGGGCGAGAACACTCGTAGGTTTGAGTGGGAAACAAAGAAACCAAAACCTCTGCTCTGAAGTAAGAGAGCGAAAGAGCGCACTTCACTTTTTCTAAATTGTACTGCTAACAAGTTCCGCGTTGAGAAGCAAAGCGGTCAATAGCAGCACAACTTACCTATACCTTTAACGGCTAGAATGAAAAAGGAAGAAAAGGAAGAAGCGGGGTATAAATAGTGAGCGGAAATGCAGGACAGGTGAACTCACTAATCACAGAGGCGAAAGCAAAACCCGTATCGGAACACAGAAAAATCCGATAAATTTACAGGTAAACAGAAAAAAGGAATACTAAGCATGGAAATAAGGGAAGGAAGGACACTTGTGGACATAGAGTTTATGATCCAGGAAATCTATAGTCTTACCTGTTTCACATATGTAGCTGTCAGTATTTAATTGCAAACAAAAACAATTTGACCTTAATTATGAAAGTAAACTAATCTTAGTTAGTTTTGAAAATGGTACGACTGTCTTGTTTCATTTAAGTCATATTCCAAGTCTCTGTGATGCTCAAACCTGGAGTTATAAAGCCTTAAATAGAACACCCCCTAAATAGGCCAAATTGAAAATGGACCAAATTTGGCATCTGCGCGAAGGGGTTAAATTTACTTCACATTTAACAGCATTGCTGTATGGATAAATGACCCAAAGCTGGTATCTAAATTATATAACCCATCATAAAACAATATGACAAGGATGGGCACTGCAGTTGATGGCTAATTAGAATGAAAATGTCCATTTCTAAAGACCAACTTGGCTGTTGACCCTGCATTGTGGAGATATCTGTTTAAAGGAAATCAGGAGTGCTTGCAACATGAAGGATGCCTCCAGCAAATAATTTCTTATACTAATGATGTGCTCGTTTTAAATAATTGAATTTCAGAGTCTATATGGCAGCTGTCAGGCAATGTAATTAAGAACATTTCCTACTCCAATGAACTCTTGAGAGAAGTGATATGAGTGTGAGAGTCATTATGCAATCATTTCTAATATTCAATGTCACAGCAGACCAACTTGCAGACAGATCGATCATCAGGAGATCATTTCACTTTCCCTCTTAAGTGGATCTTACTGATGTATGACACTTTCAAAAAATATAACACCACTGTGTGCACACCTCACCTCCTCACCTCGAAAGAAAAAGTTTGATAAGAGATATTAAATAACGATAAGAGATATGAGTTGATCCATTTGCATCATGTGCTGCTATTAGTGAGTGTTAGCATCCTGCCATCCCATAATACACACTCTGATGTAAATGGAGGGCTGGCAATATGGTGCCCTTCAGAGAAAAGTACTGTTTATTCTAGATCAGCCAAGTCCAGCAGCGCTTATAACACCAGTGCATGTTAATGCGCAATTATGCACACATTTAAAAATCTGCACTTGCATTAGGCTCAGAGGATATCCTAAGAGCTGAAAAAATATTACCCCTGAAGAAAAAACTGTTGTTTTTATAGGCTGTTTATAGAGATGCAGAAAGAGACCTAAGGAAGAAATGAAGGCTCAGCTTTGCTCCAAAAATGGATGCACATTCTTATTGGATGAAGGTGAAGCGTTTCTGGTCTATTGCCTTGCCTTTCGGGGGTTCCCTATCAAAAATCAGGAACCATCAATACTGAACTGGGTAGAGGGAGCAGGTGAAAGTGCAGGCAAGTTCAGTAAAGGTACTCAGCTGATATGGACTGACAGCATTGTTGCTTTGGTCATATCTGAGATCCCAGACAGAATGGTTGCATCTCATATCAAGTGTACTGAAAAATCAGTAAGTCATCTCACATATAGTCAAAATATATAAATACAGTATTACACAGTATCATTTACTAATGCATATGCATCTATTGGCAATACATTAAACCAAATAACACTTGTATTGTGTATTTTATAAATAATACCTGTAACTGTAGTCATTCTGTCATAAATTCAGTCCCTCTAAACAACGGCTTTGAGTTGTAGTACAAAGCTCTGACGTGTTAAGGATGATGTCATAAAGTACGCCGCAATTATTATTATTCCCACGCAGTAAATCTGCGTACACATCCAATGGCGTTGCAACTGAACACATTAAATCTGTCTGTTCTCTGACGGAATCTACCGGACGGAAGACCAATAGCTGATTGCAGTGGGGGGCCATCGTTCATCTGGGATCAGAGACACTCCTTTTTTTTTATTAATCACGGAGATGCTCTGTTGAAAAAGTGTGTGTGTAAGTTTGAAAGGTAATCTCTGTAGTTAAAATGCCAGCCTGTCGTGCCAGACTCTGTGCGTCTGACAGGCAGATTTGTCACTGTGGCATGCAGCCCAGCTGGTGACACAGTGATGAATTGTGGGACAGAAGGCCAGGGTGTTAGGGTGAGTGCATTGGGGAACACAATAACCCTGCCCACCAGCAGTCCGGTTCTTCCTCGCTGGCGTCCGACGCTCTAGGAGTGCTCCTTTAGGCATTAGCGGACTTTGAGCTGTGCCACGCGGGAGAACGAGGTGACATTCTCTTTCCTTCCCTAGATCATAGAAACGCCAAGGCCGTTTCTCACATTCAGTTATTAATAAATAAATAAGTAAATAAATAAATAAGAATGTAATTTGTTCCGTCCTGTTTTGATGTTTTTCAAAGGCGAAAATGTCAAGAGTCATCTTTTCAAAACACAGCGTGGCCCTTGAAGATTCAGGAGACACATATCCTGAAGCCGACTACAATCTATCAAAAGCGCAATCTAAAAGGTGAAGCCATTTCCTAGCGGAACAGTGTGAAAAGCAGAGAAGATCTGGCAGGGCCACGCCCAGCGCCGAATGAGTTTTCACGCACACTGTTTTATGCTCAGCTAATTATGTCCAGTGCTCCTGTAGGGACATGCGTCTCTCGTAAAAACTGCTGCTTGATAAGCCTGCTCTGGCCTCAGACAGTGTGGGGCGGGGCGGGGCACCTTTTGCGGGCCCAGGGAGGTGGGTGGAACAGGTGTGCGTGTTTGTGTCTGTGTGTTCTCAATAAACACAGATCCAGAGGATCATGTTTTCACATTGTGCCGAAGTGGGTGTACGGATTGCAGTTCTAGTAAAAAAAAAAAAACATTCGAAATGTAATTTTAGTGATTGAAATATTTGAATTTTCATTAAACGTACCAGTCGCTGAAGTTTTCATGAAATATTAAACTTCAGGCCCACTGACTTTCTTTGCTGTTTATAAAGTTGGACCTAAATATTATTCTTGCAGAGGGCTGTGCAGATTACTGCATACCGAACACGAGTAAGCTTTTAGATAAGGGGGAATAAATAAAAATTGCTTTGAGTAACAAGGTCCTTTGAAATAATGAGTCACAGACCTTGAAACCCTGAAGGAAATTTCCAATAATTTATGCATTTCTCAGAGGACCATTCCCAGCCACTGAGCGGAGGCGCCAAAGCGATGATAAGAATAGAATTCAGCTTCTTAACTGACCTAATGGATTGGAAAACAAATAAATGACTATGTGAAGAAGGGAAAATAAAAATGAATTAATGTGGCAGAGGTGTCAGGTAATGAACCCTCGCTAGCCGCCTTGAGAAGCTACCACTTTTACAAGACGGTATTTACGACTATAATCTCCTGAGATGCCGGCCTCCATCTACGTTGTTTTAACTTTATACCTTGAAATATGTCAGTACTTTGAAAGCTTCTGGTTGTTTCCCACAATGGAAATAACATCCATCGTGCTGCAATGTCAAAGGGAGTGTCACCCGATTGAAGAAGTTTTTAGGTTTGGAATAATGCAACATCACAATCCTGTTGGAATGAAAATTGTATTTTCCAATAATGTATAATGTTTGTTTTTGGTTTTTTTTGTTAGTTTTTTTACAGAAAATGATTGACTGATGCACTCCCGGATGCACCAATGCAGTCTCTGGGTTGGTGTGAAGCTTGCCTGTAGTAGCAAAATCATCCCTGCTTTTAAAGAACCTCCCCTGCAGCTCAGAACAGATGGCATGCCATTCTACTTCTCGACGGTTTTCACTCTCGGCGGAATGGCTTGTTTCGGCGGTCGCGGGAATTTCTTTGTGGAACTGCCTGTCACTCACAGGAATCTGCTCGCGTCACATTTGTCAGTTTTACACAATATTACATTACAAGTATCCACACCATGGCAATAACAAGATAATTAGTTGAAAACTGCCTCATTTATGTTTTGTGTCCATTTATATTTATAATAACCACCCCCATTGATAAATGCTGATAGATCTGCATTCAGTATAACAGTGTAGATGTCCTGTGTACTGCAGTCATGCATAAATGCCCACCACCAAGTATCCTGTGCTTGTCATCCATGGGTAGTGACTGCTTTGTCCCCCACCTGGGGGAAACTGTGCCTAGAGTGGGTTCAAACTGGGACTCGTTCAGACATTCATATCATGAAGAACGGAAACACAATCCTTTTCATACAGGGTCCAAGCTTTCCCAGTCAAGTCTGGACATACAGAAGAATAACTAGGTTTAATAAAATCTCCACACTAGCTTCACACCAGCTAACGACGTGCTATGCTAACAATTTAAATGGCACTTTGCAATAGGCGGTTAGTTGGGGTGGTGTTTGCAGCAGGATGTAGTCAGGATAATTTAAAGGGAAAAAATATTAAGCTAAAATGGAAAACCTACAAATCTAATCCTTCAGACATAAGATGGCAGCAATGCTGGTGATTATATCAAAACTAATACCTGTTTTGAACTGGCATCAGAAAGCACAAGCAAAACTTGTCTCAAACAAGCTGGAAAATATTCCTGATATTACTTTGGAGGCCACTAGCGTGCTACAGAAGTGCCACTTAATGATGTCCATAGTTTTTGATGTCCAGACATGGACATAAATATGATCCAGACAGCGTTTAGTTTGATAGATTTCAGCTGGTGATACCAGTCACCTGCGCGTAATAAATATGTATTTTTACCCCCAGGTACTGAAATCTGAAAGCTTAAATAAATAAATACAGAGGCAGTAGTGAATTATTATGACAGGTTGTGTCATACTCATGAGAGGGTTGGGTCTGTCACATTAAAGCTGAATGGACATTCCCAGCCAGACGCGCACACACACACACACACACACACGCACGCACGCACGCACGCACGCACGCACGCACGCACGCACGCATGCACACACACACTCACACTCACACTCACACACACTCTTTTTTCTCCAGCCTTCCTCTGTACTCCCACTATACAAACCTGCATTGTAGATTGTACACATAAATTCATAACTGAGATAGTAATTATTCTTAGAGCATTTAAATCTACAAAAAGAAAATAAATAGGTTCTGTCAAATTAGATAAACACGTCCGCACAGTAGACATGATAATTTAACACCGGCCATCTATTAACACACATATTTAACACCGGCCATCTATTGCCATCCAATTTAACACACAGCTAGCCTGGTATCTATTTAACACCGGCCATCTATTTCATAAACACTTCCGATTATTAACACAGAGCTATTAATGCAGCATAGTATTAACACCCCACCCAGCCAGGATTCAATTAACACACATATTTAACACCGGCCATCTATTAACACACATATTTAACACCGGCCATCTATTAACACACATATTTAACACCGGCCATCTATTAACACACATATTTAACACCGGCCATCTATTAACACACATATTTAACACCGGCCATCGCTTAAATCACCGGCCATCTGCATTATTAAAACGATGCAATCTGTTAACACCGGCCATCTATTAACACACATATTTAACACCGGCCATCTATTAACACACATATTTAACACCGGCCATCTATTAACACACATATTTAACACCGGCCATCTATTAACACACATATTTAACACCGGCCATCTATTAACACACATATTTAACACCGGCCATCTATTAACACACATATTTAACACCGTCCATCTATTAACACACATATTTAACAACGGCCATCTATTAAAACACATATTTACACAAACCATCTATTAACACATGACGCATCTATTCCAAGTGCCACACATATTCTCAAATATTACAACACATATTTAACACCGATAACACTAATGAATTACTTATACTTATATACATATATCAGTTAAATCATTCCTGCGGCCACATATTTAACACCGGCCATCTATTCACACATATTTAACACCGGCCATCTATTAACACACATTTTAACACCGGCCATTCTAAATTCAGTATTATACACATATTTAACACCGCCATCTATTAACACACATATTTAACTGGTAAGGCCATCTATTAACACACATATTTATTTTACTCATTTACTTCTCACTAACACGACATATATTGATCCCACTGAGTTTAATTATGAAATGGCCACTACTTTCTTTTTGCAACCAAAGTTTAGTAAGTTCATCTCCAAATGTAGTGAACGAGTTCTTGTGCTGAGAAAAAGTAACAGCTGAATTTAATTGCAGGTTAAAGTTAAGGCCAAATCTTGATGGAACCCAGGGGTGTATATTCTTGACATTTTGCATTATTAAAACGATGCAATCTGTTAAGGCTTATTCTACAAACGCATATTATTCTGCAGGCCGTTGTTTCAGCGCTATGCCGTCAGCATCCAAAAGGGCATCGACTGTGGTGGTGAGCCACTCTAATGGAATCATGTAAAGAAGGCGCTTTGTAAAAAACAGAACATTGGACACAGATTTGATGACGCTCCAATACAAGTTAATGACACTCATATCCCGTAATACAAGTTAATGACACTCATATCCCGTGGCTATTTCACGGATCCCAGTTTCAACAATCCTGAGTGCAGAATTTTGTGAGTATTCAACGGACGTTGTTATCTCATTGGGAAACACACTTTCCCTGCTTCTAAATTCAGTTCGTTTTAGAGTTTGCATTTTAATTAACAGCTTACTTCTGGTAAGGCTAATGAAATAATATTATTTTACTCATTTACTTCTCACTAACACTACATATATTGATCCCACTGAGTTTAATTATGAAATGGCCACTACTTTCTTTTCGCAACCAAAGTTTAGTAAGTTCATCTCCAAATGTAGTGAACCACGGATTTGTGCTGAGTTAAACGTAACAGCTGAATTTCACGGATTCCTGTGAGAACCCAGGGTGTATATTCTTGACATTCTGCTTGAAGAACAAAGGGAAGGGACACATTGCACCCTGCTTCCATTGATTTGTTGTTTGAGTACAAAATTCTGTGAATTGTTTTATTGCCATCTCCTTTAAGTTAGAGAAGACACCGGCACTTTGTTTATCATGGCCCTTTTAATTTCCTGTCACCTTCCCAGCATCTGATTGCAGAGTGCTTTTCCAACATGACATTTAGGGGGGGGGGGGGGTTCATTAGGTACAGCACTTTAGTGGCCCTCAGGTCCTTCCAACTGAAAAACACCCTGGTGTGAACATCGTAAAACTCAGGATTTATTGTCCTCTGCGGATTTTGTTCCTGCAGTGTGATTTCTAGAAGAATCACTGCATATATAATGCTTCATACACTTTATTGTACTGTACATAAATTCAAAGGCAGAGGGAATCATCTTTGCTCGCGCCTTTGTCCTATTCCTCAGTAGATTTCCATCGCAGATACTGAGACAATCAGGAGAGGCCTTTGTGAACGACTGCCCCATTGCTTTTAACCTAAGTCAACGGGCTTCCACCGCTTCAGGTTATTACTAGTTATTTGTTAATGCTCAGCTATACTCTGACTTTATAAGAGGAAGGCCCGTGGTTTGGTACGACTCTTACACGCCTCTATATCTTTTCGTTTACAGCGATGCTAAAAGACATCTTTCACATGCCACTGCACTCAATTGAAATCGGTGTTGCGTTCAGTTTCCCTGACAACTCTTAAGTCTCCTAATGATGTGGGGAATTGTCAATATTCCCCTCAGAAGCCTAGAAGATTCAGGCGGAAAGAGCCGCCATGAACGATAGCAGACGCAGAGTATCAACATCAATTTGATAATGAGAGCGGTTATTATGGGGTAGCCATGGGGGTCGTGTGGTGGGATTAGAACACAGGTCTCACCCTGTCGACTTCAATACAGGAGCTAGGTGACCTTTGGCTTCATAACGTACGCATTCATTCTTGTAGACCTAAGTGGTGTGAAGGGTCTATTTTGGCCTGCAACTTACACTCAAAATACCTTCCCAATATCATGTTCCAAGATGCATGTAGTAATTAATAAAATACACAAGTATCCAACCAGGGTTCTCACTATACGGGGAGGAAGTGAAAGACCCATGAAAGCTGAGTGCTCACCCTATCAAATGAGAAGGTCCACGCACCAAGGCAGCCATGCGCCATGAGCACAAATCTAACACAACATAGAGGAAGGAAGAATAAGCATAAATCTAATCTTACCCAAAAACGGTAATAGCTGATGTGGGTGCCGATTTTTGTTTTAGCCCAGCACGATGACACCTGATTAAACTAAGTAACTAATCACTGTCTTCTATCAAGACCTAAATAAGCAGAATCGGGTGTCTTAGTGCCGGCCCTTTTTGGAGAAGATTGGACACCCCTTATATACACTTATACTTATATTACACAATAGCATTTACTTACTCTATAAAATACTGACATGGGCCTATTAGAGATGTAGGGACTCCAGTACCTTTATTTCCATAGCCATAGCCTCTTGGACACCGTTCTTCAAACAACAAAGGGTCTAAAATGGCAACTTACATCACCTAACCGTGAGCCCATTCAGCGCTGCTGAACTAGAATATGGCTCATAAATCCTCATTGTGAACGGCATGTGCTTCTATGTTTTTCTTTGTGAGGTGTAAAGACAGCAGCCCTGTAGTCATTTACAGTTCCACGGGGTAGTGGACTCCGGCCAGGAGCCCGCAGATATTTATACCCTTCATATATCCTCATATACTCCTCCTTTCAAAACCTTTATGGGATAATAACTGCAAAATATCTTTCTTCATGCTCTAAAAGTGAATATGTTCATCAATCTACTGTAATTGTGAAGAAGCCAGATTATTTGAGCCCCAAAAACATGTACTCCAATTGCTTGATTAAAATTCAAATTGTTGAAACACGTAATACATTGTTTTATTTTAATTATAGACATTTATAACTGAAACGGAATGTTTCAAAGGCAAATTCATGAATTATTAACAAAGACTTTAAACATGACTATATACAACTGCAAAATATACTATGAATGTACTTTGTATTATTTAACAATCAGTTCATGAATATATTAAAAAGCTGGTCGAATTCAGTCTGTCGAATTGCAGCTTTGATTCTTTATTCATACTCGTTTCGATGATCAATCAAGTTGGTTCAGAGTGTCTTTAAACACCTTTAATTGAACAACTCTCAGACTGTGAACACCCGAACATCTACAAATGAGACTTGTGAATAACCTGCACTCCAGAACCCCCAGAAGCTTTACAGATATTATAATAATCAGACTGAGATTTGGGGAAACTAAATCCACAGTGATCAATGCTTAAATGTTCCAATGCTTCAGTCATATGATTAAGTCTGGGCGAAAAATACAATTAATTTTGTAAGTCAAACTTGTGCACATTCCATCTTCCAGATTCTTCTCTCAAGTCCTTGGCTGTATTCCCAACATTTTTATTTATGGTCAGGTCATTCAATTGGATTATATCTTCACATTTCCTATATTGTTTCACTGCTCTCTTATTTTAACATCTGATTTATGAATCGGGGATGGATTGACAGATGTGCAGTCTATGCCAGGCACCTCATCCCTTTAACTTGCGGGGGATGCGTAAACTGTATTTATTACGATACCAAAACAACTGGCCAAGCATTCATGATTCAACTGCATTCGGTGAATGAATAGGAAGAAAAATGTGCACACGCAATGTGCATCAATGCGCAGCCCTATGACCAAAATGAGGCCTACAGAAGGCCTTTATGATCATGTTCAGCTCTTGAATTTTTAATTATCTCAGTTATGTGCATGCACCGCCCGTCATTTAGCTTCTCCCAGGATAATGATTTGCCCATCATGGCAATCACTGGAGGAGAGCACTTCAGCACATCGGCGCTAATGATGAGAAGACACAGGAGAGTATTAGCACCATGCCAATAATTACCCACAATTCCACCTTATAGTTTATACTGACACACTGACTTGCTTACTCACTTATTTTTTTGACTTCCAGCAGTTCTCAGTCTAATAAAGGAACCTCCCAAGGAACTGAGTGTGTTTCTATTTTAATCAACAGAACAATTTATAGATGGGTGGGGGGTGTATGAATGTATGAAATTCATAATTAGCTCAATGTCACATTTACAACAATCAATTGCACTGGCAAAAAAAGTAAAAACTTTAAAAAGTTACAATATACTTTTAGGAGGTTTTTGTAAATACAGTGAACTTGTAAAAACGACGTAAAATGAGCATATATGTAATCTTTCTAGAAATAAACGCAGGGAGAGACTAAATTAGACACAAAGAAAAAAGAGTATGAATAATTCCCCGTTTCTGTATTAGTTTGTAATTAAAACTGTAAAAATAGTGTCAAGAAAAGCAACTAAATTGACTTTTGAGTACTGTCTGTGTGTAAAAATTTAGAAAAGCTTCTTGCATTGATAAATTAGGAAATGGATCTAATTGATGTGGGTATCACACCTGACTCACACTCAGACAGAGGACATGGGATCCTGATGATTGGAACATCCTCCCGCATCTCTTCCACGTGATACACAGTCAGTGACATTATTGCTTACCAGACAAATTTCAAATGACAGATTTTCATTTTCTAAAGTGAAATGCAGAAGCACAGCAATTTCAACCAGAGACAACAAATAATTCAACTGGAGAATTGTATGTGATGATTACAGAATTGATGTTTATTATGCAGAAGTCAGCTAGTGACAATGTCAAGGATAAAGCAGTATATAAGGATGATAGTGGTGTGTGAAAATAAACCACACTGGGAGGGTGTGAGGCAGTTCCATGGCATATTAAAGTGGCTGCTAACCGCCCCAAAGTGGTGTCTTTTCATACAACACGATAACCTGGAATAAAACACAATAATACACATGGGTTTACCTCATGAAGCCAAGGCTGCTCGCCATAGCAATACAGATAGGGCACATATAAACATGCTTCTATAAGCACTTTATTAAGAAAGAATATGCAGGCCTTTCATTATTAGCATACAGTCAACACATAATACAGTCTGATGCTAAAAGAGACTTTAAGATTATAAGGTAGTACTTTCTAGTCCAGGTTTTAACGATCCCATAGACAGCTAACAAGTCAAACAGCAGCATTCCGCTGATAATGAAAAAAGTAGATATGATGAAATGAATGAATCCTTAAAAAAACAGTATGTGTATCTACTTCTCTATGCTAAACTATACATTCCCATTAACAGTGTATGAGAAGCAATGGTGACAAGCTGACGCCGATGGACAAAGATTCATTGTTCTTAGCAGCAATCACTTGTAACGCAGGCTATTATATGCAGTGGATATTGACAAATCCCACCCGATGACTAGGTAAGAACCCCACTTCTGTTATATATATGAAAAGTATTTGTACATTGGTATTCGTACTCTCTGCAACTTGTCACTATCATTACAATTTTAAAATTAAACACCTGTACGGGTGCGGGTACTTTGTCAACTGAGCAATCCAGCGCAATCTATGCGATGTTCCTGTCTTTTAAACTTCACCATGTAATGCAGTCAGTCCAGAAATCTGTCACCTCAATCTCCCATTGATCATTGCACAGTGATTGTCTATGTCTACACAATGTTGGTTAAATGCTTGATGGGATTTGCATTGCAATGCAGAATCAGTAAGCTTGTTTTGCTCAGCATGAAAGGTGTGATTAATATCATACAGAAATGAAGCTATATTTAGTGCGGTGCAGATTAATACTACAATAGGCATAGGTTTCACTTGCGAACTATTCCTTTAAGCGAGGTCATTGGATACGTATGTACTTCAGGCTTTGAAAATACATGTGTTTTTCATCATTTTTGCGGAAGAAATTTGCGCCTATAAGGTAAGAACGGTGCATCTTTTTTTTCTAGACGTTTTTTTTCCATTCAGTATTGTCTGATGATTTCAGAGATATATGTTGGTCCCCTCGGGAAACATTTTCGCATTAATACAACTAAACATTTTTAAATCCAATCACCAGACATAATGTAACTGATATTATTAAAGTATGCATTACATTTACTTTTCTCTGTATGTGACAATAATTGATGGCATTCCTGTTACCATGTAACACTAACAAAGCAATGCAGAACGTTCTCGGACAAATCAGCTCAAAATTCAAGATTACAGTAACTACTACGTGCAATATCATTAAATACTTTAGAAATCAGTGAGTGCCATTGGTCTACATTTTCTTATTAATAGAATACTGCAAATAACCCCAGCAATAACTTCAAATAATACACATTGACCAAATGGATGGGGAAAGTAAGTGGAATGATTTGTCAACTACTGTAGCAAAATTAAAACGAACACCAGTCATGATTGTAAATAGCCTATATAAAGAAGTACCATGGTCTTGAGCAATGCTTTCATAAATCATTTTAAATTCATGGTGGCAAGATAAATATGACATTCATATCAGAATGGCCAAAAAGGCCATACCACGGTCACATGGATTAAATAATTAGCATGAATTGCTTGGTAGTGTATAGACATTCCTTTACTGTGAGACTGTGATTAATGACTTAGTCAGGCTAGAGCACTTGATAGAGGGAATATTATTCAAAATATTGTTTTGACCTTTAGTGTCCATTCTGCCAGTGTATTGACAAATTCATCAGATTGTAGATAAATAAATAAATTAAACTGCCCAGTGAAAAAAAGTCCTTTTATTATTATGTTCCTCAATAAGACCTTTAGTAAAACAGAAAGACTAAATCCTATTCTCAATTTTAGCAAAGTGCTTCCCATAGGTTTTGGGAATGATTTTTTTGTTTTTTTTCAGTATAAACATACTGCTTTCTAAACAGTTTAATTGATCATAATAATCCCATCTAGATTTTTTCATAACAGATATGATTTTTTTCTTAAATTAAATTTCTATCACAGGTACTCTGCATATATAATTACAGCCTTTTACTAAAGTGCACGCCATGCCAGTTCCCTAGCTTCCACCAGGCAGCGGTTGTCAAGGCAATTATTCTAAGATACTACCACATTTAATTACACTGTGGATCAGTACCTCTGCAAAAAAAATAAAAAATCAGTGATGGACAGCTTTATTTTAATTGGCACATAAACATGCTTTTGCAGATCGGTATTATACATTTGTAGAAGCAATAATGCACATCGCCAAGAAGAAAATAAGGCACCATAATTCCCATTCCAACAAACATCACCACTGTGGAGCACTTTCCTCTCTATGTGGGTGCTGAGCAACATAATCCAGAGAGTTTGAGGAATGGTTTCCCTCAGTTTCTTAGAATATAAACAACATGTTATTATGTTGTTCACAGTGTGGAACAGCCAGAGCGAATGCCACCTACTTGTGAGCATGCGATATCATTACAGATTTTGCACCATCAGCCAACAAACAAACGAGGCGAGGATCAAGAAAAGGGAGCCAATGAACCAGACAGCTCTAACAGCCTGTGGGCAACAGAACCTTAGTAAGCCAACATGCGCTGAAGAAAACCTAATATTGCGCTTGAATGCTAAAATATACGCAATACGTTTATGTACAGAGCATTTACATGCAATTGAATTGTGTCCCAATGTGCTTCACATTAAGAATAAATGCATGGTAAAATATATAAAGGCAATTAAAAAGACATGGAAATAACAAAAGATATAATAATACATTTAAACATAAGTACAATACAACAGCAAATGATGAGTAATTGTAAATGTCACTAATTTTCATCTGTGCCTTTCATCAAGAATTATTGTCCTCTTACCGAGGGAAAATAAACAAAGATTTAATTGCATGAATTGTATTTTTTTTCCCATTGAAAACTTCAGACACCCATAAGCAACATACATTGTGGTCATGTCATGTCAAGCCTGAATCCCAGGTGTCATAATGATTCATGTGGTTTGTGTTCAGAGACATTGGGCCTCATTTGTGAAACGTGAACAGAACTCATTTGTGAGTAAATCCTTCATACTAGCAATTTGGTTCGTATTTTGGCATTCATCTAAGTTTTTTGTATCTGAACTTTCTTTGCACATATGAAGAAACATTACACCTGCTCAGGACCACACGCACCACATTCATGAATTCAAAATGCCGCTAAATGTTCCAGCTTCTGAATGTCAATTAGAACACGAATGTATTTTTATTTCCTGTTAAATTCTCAAGACTAAATGTAGCCTTTAAAATGCACAATGCAAATGTAATAAATTGTGATTCTAAAATCAACTGTAGGCTAAGGACCTGTTTAATTAGACATATAATGCAAAAAATGCTAATGCTATATGATGTTAAATATGCCAATTAATACACACATTTAACCAATAACTTAAATTTCTTTTAAAGTGGCTTACAGGTCTGTAGCCAGCGTTGTAATGGCTGATGTTGCCCTGCAGGAGGAGATGGGGCACGGCATCCTTTGGAGAGAAGACATCTTTAGGGATCGCACAGATTTGATGGCTGAGAGTGATGAATGGCCGGTTAGTCGCTTTCAACTACCTAGACCAGCCATCCCTGAGCAGCATGCTACCTGATATGATCAACGGCATAATCCAGCTAATGTCAGTGTACAACCAGTTCCCCTACAGGATACAAAGCCAGGTGGAGGTAAAGCGGGGTATCTATGAAATTGCCAACCTGTCCATTGTTATCAGTGCCATAAACTACACACACGCGCATCAAAGCTCCATCCGATGACACGCTCGCGTATATGAATTGAAAGGGCTATCACTGAATGTGCAGCTCATGTGTGATACGAAATGTGTATTGCTGAACGCCATGGCCCAGTGGCCTGGTGGGACCCACAGCAACTTCATTCTGCGGGGCAGTTCAGTTGGCACCTGTTTGGAGAACGGTCCTGCGAGAGACGGCTGATTTATTGGTAAGAAGTTTTTTTCTTTTAAATTAATTTAATAGTTTGTGTGACGGATGATCCTGCATTGATGGCACATGTTATCTCCTGCCATGTCTTTTTACTTTACCAGTTCCTATGACACTGTTACTGACAATACTAAATTATGTTTCTTTCCTTTACTGAACTTCTGCTAATAAAACTTTGATTTCATCGTCGGAATAATTCTTTCTTTTGATTTGTATGGGCCATTTTGAATTTGTATGCACCTGTAAATGAAATGAGCAACTTTTATATATGCCAATTTATGGTCATGGATTTATGCTCATCACAAAATAAGGTACGCGCGCCTGTCATTTATGATGAATCGGAACGTATGAACATATGCACGTGAATACCAACAAATCTGCCTTTCTGCATGGTTTGATGAATCCGGCGTAAATTTTCCATTAAAATTAGCTTTGTACCTAAATGTATGTACATACATGTATATGAATGCGGCCCAATGAAACAATTTCTTCACAATTTGTGTTTGTGAAGAAGTTAGTCCTAAACTTCACTGGTATTTCTGTATCAAACTTTACAAATGAGTTTACATGCAGGATTAAATGATGTGAGTGGCTTCTTTTGGGTACAGCAGAGTTAAACAGACAAGCCAGATATTTCACGTCCACAAATGTGGCTATAGATGCGCATGATGAGCTTTTTCATGGTGTAATGCACAATGCAAGGATGTTCCAGGTGCAAAGGACTGAAAAGGTATTGCTCCTCGTCATGAATGAGACTGATGAAGACGAATGACATGGGACTTGCTGTTTGCTTTTTCCAAACTTTTTTACATTATTCACCTTAATATTTTATCACAGCCTGCAAGGTGATGGATGAATTTTCTCATGCAAATCCCAGGAACAATTAAGTTAAAATGTCTTCCTTGCCAAGTGTTCTTCTTCATTCTTTCAAAGTTCCTTCAGACACCGTTATGGTCTACTGGGCACGGATGTATGCAATTGTGCAGTAGCTGGACTAAGTACAGGGGCTCCTGCAGGGGTTGTTCCACCAAAAAGTGTGATTGGAGTCACTTTGGGGTGAATGAAGCCAGTGACATCAAATAACATAGAACTTTGTGAGGGGGGACAACAAACAGGAAATGTTACATAGAATTTATTGGGGAGGCACAAACAATAGCACCCACTACAACATGATAATATTATAATATTGGGGGGGGGGGGATGTTTTCCAAAGTTTGGGGGGGCATATCTGTGTTTCCCCCCCCACCCCACCCGTCTCTACTTCCATGAAAAAGCAGTCACTGTACTATATTCTGTTATCAGCGACATGATGTCTTTAAGACAACCACTTTTGAGCAGTAACTTCAGCTTGTGAAATTGGGGGAAGGGGGGTGGGGGGGGTGTACATTTTTCATTGAATTTAATATGTAAACATTTTTATGGATTCTGATTCAGGCTACACAATCTACTATGCGACTTTGCTCACTCAATCTACTATGCTCGCCAACAATATTTCAGCCTAAACTCTAAATGAAAGAGTCAAGCTAAGTCATTTGACCCATTAAAAAAAGTTTGAGGCTGCGAGTCAATTCTGAGAGCCTTGTATTTAACCTGGCCTTGCAGTTAACAGTAGGCTGTGATGAGACTGACGATTCCCAGATGAATCATGTATGGTGCTCGGGCAGCCTTGGCTATGGCCCAAATGGCAGGCTATTCATGATTGTTTTAGATAATTCGCTTCAGAACTGTTCGTAAACTGTTGTACACTTTTACTGTTCAAAATGTCTATTCAAACCTTCTGGGCTTTTTCACATGATACGATTGGGAATTAATTAGTGTCTGTCAAAATGCAGTCGCTTCACTGTGATTGCTACCTCAAAAAAAGTACTAATCATTTGCCTTTGATTAATTTGATAGATGAGGGCAAAGTAAAAAAAAAAAATGGACTCAAATGTCTAAACTCACACAGCTTTCAACATATTAAGGGGTGATGACACTTACTTGATCTGAAATGACCAGTAAAGGCAGAAAAATCTGCAAGAACTGCTTGATGCTATTGAGTCAGCCTGGATCAATATACTCTCAAAAAAAAAAAAAAAGTTCGGAAAAATTTATTTTCGTATATTAATTCCCTTATAAAAATAATAATTTATTATTATATTATTATATTGTTTGGAATATTTTTACCTTCACCTTACACACAAGGAACATTGGTAGGCATCGTCGTGGAATGATGAGCAACAGCTAACATGTGTGGTGGGCAAAAAAAAAAAAAAAAAAAAAAAAAATCCCCTTCTTCTTTCTTTTCTTTTATTCTCGTTTTTTTTTTTTTGGTGGATGGGATGATTGGATGCACTGCACCACACAAAAAAAAAAAAAAACAAAAACAAATTTTTTTTTTATTTTTTTTTTTTTTTTCTTCTGTCACCCTCATCAGCAGTGTGAGGATCCACCATAGCCAGCCACAGCAGCTTGGCTCCCTCCTCCTCATGCCTGTCACCACTGGTCACACACTGGCTGTGGGATGGCATCCCATTCCCATTGTGCCAATCAGTGCCCAGTCACACACCCTGTGACTGGCATACACTGCCAGCACTTGAAGCTCAAAACGAGAGTGAATACCAACAGAAGAATATGCAGGCATTTTTTTTTTTTTTTTTTTTTGCCGGGCTACACCACACGGTGCTGTGTTGCTCATTCGAATGAAATGCATGATCCTTACAAGTGTACCTCGTTGTAAAGGTGTGACTAGGCTTTCTTCCAATATAATAAAATAAAATACAAATTGGTATTTAAAGGGGGGGGGGAATAATCGACCGAAATAACGTTTCCAAACTTTTTTTGAGGAGTATATATACAATCTATATAAATGTTTCTAGCACCTTGCTATTCTGGAGGCAAAGGGGGGGTCCTAGATAGAGTGGGACCCAGAACTAGATAAGTGTACCTAATAAAGTAGTCACTGAGTGTATTTGTATATATATATATATATATACATACATGCACACACACACACATACACGTCTAACAGGGGACTATCACTCTATACCTGCCAAAAGGGGACCATAGTTTCTAGACATTTTTTCAACAAACAAAAGAGACATAGAACATTTTTATTTAACCCGATCCACATTGGCCCCCTAAACGTTGTACAAATATGCATTCACCGTTTTCCCTTGCTTACTTTATTATATACAGTACCTGATGCACTTTCGGTTTAGACGACACCTAATATCTCTCGTATAAATATGTTTATAAAACCAAATATCTTACCTGTATATGAAGCTACAAATGTTTTCTGATTAACACTGCAGAGTTTATCTTGTTACATTTCGCCAAAGTCCCATACAGTCCCACAGTGCATTTCCACAGTGACCCCCTATCACACTTAAGGCTGAAATACATTGCTGTTATGTAAAAACACACATGCTTTTGTACGTTTTTTAGAAAAGGTATTTAAATAAATTAGGCTTCTTATTTTATGTGTATATATACTATATGTGACTATTCTTTAAAAAATGTCTTCTTCAATTCGAACATTAAACCATGGATGTACAATGAATATTTTTTTTTTATATTGACACTTAAATAAGACTAATAGGCCAAAGTTAATAGGGTTAAGCTCATTATTCATACTATTTACTGAGATTTTACTTTCAATGTTTTGTTTAAAAATTAGCCATGTGGGGACCTGAACCACATCTACCTAACAAAGAGGTGGCTTACTCAGTCTGCAGGAGGTCTATATTATCTGTGATCTCTCAAGTTTTTCCTTCAATAAAAATTTATTGAGAATGGATATGCAAAATTTACTTTAGAGTGAATTTATAGCAATGGGGCGGCTGTGGCTCAGGAGGTAGAGCGGGTCGTCCGCTGATCGCAGGGTTGGCAGTTCAATCCCCGGCTTCTCCTGTCCACATGTCGAAGTGTCCTTGGGCAAGACACTGAACCCCAAATTGCTCCCAATGAGCAGGCAAGCACCTTGCATGGCAGCTGCCTCCATTGGTGTGTGAATGTGTATGTGAACGGGTGAGTGAGAGGCCATTGTAAAGCGCTTTGGATAAAGGCGCTATATAAGTGCAGTCCATTTAATTTATGTAAATTACTGTAAAGGGACTGTAAAATTAAAGTTACTGACAGAGATGGGCAAAAATACATGAAAATGTATCTAGTTACAAATACATACAAATGCAGTAGCAAAATGTATCACAAATTACTGGGTTAATAAAATGTATTTAATTCAAATACATGTAATTTGTTTCACACGCACACACACACACACACACACACACACACACACACACAAGCTTCAGTTGAGACAGCCTGTGAAAATTAAGAAATGAAGGGTAAATCTACTTTCTTCTAACTTTACACTTGCATGCATTTCTGCTTTTTCAGCCATAACCCTGTCAGCGAGTAGAACCAGCCCTCATTATTAGCTATTGTCAGCTATTCCACAAGTAATCAAAACGTTATGTGCCTTTTTTAGAATCCAATTCCTGGTTGATTTTATTATGAAGCAGTTCATCAAAATTAAATTTGCCTTTCACTCACTTAGGGTACAAACTGAATATGTAACCATCTCAAAGCCAGCTATGGCAAGTGTAGTATGGCCTTACTGTAAGCTCTGTCATTTTTCAGGTGCACAAACAGCAGAGCTATCCAGCTGTCACATGCAGATGAGAACAAAAAATGTACACTTCCATGGAAATCACCTGGAATCCACCATATTCTGCTGACACGGGACAGAAATGTTTTAAAACCAAGCTGGGCTAAACATGTACAGTGAACACCATAAATAATTGGACAGTAACACATTTATTTGTTATTTTGGTTCTGTACTCTAGCACTTTGAGTTTAAAAAAATACACTGTCAATGAGGATAAAGTGCAGACTGCCAGCTTTAATTTGAAGGTATTTTCCTCCATATCGGATGAACCATTTAGAAATTATAGAACCTGATTCCAAATTAGACACTGAATTTGGGTTTTCATTAGCTGTAAGCCATAATCATCAAAATTACAAGAAATAAAGGCTTGAAATATTTCACTCTATGTGTAATGAATCTATATAATATATGAGTTTCACTTTCTGAAATGTGTGACAAAAAATATTGAACTTTTTCACGATATTCTAATTTTTTGAGCTGCACCTGTATATCTACTGCATATCTGGCAGCAGAGTGATGGTTTGAGGCTTGTTTAATACTGCAGACCCTTGATGACTGAGAGCCATTTAGCCAACCATGTATTCCATACTGTTCCAGCATAATTTAGAGCTAAATCTAGTCCCACCCGCCAATTCCCATAGAAATCCATTCAAATGCAGAGAAGTTATAATATCGCTTGTAAGAGTACCAGAAAATAAGATTATTTTGATGTTGTTGGTTCACAGACATCAGGAAGTCATAGACAAGGATGTGCAGCAACTCAAAGTGCTAGAGTACAGAACCAAAATAACAAAGAATGTGTCACTGTCCAATGAATTATGGTGCTCACTGTACATCACAGTGCTTGAATTTACCAACTGAATTCACCAACATCTGTCATGCAGTTAAAATTAATACATTCATTGAGGACTAAATAGAAGACCGCAACACCATATCATTACCATATTGGAGTCATTAGCGCAGCTTACAAGAATGCCTGGAAGCAAATAACCTAAATATTTGATGCTGCTTACCACCCACAGACAACCACCCAATCTGTCAGCCATGTAGTTTATCAAGACTACAGGTAGTACTACAGATGACTGAGGGCAGTAACATGAATTCATTAGAGAGCCTGTGACATTTGTGGAGGGGTCTGGAACTTTTTATTTATTTCATTTTAGAGGAGTTAGAGTTTTAAGAATGGATGGGTTTGGACTTTAAGAAAGATTGCGGTTTGTGCATTGCTGTCAGAGAACAAAAAAAAGGGGATTTATTTATTTTAAGTTCATGCAAATTGGTGACAGTGTGGCTCTGAAGTAAGCCAAGTACTCTCTTGTCAGAAAGCATGGAGCTGTGGTGAAGCAACAGCAGACAGACAGAACGGCAGTAGAGCTCAAAAAGCTTCTTATAAACCCAGAGGCTTCTTAGCTTCAGCTGTTGGAGAAAGTCAACAACATGAACTGTACCTCTTACGGGGGGAAAAAATCCCGCTTCCCTCTTTTTCTATTTCTCAAATCCACTTTGGGGAAAGCTACCTCACTGAAGGCAGAAAATATTGTTTAATTATTGTAAAAGCAATTACTGAACAGGCCCGTTAATGATTCATCAAACACTCCCTATTTGTAAAACATCAGAGAGGCACACATGCTATCGGAGAGCGATTATTGATGAGCAGTCTGAGAAGCAAAGTAGGCACAGTGCATTGGGGGACTGGGCGTGGCTACTGAATTTTGTCATTTTCGTGGTCAGAGGGGCGGAGCACACAGCTCACAGGTTGAAAATGGGCTGGATTTGGCAGAATATTTATGAGTGGTTGTGTTGCAGCTGGATTCAATCATAGCCAAACAAATGACCTAATTTGTATTCCCTTTAAAAGGCAAGCACTTTGCGACCCGGCGTACTGCCAACTTCTGTGGTCTCGCTGACGATATATTTATTTTGCATTGATATCGCTAAAAAATGTATGCTGTCACGGGAATAATGCAATTTTTACACAAGGGAATGTATAACATACATTCTATACTTAATCATTTGTGTTTTATTCCTAATGTTTTAGGCTGTATAGACGTTTAAGTGCAGTAATGACCATCGGGTTACATCGGATTGCATTAGTCAATAAATATTATATGTAAGGCTATATTGAAAAACGTGTGCCTTTGTGAGGTCCGATATTATGATAAACGAAGTTGACCATATACTGAAATACCCTGTGCAGAAACTAGCTTATTTGTATATTTAAATGACCAAATAAACAACCATTAAATAATTATTTCACCTTGCGACATCATCGATAGTATACTCAAACATTTTCACTAATCAAGCATTCAATTGTGCAATTGCATAACGTCGTATGTGTGAATAAACGAAAATCATAAATACAAGTTAATCCATTCACCAAAGGTGTCTTTATTCATAAACACCATTGATCGTTACAACGATACAACACGATCGATTGAACTGCAGAATAATGACAATCATAATTACGACTGAGTCTACCTTGCTATTTACAGTATTTCAGCCTACAGTGAGTAGCCAATTAATCGTAAATGAAATGCGTGTGCACCTTATTTAGCAAGTTGCATAAATCCACACCCATGCTTTGCCAAAAACTACCATATATGGAAGTTGTAAATTTCGACATACATAAGACTTCAAAATGGCCCAGAAAAAGCAGAAGAAAATGTTTTATTCCAACACTGAAATCTAAGTTTGATTAGCAGTAAAGGAAAGTCTCAGTCAATGAAAAAAATGTATTTAGTAGTGTCAGTGCCTGGGAGTCTGGGAAAGTAAAGGCCCGGCAGGAGATCTGTGCCGTCAATGCAGTACCACTCAACATTAACATTGGAGGTGAAGTAAAGCATAGCTGAGCACAAAAACACCACAGCTACAGGAGGTGGCCAAGGTTTCTTCAAGCCTTCCTGCATCGGACGAGCGCATTGCCTCTATCTACCAAGCATGGGTCTTCCTCACAGCCTGGAAATAAATAAAATGTCATCATTTCGTTGGTGTTCTGTGTGTGTGAGAGGTGGTTTGAAATTGGGTAATCACATGCTTTACTTTAGAGTCCCTCTATTCATTTCTGGAACGTTCTAATTGCAGCCAAATTGTCAAGTTCGAGTGGTGGTTCATCTGGCATCAGCCCTTCAGGTGGATTGGGGACGTGTGGTGTAGGAAGCCGTGTTTCATGGCTATGTTGTGCAGGACACAGCAGGCCAATATTATTTCGCACACCTGTTGTGCTCAAGCACAGCCATCACCCCTTCAACACGCTGTTGATGCACTTAGCGCCGCAACAGCGCGTTGAAGGGGCGTGCGCTCTATGACAGACTGTGTGATGGTGTGTGCCTCATGGAAATCCAGCTCCCGAGTGCCTGTGGGTTAGTCAAGGAATTAACTACGGCTTATAGTGGGTAACCCCTGTCCTCTAGTGATGAAAAGAGGTAGTTAGGAATCTATATACTCTGACACAATACAGTTAACAGCAATTTTACAAATATACTCTTACTAATAACCCTGCCGTCTCTCACAGCACCGTTCTCAAAATGAGTGCCAAATGAACTGTCCCGTAGAATGAAGCTGTCGTGGGTCCCACCAGGCCACTGGGCCACGGCGTTGAGCAATACATATTTCGCATCATATACTGTATGAGCTGCTCATTGATGGTGTGATAGTACTTTATATTCATATACGCAAACACATGACTGGATGGAGCCTTGATGCGCATGTGTGCAGTCTATGGCGCCGAGGTTAGCAATTTCATAAAACCCCACTTTATCTCCAACTGGCTTTGCATCCTGTTGGGGAACTGGATGTACGCTGGCATTAGCTGGATTATGCCATTGAGCACGCCAGGTAGTGTGCGGCTCAGGGACGGCTGGGATATCCTGGACCTGCCGACAATCTCCCGCTGAAAATTCCCAATGGCTAAGAACCAAAGTATAAAAAGGACCTGTACATGTGGAAATGGCATGGGATCGGTTTGTCAGCCTTCTCATATTAGGCTCCAAAATGCTGCACAGATGCAACAGACCTGGTCTAGGTAGTGGAAAACGACTAAACAGCCATTCATCACTCTCAGCCAACACATCTGCGAGATCCCTAAAGATGGCTTTTCTCCAAAGGACGCCGTGCGCCAGCTCCTTCAACAGCGCAAGATCGGGTGAGTGGTTGGCTAGAAGGATGACGCAACTGAATTTATTGTCATTCTTCTTGTTACAGACGGGTGTAGGAAAAATAACGGAATACAGTACCCCCGGGTAAGAAGAGCATATTTGTTGTTTTATTCAGACAGGTAGGAAGGGTAACAGATAGCGAAGGTATCAGCTCCGTAGATGCCATGGCAGAGGATGAAACTCCCGCCTACGTGGGGGTCTCGTATGGGATGTCGCACCCTGTATTTCATATTTTTTTATGTTTTACATCATTTTGGTAATTGCTGTTTTGATTGAAAACTATAAGATCAAATAATACTTATTTAAATAAAAACACATTAATTATATTGTTTATTTGCATTCATTGCATTCTTTCATGATGACATTTTTTAAATAATCTGGTCGCACAATATACCGTTTGAAAGTGTTAAAACTCATGATTTTATGTCTATAAACAATTTTATAATCCCAATGTTATAGGGGCAACGGTCCTTATTTTGTTACATTTAGTTTTTGGCACAAAACAGGCTCAATCAATACAATGAGTCTGTACATTTTATGTGTTCCACGGAAATCCACAGACAACATGAAAAACTGCAAAGTCGGTATCCATATCCCAAAAGCGACTGTTACTTTGTTTGAGTACTACTTAGAGTAATTCTGACTCTTGGAAAACAAACTCCAAAGGGTTCCCTTACAGAGAAGAGCCATGACCGAATATGATCTCTGTTCCCTGCCCCCTGAAACATTTTACTGTGGTCTAATCTATCTGGTATCTACTTACATTTATATAATCTTCTGGCATTGATTTACAAAGATTTTCATATGCACCAACTTTCCAGAAATGTGATTCCCTATCCCTGCCCTCAAAAGATGTGGTCAAAATGATTCCTCATTACACTATTGTTCATGCCGTCAAATTTAACCTTACTGAACCCCAAGTTTTCATAATTCATATCCTTAGTTTACAAATTGAAAAATTAATTTCAATATTTTGTACCAGTTAGTAATTCAAGGCTACACATATATCTATTTTCCACTGGTCAAGTGTACCCTACTGGACCCATACTGGTCCACATTAAATGGCCGTGGTACAGTATAGAATCAGTACCCTTTCATTTTCCACTTAAAAGTTGAGTAGCTGTAGTCTCCTTTGCATAAGAGAGCAAGGTGTGGATGTAGCTATAGCAACAATGTTACTACCACGGTGACCAGTGAGTGTCACTGTCAACTCAACATCCACAACAAACACGGCAGACCCGGAGTTAATGTCTTTTTTTCCTGTTGTGTCTTAGTTTATATCTTTCTGTTGAATGTTTTGCGTTATTGACACCCGCAGTACCTTCTTCATCATGGATGGCACATATATTTCGTTGAGTGTGTGTGTGCGTGCGTCACCGGCGTAATGATGACACCTGTCGGACCGCTTTTGAAAGTGAACCTGTACCACATATGGTAGGGCACCTGACCAGCACATCTTAGGCGTACCGTGACCGTACCGAACTCTCCTCAAAAGGTAATTGAAAAAAGAACCGCATCATACCAGTACGGGTCCAGTACGGGTCAGTACGGTACACTTGACCACTGGAAAATAGATAATAGACAAAATGAGGATTCCATTAGTAAAAATTTATTGATCTACTGTTTTAATTATAATTGAAGGCTTTTATCTAGTAAATTAAGTATGAGAATTAACTTAAATGTTAAAAAGAGATTTTACTCAGTGCAGTTATCCAGGATCCAGGAATCCTGCTTTGTGGAATACCCCCAGATAAACAGGTTCAGATTTTATTGTGACTTTCCAAACTTGTGTGGGCACCAAAATCACTGTACAAATGGAATTAATTTAAAAAGAAGAATGTATTAATGTAAAAAGAAGAATGGCAGCAAAGATAATAAAGTTTTAAGAGGAGAGTAGAGACCTTGGGTTAGCAAACCCTGGAAAAGTGGTAAGGCTATAAAGACGATAATTAGTTTCATAGGGGGCTTGCCCCATGATGCGATTGCACAGATTTGTATAGGCCTAGTTGCGGCAGGGGTATTATTCTGCCCATCATGCTTTTAATCACTCTAGAAATCGGGGAGCAACATTTTACAAAGCATACTGTCATATGCATTATTGGCTCATGTAAATACATGGCCTTGAATGATGAGGCCAAAATTAATTTTCTGGTCTTGAGTTTGTTTTTTAAAGTTTTTTTTATCAGAATGTTGCCAAAATCTAAAACCGCTTTGCAGAGACTATAGACAGTCGACGTGGAAGGGTCTCTCTCCTATTCTAACAATGAAAACTCAATTTATGTTTTTAAATCCTTCTGTTGTTAAATCCTTGTTTACAGGTGGTGAATCCGCTCCTTCTGCCATTAGTACTGCAGTTGAAAAAATACCTAATTTAATGCTAGAGCAGAGACATGTCATAAACCACTGTACTTTGTTTACCTTGCACTTCATCTGAGCCAAATATCTCTCCTATTAGCTTGCAGATGTGAAGCCAAGCATGTTCGTTAACTTGATGACTGGCTAAAGTCGGTAGAGAGACATTAGACAAAGGCCGGCTAATAAGCCAGCTATATGATCAGGTACAAGTATTTATCTCATTAAAG
Organism: Ilyophis sp. 1 JC-2022; assembly: GCA_022702515.1. Classification (NCBI taxonomy): domain Eukaryota; kingdom Metazoa; phylum Chordata; class Actinopteri; order Anguilliformes; family Synaphobranchidae; genus Ilyophis; species Ilyophis sp. 1 JC-2022. The sequence goes on from CM040401.1 coordinate 24,849,731, forward strand.
TAAAGCCTACATTGTATTCCAATATAGTTGTTTCTGTTGTGAGAGATAATTTTCTCAATTTAAGTTCATAGAGCAGCATAGTGCAATGCAGTATGCAATACTTGGTTAGGTTGTCTGCGGGAAAATATCTCAAATAATGTTAGCAAAGATTTAATTATTGTACACCAAGGGGTCTATTTACTAAGATCCCAAATAAGGGGTGTTATTTTGCAGGCACAGCCAAAGTATTTGGTGAACAGCCTTATTTAAATGATAGGTGTCACATGAAATCACATTTCCATTTCATCATGGGTTTTATTTTTTATTTGCTTGTTATTCACTGTTTCTTATAGACATTGTATTGCTTGTTGAATTCAAATACTAGTTATTCTTGTATTCTGTAATACAATTTGCTTCATGATTAAAATAAATATTCTTACTGTTTGTGACGTAGCCATGACATCCATGGCTATCCACAAAATATCTTCTTGTGTATTTTGAGCGTTAGCTCGAATGGGCCAGTTAATTAGCCGCCATTGTTACACAATCATTCAGAATGTTCAGTTATGGATATTCCAAACACACCCATACGTGTCTTGCTACAATGACAGCTGCCGTCTTATTGATTTTGTGTTTTTTAATATCTGCTTTCCATTTGTACTAAAATGCATCTGCAAATACCTGACCCAAACTTCCTTCCGGGCTTAGTAAATCACTTTACACATTCTGAAGTAGTCTATTTGCATGACCACCTCCCACTATTTCGTAAAATAAAGTAGGGATGCCCAATTTAGCATATTCATTCAGGCTAACCCATAGCTGCTCAACCCCATAAAAAATGAATTGAAGTAAAAATAAAAATAAAATAAAAAAAAACTCCCACAATAATAGAAAACAAACCAGGCAAAAATAGGACATACTGTAAATGGTATGAAAAAAATACATAACACAATTTTTTACTTATGATATGGGTCTCCCAGATGCCTTTGAGCCCATGTGGGGGCCCTGGATTGAAAACCCCCTGTTCTAATATATATGTACTCTATTTTATTAGTCTCATTGTGAATTATAATTAAAATAAGTAATACATCGAATTGTATTTTTTTTCTATTCAAAGTCATTGTAAGTAAATGTTAGAAATGGCCCTGCTGTTGGCACATCAACCTCTGAGGCACATCAATCAGAAGCACAGAGAATCACATAATCACAGCCAACATCATTTCCATACATTTTTTATTCTGGACAGTGATAAACAAAGATTATTGTATGTAACTTCCAAAAAATGTGCATGGGCTGGCAAGGGTCTGAGTAAAAGCCTTGATTCTTTACCAACATTATAAATAAATATTAGCTTTTTGTTTTGGTTTGTGGAATCTAGATGTGATTGATCTTACTGGTGGGATTCTTTTTACAAAATGTTTGCACAATGCTTCATATAGCAACTGGAGTTTTACATTTGTTCCAAGAAGTGGTGGTAAAGTACATGGATTCTCCATATTGTTGCTATCAGATCGGAAATCCCAAAATGAAAACAATCTCCAGTAATTGTCGTGTTTTCCTGTCTATATTCTCCAAAAGGCATTTTGCTCTAAAAAAAACATTTATTTGAGGCAAACTCTTGATGACTTTCAAAACAAAAAAGTTATGTCTGTTTATGTAGAACATAACAGTTGAACAACTTTTTTAAAATTAAGTCAAACTTGAGAAAAATACCATCTGCTTCAGAAGAGCAAGAACCGATGGGAGAATTGTCCTTATGGGATATGAGTCATAAATCTTTCTCTTCAAGCAGAATCTGTCATAAAGTGTTTCTGTATAACCTCCATATAGCCTTGCAAAGAGTTTGTCTTTTAAATGATGATCCATATTCTGCAGATTATGAAAACAAACTACCAAAGAATTATCATATTTTTTTATTGTGCCACAATTTTAGCATTACTGCTCATTGCTCCAAGTTAACATTATTAAATACGCTGTACGTATTAAAAACAAAAGAATTAAAAAGATTTTGCTTGTTTATTTGTTTCTATATTTATTTACTCTCAGGCAACCTCCAAGACTGTCAAATGCCAAACGTGTTTTTGAAATATGTTGCCATTGTGCTAGTTTATCACCTTGGAAACACTACACCTGCTAGGCACCATCAATGCTAACTGTTGTACATGCACTGAGGCCTAATCGTAAACAGAACCTTAAGGAATTAATTATCCTACTTCTGGCGCCCTGGCATTGGTTTATCAGTGTAATATAGGGCAGATTTAACATCCTGTAGGCCAATGATAAGGAAATGCGGCCTTGAATTAAAGGCTGAATAGGCTGGCTCTGACGGTACACTATGGGAATCGTTTCAGTTGGCTCCTATGCAGTAACGTGCACCAAGACCGCTTATCTGTCGGACCGTTAACAATGGCTGCTGGGGTAATATCTACCGAGTCACAAAAGCATATTCAAGAACCATTGAATGTGAAAGATTTAACATCACACATTCTTCATCAAAGGGGAAAAAAATAAAAGATCACGACCGATCGCTTACGTAGTTCTTTACGCGAGCAACTTGCCCACAGTATGTTAAAACTATATTTACAGTAACTACAATGATAATTGCTGTATGTGCATTCAGAAAGAAGGTGAATGGAGCATGCGGAATTTTGATTGAATTATTAATGCAGTCAATATTAATTTTTATTTACAAAGTGTTAAGTCAGCACTGGGAACTTAAAGCACAAGGACTAAGTTCAGGCTATGTCAATAACTTTATGCAATATAAAAAAAAGTAGATATGTATTGGGGTTTCTCAACCTCTTGAGTGAATTTGCAATGCGAATGCAAATGTTCCTTCCAATAAAATAGCAGCTCTGACGTCATCATGAATGTCTAAAACTCTTACCTCAATGTTAATGATGTGCTATATGGAGATCTTGTGTCGATTTCTATTATTCACTTTACTTTTGTAACTGATCAAGTAACACACAGCTGAAAATCATAAAATTCAATATTCAAACATAAATATATGTCTAGACAGATTCACAATTTTCACATCACATTAAATATCTAATGTGATACATGGAATAAAGCACTGTGACAAAACAGTATTTACCTGCCTAGTGTGTACTGCTGGGATAGGGCACCTGGTCATAATTAATACACCTTGTGTAGGAACAGCGGAAAAGGGGAAGTTATTAAAGTCTTGTGAGGAAAAACATCAGGTCACTTTTGATGCTCTGTTCCTTTCTTTGACAGCTGCCATTCCTGTGTGCTATCTAGCATCTTCACCTGACAAGCACCCCTGACTTTTGAATCTTTGCGGGTCCATGCAGTCTGGGGAGCTGCCATGCTTGTGGGTGGACAAAACCGATCGTCCAGTCTGAAGCCCTCCAGGCATGGGATTTGTTTGGGGGACCTGGCTGGAGGAGTATCTAGATGCCGACCTCACCCAGAGAGCGGGCATTGAGCGAAATGCTGCTTGTTGCTTCCCCTTGATCCACCGTCCTCTCCGTCAGTACGAACTAGTTTAGCTTCGCTACCCCTTCACACACCCAAACGCTCAGTACCCTCACCCCGAGAGTAGCTATCCAGCCTAGCACTGCACTCTCTCCTACAGCTTTCCTACTTACTCCGTATTATTGTTGTGTCTTTGTCAAACACCGACAGCAATAAAGAATAAATGAGCCAGAAGCGATGCAGTTGGACATTATTTTACTGTTCAAATTACTGTTCAATCAACAACATATCACTGCACGGACACGTCACTCAATTAGTCTGTATCAATACTCTGCTTATACAACGTAAATTACAGCCGATGGTAATTACTGCATAATGTACACATACATAACAATTACCGTGTGTGTGTCTACACTCATGCACATGCATTGACATAGGCTTATGGAGTGACATAGGCCGACACATTGACGTGGCCTACGCATCGTCCTGGGCCTACGTATTGACATAGGCCTACGCATCGTCACGGGCCTACACATTGTCATAGGCCTTTGTATATTTCTGTACTCGTGGTATCCGTCAAGTTCCGTTTATTGCTAATGTGCCAGAGTAACAGGCACGGCCCACACCTTCAGGGATGTACTGTGTATTTGCTAAATGTAGTTCAGGGAGATGGGTTTATGCACATAACAAGCACATGTGCTGATAGCCCCTGGTGTATGTTATTACACAGCCATCTATGCCTGTCATTTTGTAACATTTATGTGGGGTGTATTTGTATAATATTGAGTTTTTACATCTTTGAAACACACATTTGTTTTATAACATCTGTCTCATACTTGGTGCAGTGCATGCTCATACAAATCCCCCTCCTGTATTTCATTACACTGTTCTCTATTTTTCTCTATTAGGTTCTCTATTTCCATAAAACCTGTCATCACAAAGCAACATTTGGTCTCTGAGGCACTGAATTATTGGTGTTGACAAGCTCTGATGGTAGATACTGTAAAATCAGATATTAATTGTGTTGTTTATTGGGACTTGCCATTTGGTTAAATACAAGAACAGCCTCATTCTGCAATACAGTCAAGCTTTCATCTCTAAATGTGTTTCAAATTAGTTTAGCCCAAAATTAAATTGGCTGGTCAAGGGACAGTTCTGACAAAATAATATTCTTCCCAATAGAAAAATCTTATGAATGAATAATGTAAAAGTGAAACATTATTTAAAGAATTACAACCCTCTTAAAAAAAAAAAAACATTTTATAATCACCCCAACCGCCCACAGTAGAATACAGAGATTTTGAGATTTCACGTTTAAAAAAAATTCCTTTCCAGGAACCCAATTTTTAGCCATGTCGGTTTTATTGCCAATGAAGTGACACACAATAAAATACAAATATCCTCCAGTGGAAAAGAAAGGTCTTTATTTACACTGCAAAATATATTTCTTCCAACGTATGGTGTGTGGCACGGAGGTCTATACACTCCTCGGTCAGGAAACATCATTTCAAGCATGACTGCTCCTCCGTACTGCATTGTGTCCTGTCAGATGGAAACGCCAGCGGAATACAAATTTCTTTTGACCTTTTTCAATATCTCCTATATATTTGAGTTCTGGGATGCATGCCTTCTACAGACCAAAGGAACATTATTGGATCAGATCCTCCTGACTTTTTGTGGGAATAATGTGCTTAAAAGTGTTATTTAGCATAGTTAATGACAGGATGAGAGGATACAAACATTATGCATCCTTTAGAAAAAGTCACAGATCTCTCCACAAACCAGTTTAAATCAATACAGGTTCCTGTATGTCAATAAAGAAAATGCAAAAATAATGAAAATGTACTATTTTTAAACCCCTTTCTACGGAGGTCCTTACGCAGCAAGTTATTTTTTTCTCTTTTTTTCACTTATGGTCTAAGTGCCTCAATTCTACTTGACAAGCAATAGACTTGAAAGGACACACAGGCTGCACAGTGCACACCGTGCAGCATGTTTACACGTTGCGTTGGGCAACAATGAGTCCACCCAACCGCGGTACGCTGACTGCGTTAAATAATACCACAGATGGAGACCATTAAGCAGGGGTCACTCTGTAATTATGAAAAAAAAAAAGTTTTTCGGTTCAGCGAGGTTACCCTGGAGAGAGTAACACAAAATGATTGGATATTGTCCAACTAATAGCCCACCTGCCTGTTTGTGTGACCTGCTCTGGTCTGACTGGGGCCTTGTGAGCATGCCACATATTAAAGCACCTCCCCCCCCGCCGAGGACAGGCGCTGCATTTAGAAGTTATTTGAAAGTCAAAGACTCAGATTCAATCAAAGTTTGTCTTTTGACTTAGAAGTAAATGCAAGTGTTGGTTGTTGTTTTCATTTCCTTTTTATTTTGCCAGTTCATTTGGGTGATTGCTTGCTGAACTTGCCAAAAAAAGAGTAACACTAGCACTTATTTGTAAGTCAAAGTTAAGGACGAATTTTGATTGAATCCAGGCCAGAGTTAATGAGAAATGTTGACTGAATCCAGGCCAAAGTGTTCAGGTCAAGGCTAGAGGACAAGCTCTCACCGAAGAACAAAAGGCAATAATAATAGTAATTGCAGGGGAGAAAACGGGGACCCTGTTGAAGAGAGATGCGTAACCCTTTCAGAAGTATGTAGAGTCATCCTCAATCCTGGTTGTGGAGAGCCACCGAGGTTTCTGCTTTCGCCTTAAGATCAGCAAGCGATTCAAACCCAAGGAACCAGGTGACCTGAGTCAACTGTGTAATCAACTGCTTAAACTGATTAATTGCTGTGCTACTAGCAAAGATTCTCAATACCCTCTCTGCTACTAGTGCTGAGTAACAACAAAAGCCAGCAGACCGTGTGGCCGACCAGGATTGAGGACCACTGATAAATATTCTGTCGCTCAAGTGGCTAAGTCATACGTTGGGGGGAAATGGAAAGATACATAATGGCCTAAAAGTAAAAAGATATATATTTTTTAAATAGGGTAAAGCCCCATGGACTGTGCTTGGGAATGCATTCAGCTCTGTGGGCTCGCACATTTTAACACTGTGGAACAACAACAACTACAAGCAGCACCGTGTGACAGCACTCAGGTTTAGCAACGACTTTGCTGTGATTAAAGAGCAAGTACCATAAACACGAGCCTTCTGGGTAATTGCATTCTGACACCAAGGGAATCACATTTAATCTTCATACGCTGCACCTGGACTTCCTCTGCTTCTAGAATTGTCTATACAATTAGCCCTAATTCCAACACATTTCTGTGGTTTCAGATCATTATCCAATTAGAGCTGGCACAAATAGTATATAATATCAAAGCTTCCTGGCAAATAATACAGAAGGTTCACTGACCCTGAAACAAAAAGCACTGGTTTTGCATTTGAGGTAAATATGCAAGCAATTTAAAAAGTATTTAAGAATGCAACGCTATTCTAGAATCTGAAAAACTAAAAAAGTGAAATAATCTCAGTCACCTTTAAACAATATAGAGTTGCTGTACCAGCAAAACAAAAATAAAAAATTAAGTGAATAAACGGAAAGATTTAGTGAAGCACTTCATGGCAGTAACTGTATGTTTTTAAGATGATGACATTAGCAATAATCTGAAGGATACCAAGCAGAAAATTAGCTTGATATACTTCAGTTAGCCTGACCCTATCCAAAGTACATGGGGATATCTCCATGTTGCACTTTAGAAAGTTCTGGATCCAATATTAATAACCAGCACAGTTACTGCTGCAGCGTTAAATTATTTTAGGGTGCATTTTAAAATTGATTTATTACCGGCCACTAATTTGAGAGGTGCTGTATAATCATATATCATACTTCAGTTCATGTGTTGTAACCCAGTTTATTTTATTGCAATACTACATGGTCAATATTTTGTTTGTGCTATTACCATTCCATTACAAAGTGTTTAAGTTTCAGATTGAAGCCAAATAGTTAAGAATATACATTTCATCCGCAAATTAACATGTACAGAAAAATATTAGAGACATAATTGATCAATGCATGGCATTACACAGTAATTGAGGCTTGTAGGCTGTTCATTGGTGTGCAGAAAACCAGGCATTTGGGGGGAAAACATAATTACATGAGCCTTTTAAAACGTTTTTCTAAAGTGGCCCGATTGAAAACAGCTATCAATAAAATGACTTTTTCCAATAACCTTTTCCAGTAGTCTACTTTACCGTTACTGAACAGCAGTAAGGACAGAGATTGGGGCCCCGGCTTAATCAGAAATTATCTGAATTTTTCTGATATAATTTTCAGCTAATTTTTTTTATACAGAATTAATTTTGGGCCTGGTTCTGACATGAGGAACGAAAGTGCTTTTAATGTGCTCCCAGTTGCACAGAACTTATAATATTTAACAGCATGCACATTATATGTTGGCAGAACTAAGCGATAAATCCTGCCCTTACTCAGTTGCTATATATCTGGGTAGAGACGTACTTGCTTGGTAGATATTATATATATACAGGTGCAGCTCAAAAAATTTGAATATCGTGAAAAAGTTCAATATATCGAACGAGCCCAAAACCATCACTCTGTTGCCAGATATGGAGTAGATGTGGATGGATCACTGCAAGGGTTATTTCTCCTGACTCATTTTCCTATAGAACTCTATGGGGAAAAAAGTATTAAGAAACATGGAGATTAAGAAACAGAAACCTTATGGAGAAACAACCCTTAAAGGGATCCATCCACATCTACTCCATATCTGGCCGCAGAGTGATGGTTTGGGGCTTGTTTGATACCTTAGACCCCTTAGACCCTTGATGACGTACAGCCATTTCGCCAGTCATGTGTTCCATACTGTACCAGCGTAATTTACAGCTGAATCTAGTCTTACCCCCCAATTCTCATAGAGATCAGTTCAAATGCAGAGAGGTTATAGTATCGCTTGTAACAGTACCTGAAAATAAGATATCGAGAGTCTTTTGATGTTGATTAGTCACAGACTTCAGGAAGTAACAGCATGCAAAGGATATGCGACCAAATATAAAATATGATACTTTAAAAATATGTTAAAGCAAAATATTCTAATTTTCTGAGACACTGAATTTTGGGTTTCATTAGCTGTAAGCCATAATCATCAAAATTACAAGAAATAAAGGCTTGAAATATTTCACTCAATGTGTAATGAATCTATATAATATATGAGTTTCACTTTCTGAAATGAGTGACAAAAAATATTGAACTTTTTCACGATATTCAAATTTTTTGAGCTGCACCTGTATATACCATATCAAAAAAGAATCATAACAATCTGTAGAGCCTTTTACAAAAAATGTCAGACAAAAATGGTGACCGAATTACACATTTGCTTCTTTTGAAAAAAGCACCCAGGTGTATGACAAGCGGAATTGAAATTAAAATTGCATTTGCTCGCTTGTATGATTACTCAAACATCAGGAGAGAATTTTACTCACAAATAGCCCCAGGGCTGCACACAAACCGTATAATACGCAGCACAAATGTTATGTGAATAATTAATTGGAACTGCATTCTTTCCTTTCAGATTTTCCTATGTCTGGAAGACAAGTTAATCCTTCCAAAATGATTTTAGGTGTGTATTGTGTTACACTTTCCAGCATATACACAAAAACAAAAACAAAAAAACCATGAACAGTTTGTTGAAGGTTTTTGGGGTAAATTAAGTTATGGCCCAGTCACATTCCAAATGATAAGAATAACTATGAAACATAACAATAACAATCTATGGTTTGCTAGCACTCACAGCAGTGGACATTTTATCATTCCAAGACACCTGTCCATCAATTATTTTCAAGCTCCCTATCGCTCATGCGATGAGCAAGACTGGGAGGATGAGCAAAATGGAAGAAGAACGCGTGCAGTTCCTCCACGCGCTCCAAAAAAAAAAAATACAGAGATATGTCAGAGGACAAGACAGGCACACAAGCCACTGCACTCTCTCACCACAGACAGCTTTATGAATGCTCGCGGTGGCTGAGAGGACCTCTGGATAATTTAATTAAATCAGCTGTTTTAGTATTTAATCAGTGAAATTCTCTATAAAATGTCACTGTATAAACAAATTGTGGCTATATTTAAACACTTATGTCATTCACTTCTGAACCCTGACCTACTCATTCAAATGTTTACATATTCGTATTTCATACTTTTACAAGCCGTGGGGCGGTTGTGGCTCAGGAGGTAGAGCAGGTGGTCTGCTGATCGCAGGATTGGCGGTTCGATCCCCGGCTCCTCCTGTCCTCCTGTCCACATGTCGAAGTGTCCTTGGGCAAGACACTGAACCCCAAATTGCTCCCAATGAGCAGGCTAGCGCCTTGCATGGTGGCTGCCGCCATTGGTGTGTGAATGTGTGTGTGAACGGGTGAGTGAGAGGCCATTGTAAAGCACTTTGGATAAAGGCGCTATATAAGTGCAGTCCATTTACCATTTATTTAACACAGGGGTTGGGAACCTTTGGCTCTTTGCCACAAATCATATGGCTGCCGAAGTATTTCACCAAAAAAGACTAATAATAATACATTTATTTATTCATTGCAAATTTACTAATATGGTCTAATATTCATTATTGAATTATTTTACCCCAACAGGTGTGAGGATTTAAATGTATTTCTTACATATTTTAAATAGTTATCTTCTCCACTGCAGGTATAATTTACTTCAGCTGTTGTTTATTCAGAAACCTTAAAAGTCATGCCAGGCTGGTGCATTAAGGGCTATTCTCATACTCACATGCTCAGCTCATAAAAACTCACGCATATCAAGTAAAACAAATACTCAAATCTAAGACTACGCTATGATCATTCCTAGCTTTTGAGGTGCCCTAAACAGTCGTAGGGCCCCTAAGCAGTCGCTTATTGAGTCAGTTGGGCCGGCTGTGGCTATGATGTAAAAGTGGCTTTGACAGGAGATGCAGATTATAGCTGGGTCCCTGCACAATGTTCAAATACGACCTACACCCTTGTAATACCTGCATTTCTGAATATCTTCTGGAATATTGCTGTACATAATCTATTAATGAATCACATATGTTATTATACTGAAATCAAGGCAAGATGTGACACCAGGTAATAACCCACCTCTGTCTCTGCTGTAAAAAGTGATGTTCCAGTAGGAAGGTTATTGAAGGAGAGTGGGAGGGGATACAAGGTGAAGATTAAAGCATAAAACATTAAAAAAGAAAACTAGTAGGGAACAATGAATCATGAGCCTATATCTTTTAACAAAGATATCTAAGAAAGGCAAAATAATTAATGATCAAACGTGGAACTGCTTGAAATTCCTCGTGCCCTTTCCCGCTGTTGAACAAAGGCCTTTGCACCCACAAAAATGTGATTTCTATGAAGCCAACCTTGTGATTTATGTATTTGTTTGCAATGTCAACAGGATGTTTTTATGACTTGTGTCTTAGGCTCTCACAAAAAATAAATCGAAAGAATTTTTAATCATGAATAAATTATGCTTTAGTAAAATATATTCAGCCTCAAAATCCATAAATCCTCTCCTTTCCTTTGATTCTGAATGACACAATTAATTGCTGCATTTTTAGCACAGAATTGGGTTGAGTTGGACAAGGACACAACACACTGGCCCCATTTTACAGGTAAGGACAGTCTTATCCTTGCTCCGCATTACATCACAGAATTTCTTCATGCTTTCTGTATAATATAAAGTGCTTGAAAGCCTTGAGTCTCACAAAACATTACTTCTCATTTGAAATTTACAACATACAAAAGAAGTTACTTATGGTAATAGCATACAGAGTAATTGGTGAACCACATTATAACTTGGATGGCAGACTGCAGTTGCCATGCTTTGCACTTTGCTTAACAACATGTAGCTGTTGTATGCATTGTAAATTCCACTTCAAAACGTATGTAAATACGAGTGGCCGCTTCCTTCACAAGTATATTGTCAGTAGTTCTGACTGCTTCACACCCTATTTTGATAAAGTGCATGTGAAGATGGTTACTTATTTGTATATTCAAATGTAGTGCGGCTGTTTAAATATGTATATTTGCCAATAGCAATGTGCAATTATTGACTGCAATGACTAACGATCGGAGTTTATGAATACCCACCATATTATTCATAAATTAGCGACTAACAGCTGTTATGTTCCGAGGAAGAAAGCATATGATATGATATTGCAAGTCATTCATAAGGAGCTCTATCCCAGATAGCAAAAAAACATTGAATCAGTGTTGAATTAACATAAGATGAATCATTGATTCAATGTTGAATTAACATAAGATGAATCATTGATTCAATGTTGAATTAACATAAGATGAATCATTGATTCAATGTTGAATTAACATAAGATGAATCATTGATTCAATGTTGATCTCTGATGTTGATTTTGCATCCAGAAGCTCATGCATTGAAATAATGTTGAAACAATGCTGATGTTAACAATGGAAATCTATATAACTGATGTTAAATCAATTTATCATCAATGTAATCTATCATAGCTAATTATAATATAATGCAAGTATTTTTTTGTTTGTTTTAATTCTACTTTTTGTCACAAAATCCAAACATATATCATTTTAATCACTATTGTAGTGGCTATGAGATAGAATAGTTTTTGTGTTTCAGCTAGCCAAATATGGCGGGGCATGCTAGAACACAAGCAACGTAAAACTGACAGAGGAGTGGCCAGGGAGGTACTTGAGCTAGCAGCCAGGATGTCAATTCATGGAGTTGCCAGAAACCTTCTCCATCAGTCCCGTCTCCCTGCGATGCTATATCAATAAGAGAAGAGACGTGCAGGAGGCAGGCAGCACACAGCTCCCTAATGTTGGCTACTCACGCCATACTCAAGTTTTCAGTAAGGGTCAAGAGAGGGAGTTGAGGGACTACCTACTGACAGCATCAGCCATGTTTTATGGGCTAAGGTAATTCAGGAGTTAGTCATAGTTAATTTATTTATAAGTTAAATAAATACATTCATAAAAATTCTCCCCAAATTAATCTAAAAAGTGAATAAATATTTTAAATGAATATGACAATATAATTATATACATACATTATAATAAATAACATCTAACACTACGTTTTCCAACGTGCCCCACTACGTGTTAATGGGCACGTTGGAACAATTTGACATCTGCCACTTTCGGCAAAACTGTAAGAAACTGGTAAGTGCTGAAAATCTAGTTTTGGCTAACAGACATATGTATACATGTACAGCAAAAATATTAGTAAAACCCACATAATTTAAAATAAATAAGCTTAATTAAAAAAGTGCTCCAATGTGCTCCTCCCTCCCCTTCTTCCTAGTCGGGAGGTCGGGGTTGATTTCCAGATTCCTGATTACCGACATGGAACTCCTAGTTGAAAGAACATTTCCTACAGTTTCCCTAGTCGGATATTTGGATTACAAGTTGGAAATTAATAAACGAATGCAGCATTAGCATCAATCACAAATACACTTTGCTGTTAAGTCTCGTTTTGTTTATTTTCCTACGTCACCCTCGTCGTAGGAACTAGAACTTTGCACTTAACCAATTTAACCAAGAAAAAATAGATTCACTTACCATGTAACATACACATATACAAGCGTAGCCTATAGGCTAGCATGTACAGCAGCGACCGCAGAAACAGGCAATGAATAATTATAACGGTTTCTTTTATTTAAAAATGAAAGCGCACCTGGTTCTGATTAATCTGATCAAAAATCTATGTTATTCATCAGTATGATGACTTTGGTTGTTATTGTTACATTGATACAATGTTTCCATTTCAACCGAATACATCGGTGACCATTACCATCAGAAAGTGAATGTTGATTTGACCATTGAAAATTGCTTGATGACAGATACTGATGCTTATAACAATATCAATGTTGATTCAATACTTCCTTGCTATCTGGGATGTGACATTGCAAGTAAGAATATTCAGTTTTCCTGTGTTAGGATTACATTTAAAACTTGGAAACATGTCCATGTACATACTACACATGTTGAATGTCCAGTGCCAAAGGTTTAGCTGGAAATTTAGTCCACAACACAAATATACCCTTCTTGTGTGGGTGTATATCAGTGGTGTATTGGTAACCAAAAGGTAAGATCAAATATCAGAATATTAATGGGAATGGGGATATGAGTCCTGGGCCAGTACTGCAGGGCCATTATAACATGCGTATATTCCAACTTACATCATTTACTGACTGTTATATTGATTCATGCGATTCAAATCACATGATGTGCTGGTGCTTCGAAACAATCTTATTTCCAGCAGGCTGGCTCATGGATTTGTTTACTGTTAATTACTGTTTGACCAAATCGCTGCATAATACCCAAGGCTGTGCAGCGAACTAGCGTACTGTGTACTAAATGTGTATTCTAACACGTTGCAAAAAGAACATCTTTCTAAAATAGATTTCACTCTACATTCTGAATAGTTCTTACCACAATGTACATTCTTTTTTTATACTAGATATAATCTCATCATGCCTTTAGTTAGTTTCAAGTAAAGTTCGTTTTAAGTGTTTTAAAAGTTCACAAGAACGTAACAGGAACAGGAATAACACTTAACAGGTAACACAATAAGAAGATAAAGAATCATTGAAGTAAGCTAGCAATGCCCTTACCAAGTGGCATAGCTAGCAGCAATGAAGCAGAAATAAAGGTCCTGTGGGAGAGCAACAGCATGGCCACCGACTGCGTTTTGCAGGTGACCGTGATTCAAAGGTAATATATAGAGAAAAGTGAGAGTGACTACCAGAAGGTGGCCATCATTGACAGGTGGATGCCATACGAAGGTGACAGGCAGGTGTCACTGTATTATATTTGAGTCACATCAGATGTAAAGAATCTGAGAAAATTACTGTAGCCTTATTTTCCGCTGGAAAAAAGAAAATATATTCCCGGGCCATTCAGATGATGCATTCAGTAATGAAAGAGCGTTGTAGAATTGCTGTCTGTTGTACACAAAAAGCTATCAAGAAAATGAATTATTCTCACTGCAAAAAAAGCTAATTCTCATCGGGAAAGAAGAGATCCTTTTCATCAAGCATTAATGTGTGAGAGCTGGATATCCATTTTCCGGAATGTCCTTGGCAGCCAATGCCTTCAGACGATTCAGAACTTAATATTTAAAAAATTGTTAGGGAGGAAAGTGTGTCCTGCAGAAAGTGTGTCCTGCTCAAATAAGTGCCATTGATTCCCTCTCACTGCTTACAGAATACATGTAAAAAAGAATGTTATATGCAAAATCTATTTATGTAACCCACAAATGAATGCTGTATTTTGCATTTGTTCCCATGTATATACCATCACAATTAGGGATAATGACAATTCAAGATTTTTATCAAGCTTCCAAAATGTAGTAACTGTCAGCTGCACTCTACCAACTTGTACCAAGTCTAATTCTTTCCAAGTTAATGCAAAACACAATAATCATGTGAACTCTGAGCCAACTGAATTTTGGAATCTAACTATATATATATATAGTATATACATAATATATATATATATATTCTATTATAATATGGAAATATATATATTTTTTTTTTTTATGTTTTTTTTTTTATCTTTTTTTTGAATATTTATTTTTTTTTTTGTCCATATTCAACACATATACACATAAAATTTTGTATTTTTTTATAGTTTTTATATCATATTATAGAAATGTTTTTGTTCTATTAAAAAATTCAAACTGTGTAAAAACAAACATATAAAAAAAGTAAAAAAAACATTATATTAACCTAAAAAGTATGTTTTTTACCTTTTCCTTTGTTAAACCTTTATGTCTGTAATTGTTGTTTAAATTAATACAAAGAAAAAAAAAAAAATGAATTTATCAAAAAAAAAAATTTTTAAAAATTTTTCAAAATTTCAAAATCTAAATGCAATCTTCTTTTAAAAAAAATCAAATAATGATCATATTAATGATTCAGATATGATGATTGTTGAATGATATGACATAACAATATCACAATATGAATTTCAGTTGATATATCAATTTTTTTTTATTTTTACAAAATTTTTATTTTTTTTTTTTTTATGCACTGTTTCTGTTTCGTTAGTGCACTTTTTCGTTTTTTCGTTCTATTATTTTCTCAACCTTAACTATCATGCTGTTTTAACTATATTCATTTTTTTATGTTCATTCAATTATTTATGTTGGAATTTTTTTTCAAACAAATTTTTTCATTTTTTCTTCCTTTTTTTTTTTTTTTTTTTTTCTTTTTTTCTTTTTCTTTATTCTTCTTTCTTTCTTATTCTTTTTCTTTCTGTTTCTTTCCTCCTCATCTCTGACTTCTCTCTGGCCTCTCTGCACTCTCTTTTCCTTTCCTTTATTTCCTTTTTTTCTTATCTTTTTTTCTCATTCCTCCCAGCAACACAATCAGACACAGAATTTCACATTTTAATGTTTTAAACCTTTAGGTCCACAAACATATACTTAAGCCTACATACTACACTATAGTTTAGATACATAGCTAACACAGACAAACATCACTCACATTAGTAGGTATGAGCAGCTAATTAGTAAGGGGCTGTAAGGGGGATGAAGGGGGGGATGAGGCTAGAATGGGTAATTTGAGCTAAATTTTTCAGCAAACACACTTTTTTTATATATATATATATTATATAATATATATATAAAATTATAAAAAATAGGATACCTTTAAAAAAAAAAATTTAACAAAAAAAAACTACTACCATCTTTTTTTTGTCATCACCGAAATCATGTCACACTAGACGAAACTTAACCATGTTTTTGTAGTATAGCTTAGTAGCTAAGTTGAGCAGCATAAAGAATGCTATAAGCAATGCTACTAGCATACATGTTACAAGAGAGGTTTACACACTACACATAAAAAAAAAAATATAATAAATAAAAAAAAAAAAAAAAAACTTAATAGAAGAAGAAGAGTAGTGTGTTCGGTAGTGACAATTCTTCGATTTACACGCCGATTTTTTTTTTTTTTTATTTATTATATATAGCTAAGTATGGGAATATTACCATTTCCCATTGGGAGGAGAGGGACAGGGATTGTTGTCCAATGTGTCAAAAAATGGAGGAAAAGGCTAAAAAAAAACCAGGCTCAAGTTTTTTGTAAAATACCTTGTTGTTTGTAAAGTGACAGGGGAAATTTTTTTTTTTTTTTTAGTTTAGAAAAATTAAAAAAAAAAAAAAAAAAATAAAATAAAATAAATATTCAACTCTTGTTTATAAATAATAATAAAAATCTAACAATACAAAAAAAAAAAAAAAAAAAAAAAAATTTTTTTTTTTTTTGAAATTGAAATTTGAATTTAGGGTGTCAGGGTTGGGACAGCTTCCCAAGAAATAGAAGTATATAATAATTGTTTTTGTGTGTATTAAGCTTATAACTAAACTAATTTTAATGCTTGTTTTTAAATATAACATAATATATCTTAAAAATCTATGTCTGAAGAAGATTTTTGTTTTTTGTTAAATCATTTTTCTTGTTGTGGGACCGCACTTTGTACTAATTCGGTAGAATGCCCCATATAGTATATGGTGCAGCTCAAAAAATTAGAATATCGTGAAAAAGTTCAATATTTTTTGTCACTCATGTCAGAAAGTGAAACTCATATATTATATAGATTCATTACACATAGAGTGAAATATTTCAAGCCTTTATTTCTTGTAATTTTGATGATTATGGCTTACAGCTAATGAAAACCCAAATTCAGTGTCTCAGAAAATTTGAATATTACATAAAAAAAGATATTTTAAACAGAAATGTCAGCCTTCTGAAAGTATGCTCATTTCTATGCACTCAATACTTGGTTGGGGCTCCTTTTGCATGAATTACTGCATCAATGCGGCGTGGCATGGAGGCGATCAGCCTGTGGCACTGCTGAGGTGTAATGGAAGCCCAGGTTGCTTTGATAGCGGCCTTCAGGTCGTCTGCATTGTTGGGTCTGGTGTCTCTCATCTTCCTCTTGACATCTTCCTCTTGGTTCAGGTCAGGCGAGTTTGCTGGCCAATCAAGCACAGTAATACCATGGTCATTGAACAAGCTTTTGTTACTTTTGGCAGTGTGGGCAGGTGTCAAGTCCTGCTGGAAAATGAAATCAGCATCTCCATAAAGCTTTTCAGCAGAAGGAAGCATAAAGTGCTCAAAAATGTCCTGGTAGATGGCTGTGTTGACTGTGGACTTCAGAGAACACAGTGGACCAACACCAGCAGGTGACATGGCACCCCAAATCATCACTGACTGTGGAAACTTCACACTGGACTTCAAGCAACGTGGATTCTGTGCCTCTCCACTCTTCCTCCAGACTCTGGGACCTTGATTTCCAAATGAAATGCAAAATTTACCTTCATCTGAAAAGAGGACTTTGGACCACTAAGCAACAGTCCAGTTCTTTTTCTCCTTAGCCCAGGTAAGACGCTTCTGACGTTGTCTCTGGTTCAGGAGTGGCTTGACACGAGGAATGCGACATTTGTAGCCCATGTCCTGGATTCGTCTGTGCGTGGTGGCTCTTGATGCACTGACTCCAGCCTCAGTCCACTCCTTGTGAAGATCCCCCAAATTCTTGAATGGATTTTGTTTGACAATCCTCTCAAGGCTGCGGTTATCCCTGTTGCTTGTGCACCTTTTCCTACCACACTTTTTCCTTCCACTCAACTTTCTATGAATATGCTTGGATACAGCACTCTGTGAACAACCAGCTTCTTTAGCAATGACCTTTTGTGGCTTACCCTCCTTGTGGAGGGTGTCAATGACTGTCTTCTGGACATCTGTCAAGTCAGAAGTCTTCCCCATGATTGTGTAGCCTACTGAACCAGACTGAGAGACCATTTAAAGGCTCAGGAAACCTTTGCAGGTGTTTTGAGTTAATTAGCTGATTAGAGTGTGACACCATGAGTTTCTAATATTGAACTTTTTCACAATATTCTAATTTTCTGAAACACTGAATTTGGGTTTTCATTAGCTGTAAGCCATAAGCATCAAAATTACAAGAAATAAAGGCTTGAAATATTTCACTCTATGTGTAATGAATCTATATAATATATCAGTTTCACTTTCTGAAATGAGTGACAAAAAATATATAACTTTTTCACAATATTCAATTTTTTTGAGCTGCACCTGTATAGTACTCTGTTTTTAGTGTAATTCAAGTAGTTTAACTTGAGCAAATAACCTCAAATGGCACAAGGTAGAAAGTGAATAGTCAGTCAAAATTGTAATTTTGGAGTTAATTAAAAAGACATACTTGGCAACATAAATAGGTAAACGAATTATTTTCATTTTCCAACAAGAAAAGTGAAATAGTAAAATCAAGCTAGTTTGGGATGAATTGGACAGAAAGGTCAAAGAGAAACAATCCACACGTGCAGCACTTCTGTGGGAACTTCTACAGCAGTATTGATATGAAGCATATGACTGCCCTTGTAGAAAAATAAGCCCTTATTACTGCAAAATGTAGCTATTTTGATTAATCTAAGATCTAGATATTGTTTTGTAGGATATTTCCTTTTTCTCTGATTGCTTGAAAATTGTGGGTGTGCTAAAACTAGAAAAACAAAATCTCCGCCATACACCACATGGCATCCACATTAGGCTCAAAGATTGCCTAATGTACTATAGCCATCTATTACATCCAAACTTCCTATGCCTGTTTTATGTTATCTATTGCAAGACTTCACCTTCATTATGTCAATTCTGTATGGGATTGCAAAATCCCAGGGCATCTGGTTCACCTCTGATTGTAGTAGTGTAACTAAACAAAAAAAAGGTTAAATTGTGTTCCTGACAGATGCAGTTTGAATAGAGATTAAAACATCTTCATGCATTCTGCTAAATACCATTAAGGGAAAGAAAATTTCTCAAAATATGCAATGAGAATAATCAAACCATAACTGAGGGTGTGCGCTAACATTAACACAGTAAGTCGGGACAGATAATACACATTCATTAGAGAGTCATTCATTGAATTACAGACGTAATTAGCACCATGGACATTAATCAGCAAAAAGCAGGTGTTGATTGTTCCTAAAATATATGCAAGCCAGCAATTTTTTTAAGAATGCAAAAAATAATTACCCATTGATATGTGAAGCCAGGCACCGGTTCTCCGAGCTGAAGCTCTTAAAATTCGAAAGGAAATTTAAATATTCACAATAAATAGTGATGAATGACTCATAAATGTGTTTAATTCCATTCTGAGATGTCTTTTAAACTGAAAACATTGGTCTGAAATAAAACCTGGTCTGCTTGCATCTGTATGACTATCATTAAATAACAATGGTTAATCAACCATGTTTGGTAAATCTGCCCACCAGAATAATTGCGAACCTCATTTAATATGAGGAAAAAGTGCAGGATTAAATACAATTTATAAAATGTCTTCTATGCTCAGAAAAATTAGAAAATTATAGTTTAATTTTGATACCATTGATCAGAGGAAAAACAACACTTTATAATCTTTATAAAATATCTTTATAAAAATCTCTAAAATATTTTTTTGTGTTTCACAATTATTGGAATTTAGTATTTTGTGCACCATCACTATAACAGTATTGAGACTTCTCCTGTAAGGTTTGAGGAGGTTGGAGAACAGCCCCCTTCCTTTTTATAACAGTACTGGACTATGCTCTGAGACAAGCTATGAAAGGAAGGGAGCAGGAGCTCGGCTTCACTATCACGCCCAGAAGGTCTACGAGACACCCCGCAGAAACCCTGACAGACCTGGACTACGCTGACGACATCTGCCTGCTATCTGACCATGTAAAGCAGGCACAGGAGCTCTTGACCAGAGTGGAGTCAGAGTGTGCTAGGGTTGGCCTCATGCTAAATGCAAAGAAAACCGAGGTCATGACCTATAACATCCCCCAAGAACATCCGCCTCTAACAACAACAGAAGGCACTGTGCTAAAGGAGGTCAGTGACTTTAAATACCTGGGCGCATGGGTCGGCTCCACAGAAAAGGACCTTAAAGTGAGGAAAGCACTTGCCTGGAGAGCTCTTAATGGTATGACCAGCGTGTGGAAATCCAACCTCCCCCGACGTATCAAGATCAGTTTCTTCTCTGCGACCGTGGAGTCCGTTCTCCTCTACGGCTGTGAATGCTGGACACTAAAGCAAGCCCTACAGAAGTCCCTGGACGGGTGCTAAACCAGAATGTTACGTGTAGTACTGAACATCAACCAGGACGAGCACATTACCAACAAGCGTCTGTACGGGGCACTACCAAGTGTATCAGAAAAGATAGCAGTCAGGAGGATGAGACTAGCCGGCCACTGCCATCGACACCGAGAACTCCCGGCCAAAAAGCTCGTACTGTGGGAACCAACACATGGGCATCGACTAAGAGGACGTCCCACACCTACCTACGTGGACGTACTAAGGAAAGATGCTGGTGCAGAAAGCACAAAGGAGCTGGCCAGATGTATGGAGAACCGAGATGACTGGAGACGCCGATGGAGGGCTCGTCTGAGGACGACGTAGAGAGAGAACACATAGCAAGGGATTTCTCAATACAGAATCTTTCCACAGTCCTTGGTCCTCGCTTGTGGACTCTCTTCTTCAGTTCACCCCTCAAAGTTTCAATGGGGTTCAGGTCAGGGGACTGGTATCGCCATTGCAAAGCCTTGATTCTGTGGTCAGTGAACTGTTTGAGTAGATTTTGAGGTATGCTTTGAATCATTGTCCTACTGGAAGATCCAACCACAGCCCATTTGAAGCTCTTTGGCAGAGGCAGGCAGAATTGTTCCCCAAATTTGATCCACTCAGTCTCATTTATAGACCAGAAACATCACAGCAACTTCCTGTGCCAGATTACACAGGTCACTTTACCTTTCACTCTGCAGTCCACGAGCTGAACTATAGGCAGACTATAACACTATATACTCAATACCACATATTTTAAGAATGTGTGTTAAAATGCGCAAATTACAACTACAACGTATATACTTTTACATGCAAGTTATATGCCACCATGGGCCTTATCTTACACCCGGCGATAAACCAAACACAGGTGTCTTTGCTATCTTACACCCGGCGCAAAAGTCATTATAGCGCCCAGTGCTCACGTTGTTAAAATACCAAGTGATCTTGCACCCAGAGCAAGTGAAATGGGCGGGTTGGTTTTAAGATGATTTTTGACGTATTGCTATTTTGAGGCAGCAGAAAGCGATTGCGCTAAAACCACCACAAACCTGGTCTCAAGTCATGTCGCAGTTGTTTACATTATTTTAACGGCACATATAAGTGTGTCTACATAGGCATGTGCACAATGCACGTACACCCTCCTGTCTGTTACACACAGGGGCGCGCATAGGTATGACTAAAAATATCAAGATTACAATGTGAAATATTATTATTGTGTAGGCTATATAAAAAGATGCATAATAATAAAAGGGTCAATCGATCAAAGACCACATACCTGCCCCTCAGCCAAGCTTTCATCCCGCCAGATTTTAACAAACTTCTATCCTCTCCTGGCAGCTGAGCTGGAGATGAATGCCTACTGTCCTGTACTTATATGTAACAAATGCATTCCCCATCACACCTGTCTGCCAAGAACGGGTAAAACAGCAGTTCACGGCAAATTTTGGGTTTACTGGGGTTCTGCCCCAGCAGAGAACACTGTTATATACTATGTGAAGCGAAAGGGGGTCACTCCATCAACATCCAGGCGATGTGCGATGCTACGTGTAAGTTAGGTTACACATGTATTCACATTTATCCTGGATCAAGTTATGACTCTATACTGGCCAAAGCATTTTTCCCAAAAATAGAAGATTTTCTCTCCTGGAATAGACACCCATTGTCCCTGGAATTGCGGGGACTTGTTTTAGGCATTAAGCTACTAGTAAAAATTATTATAAAAAAATATTATTTCCATAAGCAGGACAATATAAAACAAAGGAAATGGCAAAAGAAGGCTATTTATGTTATTAATCAATATTAGAACGCACGTGATATGAACCTTGGATGAAGCTTGAACTTCGCGAGCCGAATTCATTGCCTGTGATCTGTCTGCTGTGAAAAGAGTCTCATAGAATTGATATTTGACAATGCTTCATTGTATAATAAAATTAAATTCATTAAACAAGCAGGCTAATTTGGTGAGATGGAAGCCATAGCCTATTCTGTTCGCTTATTCTCAGCGGTTACAGGTGCTTTTTAACTTAAATGAAAGGGAATGGGATATTACATTTTGATTGGTTTATTGCATGTTACGCCCAAGGCACACCTATATTTAATGAAGAGTGTAAGTTCAGCCCATTTGCAGCTTGCGCCGTACTTAGTGCTCAAATAATACGCAGTCTAACTATCAAAAGTGGACTTGGACACGCCCTAAATGCACTTGCGCCATGCATTTTAGACAAAGTGCTAAGATCGTCATGATGGAGCCCCAGGTGTGTAAAATGATACTTGTGTGTGTTTGTGTGTGTGTGTGTTTGTTTCTGTCGTGTTTGTCCCTTCCATGGTTATTAGATTAGGTCACTATTCCAAAACATAATGACCTATGAAGGAATCCTTGTGAGTGCCAGGAGCTAAATCTGGCTCTTGTTTTTGGCACTTACTCAAAACAAGGGCAGACACTGACGGATAGGGACAGCTGGTGGAGGCTCAAGTCGTTGCCATTTTTGATTGATAAAGAGCAGTGGGTGTCACCAGCTGGCACTCCGTCACTGGCGCTTCCTGGCCTTCGGTTTCAGGGATGTACAGGGTCATGGACGTTCTTCCAGGAGGCCTTTTCCCCCTGACTTTAACACTGGTGCGGTGGGAAGTAATAGCTGGACCATCTGGCCTGCTTGAAATCTTTCATTGCAGTGGTGGAGAATCTCGCTGAATCTGATTGAGCAGGTCTTTCTTTTTTGTAGCCAAGGTTCCTCACAAATTGTTCAGGCAGTGGGGTATGATGGTGAATGCATTATAGCACTGTGAGCTATTTCGGATGAACCGGGTGTGACTGTCTATTACAGAAGGCTTTGACTCTTGCAGTCACTCAGCCAAACCTTCCCTGACTTCATCGGCCAAGGAGCTTTATTTTTTTTGTACGCAATTGCTCAGATGGATTTAGAATTATTTTAAAACCTGTGAAGCATTAGAGCATAGTATTACACCCTTTAACATTCATGCACAAAGTCATTCATATGTGATGGCTGATTCTCGTCTAATTAGCGAAATTAACTAATTGTTGGGTTCCACAATACTGGTAGATAGTACCAATGAATGGTCTGACAAGTGACAGTAATTATTAGAGCTAATATTACAGGTGTTGAAGCAAAGCTATGCTGCGTCTACATGCCTTCTGGCCTCAGCAGTACTCTCAGTTGCACTGCATGGCAAGCCCATGATATGCATCTTCAATGATTAAATTACCTGGATTGAAATCCTAAATGATCATTTTATAACATGGACACAGGAATAGACAATGCACCTGTATACTCTGTATACTAACACACTATACTCGTAATAAAAGCCAATACCTTCTAATAACAACCTATTTAGAACAAACTTGCTTTCCACACTTTAGTGGCAAAGCTTTGAAAGCAGTCATACCATAAAGCACGCAGTCATACACAATCATACCGTAAAGCACACAGCCATACAAAATCATACTCTAAACCACGCAGCCATACACAATCATACCATAAAAGCACACAGCCATACACAATCATACCATAAAGCACACAGCCATACACAATCATACCATAAAAGCACACAGCCATACACAATCATACCGTAAAGTACACAGCCATACACAATAATACCGTAAAGCACAAAATCATACCGTAAAGCACGCAGCCATACACAATATTACCAAAATGCACAGTCATACACAATCATACCATAAAGCACCAATGAGAGTGACATAACTAGTAAGATGATCAAATGTCCCATTTCTCCAGGGACAACCGTGAATTTCGGCTGCTTTTCACGTCCCAACTTACTCAGAAAATGTTTGATTTGTCTTGTTTCACTCATAACATATTTCA
Source organism: Ilyophis sp. 1 JC-2022 (assembly GCA_022702515.1). Classification (NCBI taxonomy): domain Eukaryota; kingdom Metazoa; phylum Chordata; class Actinopteri; order Anguilliformes; family Synaphobranchidae; genus Ilyophis; species Ilyophis sp. 1 JC-2022. The sequence continues at coordinate 24,874,094 of CM040401.1, forward strand.
GTGGGTTTTCTGATTCTAATTGCCAGTAGTGTAGGTTCTCGTGGCAATATGTATGTACATGGTCCTCCAGAAGATGTGGTCACCCTAGCCAATACTCAAACACAGTTTGCTCGCAATACAAAAATCACTGTATCAACTTGCTACAATGAATGACCTCGATAGTATTTTAAAAGAAACCCAAGTGTGAAGATTTAAATTACCACTAGTCACCCATCTCTAAGATTGATGCCTTTCTTCATTGAAGAAAGACTATAATTAAGCTGGAGTAATGCACTTTTAGAGCGACTTGACTCGCAGGCACCAGAAAATTAAACATTATATTTTGAACTCTTCGTTCCCTCATTTGTCTATTGAAATGAGTGTCTGCACAGAATAGGCAGACTGTTATGGACACTAATCATAGACATAGGCTTATACCCAAAACATCAATATTGTTCAGCAGTTTGCTAAATATTTACATTTCTTTTCTTTTCAGCCCGGCCCTCAGATTCAATCAAAGTTGTCTGGTTAATGTGTGTTTTTTCTACCAATAACAGAGGGGGAGATCCTGCTATTCCTAAAAGCAGTTTTCTTCATGATATACCTTCAGGAGCGTTTTCTTCATGATATACCTTCAGGAGCACTTTCTTTATGATATACCTTCAGGAGCGCTTTCTTCATGATATACCTTCAGGAGCACTTTCTTCCTGATATACCTTCAGGAGCACTTTCTTCCTGATATACCTTCAGGAGCACTTTCTTCCTGATATACCTTCAGGAGCGCTTTCTTTATGATATACCATTCACAAGCGCTTTCTTCCTGATATACCTTCAGGAGCGCCTTCTTCATGATATACCTTCAGGAGCGCTTTCTTCCTGATATACCTTCAGGAGCGCTTTCTTCATGATATACCTTCAGGAGCGCTTTCTTCCTGATATACCTTCAGGAGCGTTTTCTTCCTGATATACCTTCAGGAGCGCTTTCTTTATGATATACCATTCACAAGTGCTTTCTTCATGATATACCTTCAGGAGTGCTTTCTTTATGATATACCATTCACAAGCGCTTTCTTCATGATATACCTTCAGCAAGTGAATGCAGAGTTGGAAAGATATAAACATACTCCAGTGGTCCCCAACCCTCTTCCTGGAGATCTACTGTCCTGTAGGTTTTCACTCCAACCCTAAAAAAACACACCTCATTCAACAGCTAGAGATCTCATTAAACTGCTAATTAGTAGATGTGCCAAATTAGGGTTGAAATGAAAACCTACAGGGCAGTATAGATTTCTGTGAACAGGGTTTGGGACCACTGACATACTCCTTTCTGTACATCTCCCATGTAACTGGGGAGCCCGGTTTGCTTACTGTCCCCCTGACTGGACTGTGGAGCCCGGTTTGCTTACCGTCCCCCTGACTGGACTGTTTGGAAGCATGGAGTCTTAATGACTCCCATAAAAAAAATGAAAAAGCAGCATAATTAAGTTTTCGGTTCTTATTTATAACGAATCTGTAAGATTAGCTTTATTATTTGAGTAAATCATGTAAATAATATGATTTTTCTTGGCTGCTGATCTGAAGAATGGCCAAAGCTCCCCCCACCAACAGAGATGCACACTCACTGTGTGACAGTTGTCAAGGACAAGGTTTGGTTTATTATATACAGCAGAGTGGATTATTTATGGCCCATATGTATAAGGTTTTATACCTGAAAAGTCTACCGGGATTATTAAATTTTAATATTTAAAGGCACAGTACTCTGACATGCTAAGAAGTGTACAAAAATTATGAATGTCACTCACGCTGACATTCTTTCATCGGAGACCATGAAATAATTAATAATTCATTTAATAATTAAACTTAATTATTTCTCTTTTCCCTGCCAACCTTTGCAGTTCTAGAGTTTTCCCTGTAGTCTTTTTCTCTAATGTGACAGGAATGATTGCAAGCTTAACATTTAAACAACTATAATGTTTTCAGGTCCCATGGTGTGTGAATACTGTTTTCTATTGTCCGTGCTCAGTGTGTCAAGCCAGTGTACCATTGCAGGTTAATTACCTTTTTTTCTTCTCCTACCTTACCATTGGTGGATGGAAATAAGGGTACTTGTAATAAACCATTTTAAATTTGGATAAACATGGAAACTGAAATTATTTGACGCTTTGCACTACATTTAGGCATTTAGCAGAAATTCTTATGCAATCAAATCAATTTTTGTTAATCCAATAATGCCATAATTATTAGATTTTTGATTCTATGTATTGTTGTGTATATTAAATGGCAGAGGTATAGTTGCTATACTGAGTGTCATTCTAATTCACAGATGCATCACAGAAATATTATTTAATTTAAACCTTTTACCTAGGTAAATATTTTTCTTTAACTTCACTACTACTTTCAACCAGGCTTTCAATCTGTGGGTATAGGAGGTTTTATCATTATTAAATAATAATAAAATCTGTTTAATTATTCCTTTAAAAGCAACACTTTATATTAATGTCTCATCAATGAACCATTTACCCCTTCAAACAGATCCCCCTAATGCACACCCCTCATCCTCATTATCTTCAGCTTCTTCGGAGTTCGGCGATGTATAATTTAGCTATGAAAATAAAAAAAAATGTATATAATATCGCAGTCAAAAGTTTCCGTGGCATTTTCAGTCAATTTCAGAAACTTTTGACTGAAATATTATATACAATGTTCTTGATTTTCATAGCTAAATTATACAACGCCGAACTCGGAAGAAGCTGAAGATAATGAATATGGCATACCTTTAGTCACATCAGACTTTTATCAATCTGCGAATCTGATCAATTTAGAACTGTCCAGTATACAGTATAGACCTGAATCTGGAATGAACCACCACTGATGTAGATCAGAGTGACGCAGTGCGTCAGAAAACAAGCTGGAAACAAGGGAACCGGGAGGCACAGTAGTGCGGTAAGCTTTAAGACCCACATTAAACACATACAATCGATATAGAAATTTAAGATATAACCCGCTGTTCCCCTTTAGGGCATGGAGAATAAATGCTCGTTCCAATTTACTGTGTGCTGATGTGTGCTAGATGATTGTAAAACTTTCCTTGGAGTGATTTACATAGCAAGTTTTGTGAAACACACTACAGAAAAATGTAATCCCAGGGCATGCAGCAAAAGATTACATACTGTAGAATACAGAAAGAAGTTATGTTTTCTTGAAGTACAAGAATGAATGATTATGCTATGTATTTATGTGTGTGATATTTAGATACCAGTATGATAATGGTTTCCCAACCATCATAAGGGGGAAATAGTATATGCTTTATAATGGACAAAAAGTATTTCATTCATTTTAATTTCCACTTGAAAATTATGAAAAAGTGAGTTTTATGAGCCAAAACAGTTGATTTGTAGTTAAATATATCATTATTTTCTGATTTACAGCAGTACACAACAATAGATCGGTAGTATAAATAGGTACACTGCTTACATTTTGCATCATAGATAGTTCTGCATATCACCCTCAGATTTTGCACACAGTGTATGATCCAGGAAATGTAGTAGTTTTACCTATTTTTTCATTTTTGCTCTCAGTATTTCATTGCAAACTAAAAAATATATTTTTTGCCAAGATTATTTTGCATTTGTGGTACTTTATTTTTACATAAATTATGAAAATAAACTAATCTAAGTACTGCAAATGGTCCAACCGTCTTGCTTCATTTAAGCCATTTTTCAGGTTTCTGTGCTCACACCTGGGGCCCTATCTTACACCCGGCGCTAACCCAAACGCGTGTTTTTTCTATCTTACACCCGGCGCATGGTTCATTATAACGCCTTGTGTTCACGTCATTTAAATACCATGTATTCTTGCGCACACCACAAGTGAACTGGGCGTGTTGGTCTTAAAATAAGGAGTGCTTAGCGCCCAAAAAAACACGCCGGTAGCAAAAATGGACACACCCTAAATAGACATTACGCCATGCGCTTAGACCAAGCGCCAAGATCGCCAAGATAGAGCCCCTGGAGTTATAAAGCCTTAAATAGAAACCCCCTAAATAGGTGAGAATTAACCCAATTTGGCATCTGCGTGCTTAATTATCACATGAATGAAACAATATTACAATTTACTGCAAGGTATTTCCTTAAGTTGACAGCAGTCTCATCTCTAAAAATATTGATGGCACTGAAAAGAAATCAATGTATAGATCATACTATTAATTGATGCTTAATGAGCCTTCACAAGGGGTGAGTGGAATCAACTTTTCAAATTAATCAACAGTCAATAGTATCTTAATATGAATATTAACACTGAATACCAGTATTCCTAGTCACAATATCCATACTATATTATGGTGTATGTTTTATATAATCCAATATACACCATATAATGCTGTAAAATATAGCATCTGCCTTTTGGAAAACTTAGTCAAATCCATCTGATGAAACCAGTTGGACAGTGGGCAGGCTAGTTATTAATGTGTAACATCTTGATGGAATATAAGATGTCCTTGTACATAATTTACATGACCCAATCTGACTGAAATAATACATATTGGTCAAAATTTTTATATGGAAATGTATGTTTCACCATTTACAATAGGTTAATATTGAAAGAATTTAAAATTGGTGAAACGTTTTATAGGGATTCTAGGCCTACTTGTAATAAAACCAAATTAATATAATAAAATTGGCACCGTTTCATCTTTCATGGGTGTACATCAGGCCCGGACACAACAACTGGCAATAAATTACTTATTGCACTGCACAAGTTCTCCACAGCTAAACGCAGATATGGCGCATTAATGTTAACAATTTAATACGCAAATCACAAATGGCATGTGTTTTATATATCGTTTGTTCCTGAAACATATCCACTTCATGGGTAATAATTGTAAAAATTTATAATAGCCTCTGAGCACGTCAAACTTACAGGGCCGCATTAAGACTATTTGGGCCCCAGGGCTACCACAATCTTTAAATCCCCCCCCCCCCCCCAACTGGGTCGGCATATTGTTACTGTATAAATAACGGTAACAATATGTTAAGCATACGGTAGCAGGTTGCATATCTATATGTAAAAAAATACAATTATTAGCCTATTTACATCTCAGCTGATTACAATTTTGCAACTTCACTATTTTGCAGACTTTTAGCATAAAATTCACATTGCACATTTTTTTACAGTGTAGCTCACAGTGAGTTGCAACTAATTACATTCCAAACAGGTCAGGGCTTTAATGAAGAGAGGGGTAGCCTACTGATTTAGAAGCTCTTCTTTCCTTTCGAGCTGAGTAATGATCCGTCCGTAATGATATCATTGAAATCCAGGGTGCTTAATGAGTCACTTTCTAAGGATTTGCGAGTTAAGATTCTTCAGTTGTTCTTGTCCCATGGTGGAAATCTCACTTGTTCTTTATCAGTGACAGTTTAGAAAATGAACGCTCCTCAGATGCGTTAGTCACAGGCAAAATTCAATAGATTCTCAAGGCAATGTCAACATTTGAGAAAACGTGTGTAATGTTCCCTTTTCTTATGAGCTGTGCGTCGTTGTGGCTCGCAAGTGGCTTTTGGCTAACTAGCTAGCATGAGCTAAATTAGACATCTGCAAAGAACTGTGTAGCTGCTAGCTAGCTAAACTATATCAGCTTGTGATTGCAGAATACTTGTTTTACATCAAACATCTACATTACATCTGAGCTCGATAAGCAGTTTTGGTGTACAAATGTGCGGTTTAGTTATCTGCTGGAATTGGGCAGCAACGATTCCATTGCATTGTAAATTCACATTTATTACGTGATGGTAGTGGTTGTTTTTTAGATATTAGTCTGACACTCTTTTTTTCCAGAAAAAATGCACCTCTTGTAATAGCCGCAAATACATACCTGTGCAGTTGGAAATAAGAGTGTGTGTCACTTCAGCCGCGGCAAGCCTGTGCTTTAATACGGGCCAGCAAACTTATACAGATAATGTATTTCAAACAACACATTCTCTGCATAAGAATGAGGCAAAATTATCTGTGGCATTTTTTTTTGGCAGTAGTAGTGTCTTCTGATATGCAAAGATTGCTGGGAAAATATACTTGTGTATGTTGTAGTCCAATGTGAAGTGTGGAGATGGAGAACAATGCAACTGTTTTGGCAGTGACATTTTAAAGTTAGCTAGCTAGCTAGCGAGGATGAGTCCTAGCTGCAACAAAGCAAGTAAAAAATGCTTTAATCCAAAAGTGGATCTCAGAAAACAAAAATCAGATGGCTGGTTTTTTAGAGAGTAGTCACCAACCCTCAACTCAACCATGGAAAAACATCTGACCACTAGTCTGGGGAATAACGTTCTCTGCGCAACTGCTGTCGACAAGACTGAGCTGCTCTTCATGTCATACAAGACCTCCCCGCTTCTAGACCTGTCCATCACTGTCGACGGAACTAAGGTGACTGCCTCCCGCTCTGCAAGAAACTTGGGGTGGTCCTGGATGACCAGCTGGACTTCAGAGAGCACATCAGGGCAACGGCACGGTCCTGCAGGTTCCTCCTGTACAACATTAGGAGGATTCGGCCATACTTGACCACCTACTCCGCCCAGCTCCTTGTCCAGACCATGGCCACCTCACGTCTGGACTACTGCAACTCCCTTCTCCCAAGCCTGCCAGCCTGCGCCATTCTGCCCCTACAACTGGTCCAGAACGCGGCTGTTCGGCTTGTGTTCAACCTCCCGAAGTTCACACACGTCACCCCCCTGCTGAGGTCACTCCACTGGCTGCCAGTCATGACCAGGATCATTTTCAAAGTTCTGACTGTGGCCTACACTGCAGCCAAAAGGTCAGGCCCCTCCTACCTACAGGACTTGATCCAGCACTACGCTCCCGCTCGACCACTTCGCTCTGCTCGCGCAGGGCGACTTGCACTTCCCTCCCTCTGTGTTAATGGCTCTCGCTCATCCCGACTGCAGAGCTTCTCCACTCTAGCTCCCCAGTGGTGGAATGAACTCCCCACTCCATTGCGCTCAGCTGAAACACTGTCTGTTTTCCGTCGTGGTCTGAAAAACTCACTTTTTCTGACTCCACCTTGACTAACTACATATATAGGGCCAATTCGTACTTTCTGTTTATTTTATTTTAGGTTTTTTGCTATTTTATAGCTTATAATGTATAGCCGACTATTCTATGTTGACTACTAGCGATAGCTACTACAATATGAGAAAGTTGTGCTTTGTTGGATTTGCTTTGTAGTTGTGTCAATGACCTTCAAAATGCACTTATTGTACGTCGCATTTGAGCATCATTTGAATGTCACAGCATACCTAAGCACTGTTACTGACCACGTGCATCCCTTTATGGCCACATAGCTAGAGGGTCCACTTAGCTATAGCTTAGATAGGAAATGTGTGCAGCACTTTTTTATAGGCTTCATATTTGGCATAAACAACTAGACTATAGTTTTGCTTCTTTACCGCATTTTAGGCTATAGTGTTCGATGATAATTGATAATTTGATAATAAGGGGATTTTTAAGCCTGCAAACTATGTACTTGACACAATAAAATCGGATACACTGAGATGTCAAGGTGCTCGAAGTTTATTTGTGTAACAAACAAAAAAATAAAATCAACAAAAGTGGGGTGTGCAAAATATACAATTTTGAAAGGTGGGGGGGGGGGGGGGCACAACCCCCCAATATACAATGGTTCCTATGCCCTTGGTCAAATTGCTCATCCTTAGCCGCCTACTGTAGCTCTGGTGCTTTTGTGGGCAGCTATGAGTTTCTTCGCCTCCAATTTAATGTTGATTTATTTAATTTTTTTTGTACTTTAAAAGTTCGGGTGATGGTTGATCCTGCATTGACAGCACATGTTATTTCCTGCCAGGCCTTTTTTTTTTACCAGTTCCAATGACACCGGTACTGATAATGCTACATTTATTTTTCCCATTTAATGAACATCTGCTAAAAAAAACTGTGTTACGTGTTACGACCAGTAACCCACCCAGGGTACAATAACTGAGGGGTAGAAATGGTCGAGCACGAAAATGTGCCTGGAACATAAACAAGCCTGGAAAAATGCAGTCAAAAAAAAAGCCAAAACAGATTTTAGTAAAGTGTGAGATCTCGGCAGCAGCCGTAAAACAAAACAGAGGAAGACCATGAAGAAGCTAACTCACCTGATGTTTTGTTTCTTTTCAAAGCTATTTATCTTACAAAACAAATTATCTTAAATAGTGCAAAGGGCAAAACAAAGTCTTCTGCGTGCTTGCTATGCTCCTCTGGTCTATTCGTTTCTATTAAAAAAACAACATTGTCGAAAAAAGTAGTCCCATAAATCAGTGTCCGTTTCCCTTTTATGTACCAACTGCCGAATGTAAGAAATGGTACTAAAGGGCTGCTCCTTCACTCCGCCATGGCAATGAATCTTAAAACAGAGAAAGCCTAAATTTGGCGATGTATGAGCGAGACGAAAAAACAAGACAAACAACGAGATCGAGATTCCAAATTGACTAGGCTACTAGACGATGAGAAACAATTGCCCGAAATTAGAACAACATCAAAGTTTTCCACAAAACAAAACCCTGGGCTGTGTCCGAATACGAGCCTTACACCCTTTTTGGGGCGCATATTTGCGTCCACTTCATCAAAAAGCTTTTGAGAGGGTGACTTTTTCTCACAAATGGGGGCACTTAAAATACCAGGATGATCCCTTATAGACCAGGAGGAAACCCTTATTTCCGGGGTTTTGTTGAGGGAACTCAAGAGCACACTCATCTGCAGAACGGTGCACTTATCCAACAATTTAAGTAAGTAACCCGGAAGTAAAAATGTAAAAAGCATAGAGCGTATATGCATATCTATGTTACAAGATAGGTTCTTATTACAAACTACTTTTTTATTTTTGTACTTCATTCATAATCTAACTTTGTAACAATTGTCATATGCTAACTGATATTCTCAATAAAATAAAAAAAATATTCCGATCTACTTCCTCACTAATTTGGAAAGAGTTTTGCGGGATTTCTTTCGCCCACTGCTTGCAAAGTGAGGGGACAGGGCACATAGTAGACAGGGGTCTGAGTGGATAGGGGACAGTGGACAGGGAACAGGGGTCGTATTCGGACACAGTGTTTTCTGCCTCTGGACATCCCCTCAGTTGTCTCGAGTCTCCGTGTTCACATATACTTCCTGGTAACTGTATTAATATACAAGCCAATCAGACAAAAGTACATGACAAAAACAAAAATAGCGTACACAAGTGATGGACCAGAATACAGCATAGTAGACACAAGCAGCCTACTACCAAAATTGTTCTTTTGGAAAATAGTAGTTTGTCAGCTATTTGCATTTAAACGGCATACAAAAGACACAAAGTATACTCGCATAGTAACAACAAAGTACAAAATAAAGTAACCGGCTGCAATACAACCTGAAAAGCCCCAGTAATATTTTTAAATGAGCTAATTCGCCATGCCAGATCGAGGAGTTCAGTATAATTTTGGTGGAGCTGATTGAAATTTTGCAGTCAGATTAGACGGTGATTCGCACCTGCACCGCCTGCCTGCTCAGACCAGGTTTATGGCACAAGTCGCAGTCCAGGCGTATGACGAGTTGCTAATTTTGGGGTTTTCCTAAGCAATAGGCTACATGCATAATCACAACAAAAAGCCAATGACCCATTTTCATGGATCATATCCTGTCCAATTTGACATTAATATAAATCCCCCAAGCAGGACAAATGCATACCTCGCATTTATTGTTCATTGTTTTTTCTTCTTGTTGATGCTTGACTAATTCCTGCATTTATTTTGACATTGGAATCTAGCCTTTACTTCCCTACTAACACAGTTCCATTGCTGATACATCTCTGCAACATTACCTTTGTCAAAAAGGAATACATTTTTTTTTACGTTTTATAAATTGCGGACCCTAGGTGGTCGGGAGGTAACGGACCAGGGGGCGCGGGCAGGGCAACATTCTCTCTTTGCATGTGCCAGCTGGTCCTGGAACCCCTTACAATACAATACCTTCACTACCTTACAATACCCCCCCCCCCCCTCTTGAAAACCCTGGCGGCTCCACAGCACTGCACTCCCACCCACATTGTGCAGGACTCCACCCTCATTGTGCAGGACTCCACCCTCATTGCACATGACTCCACCCTCATTGTGCAGGACTCCACCCTCATTGTGCAGGACTCCACACTCATTGTGCATGACTCCACCCTCAGTGTGCAGGACTCCACCCTCATTGTGCAGGACACACAGGGCGCATGTATGCCTTACATGGACATATTTTAATGCCAGGTGTAAATGGGGCCATATATTCTTGCTGTCCTTCCACACCTCACTGGCTCAATCTGGTTAGCTCAACTGGCTATGGCTCACATATTCTAAATTGCATTCATAGCTAGTGTGAATGGAGCTCAAATTCATAGAGCTTTAGAAAAAGATTAGAAAACATTGACAAAGCCTGTATGTGTACATAATACTTGATCTGTAGAGCTGTTTATCTGGCAAGTTAAACAATGAGCCAATTAATGTGCTATAGCTAGCTAAGACATTTGGCAAACTAACGTTTAAGATGGGGGCTTAGGTTCCAGTAGTAATTATTGTATCAGCCTATATTATTGTATATTTAATTTTTGTTACTATTGTTTCATGATGAAATGCATAGTTATGTGGCAAAATAATGATAACAGAAAATGTGTTCAATGAGTTTAAACACCAGGAAGGTGAAGATAATATTTAAAAATATGGAAAACAGTTACATTGTTTTTTGTAAGAAAGTTCATTACTTGTCATCAGATGAAGAATGACAACTAATGGAATTAATCAGAACTTACCATCATATTTATGATTCATCTACTTACCAATTCATAAAAGACTTCAAAGGAAAACTAATGGGAACTGTTGTACTTTTATGAGCTTGACAACCTAATACACCTCACAGCATATGCATAGCTTAATTTCTGGATAGCTTCCCGAAAGAATCCAAAGCAAGCTGAATTTCAATGATAAAGGCAGTATCAGCTAACACTAAGCTGCCTCCAAAGCAGAACCCTAACTCACTGTTGCAGGAGCCTCATTTATATGCAGTGGATGCTAAGGAGCTGATGTATTGACTGCCAAAGCCAAAATATTTGCACAGTGGTTTTAGAGAAGTGGCATATTGGCCACAGAATGCTGATGAAATTGAAAGTCGTGTTTATTTTCCTTTAGCTTTCCCTGCTTGCCCTTAGATGCTGTTTTTCTTGAATGCACAGACCATAACCGTTTTTTTCTGTGTACTGTTTCTCCCGTGTGTGGAGAAGTATATTATGGTTTTGCCACATTTATCCCCATAATTCCAACTGTCCTGCTAGTCCTCAACCTTAAGACCACACCATGTTAGTACTGCAAATCCTGATATATTTTCCGTTCTTTAATGTGCACGGTTTTCATGGTCTACCTACCACAATGTGCATTTACTGTAAACATTTGACACGTGATTTATCGCATTGCAATTAAGATCTTTTGGGTGTTCCTGGTTAAAATGAACAAAAACAGAGTATTTTTCTTATTAGTTACAATATCTTCGGGGCTAGATTTCTGTTTTAATAAATAAATGACTAGTTTTAAAAAGGTTCAGGAACACTTTAAAAAACAACACATGAAAAAAATGCCAACCACAAACCACACCTTTCATTTACACCAGCAAGAATGTGCTATATTTGTATGTGCTTTAGAAGGGGACAGTATAGTGCAGTACTTTATTTTTCTACTTTGCATTGTTACCATAATACCTATGTAATAACACTGTAACTACAGTGATAGGTAGTGTAACCGTTCTGTATACCTGTATTGTTCAATAGTATTTCTAAATTTATATGTTGCATTTTAACATTTGAGATGAGTGAATGTTTAATATTTACAAGTGTGTATTAAGAAAAAGGGGTAAAGCAGACTAAATTGGTAACTCGGATACAGAGCTCAGAGTTTTGGACCGACTGACTGGTCGACTGAATGGCTATGAAACCAGAAGTAGCACATGCAATGAAGCCTTATCAATATAAAGCTCTTTATTATCACTGATTCATAAGCAAAAGAGGCATTGAACTGAAACAAATCAGACGCCCAGTGATATATAAAGTGCCCTTCATAAAGTTTGGGACAAATACATATTTTTTCTTGATTTTACATTCATAATCAAACAATTCACTTGTGGGTAAAGTGCAAATTCTAAGATTTTATTTAAAGGGGTTTTGTATACTTTTTGGTATCACCATGTAGAAATTACAGCACTTTTTATACATAGCCTCTCATTTCTTGGCACAATAATGGTTGGGGCATATGAATGTTATGTAAATGAAAGTAGTCATGTTTAGTACTTTCTCTTATACCCTTTTCATGCAATGACTGCTTGAAGTCTGTGACCCATAGACATCACCTGGTGCTGGGTAGCTTCTCTGGTGATGCTCTGCCATGCCTGTAATGCAGCAATCTTCAGACCCTGCTAGTATCAGGGGCTAGTTTTTTCTTCAGCCCATGAAATGTATGTTGAATTGGATTCAGATTGGGTGACTTGGCCAGTCAAGAATTTTCTAGTTGGCTTTGAAAAACTACTTTGTTGCTTTAGCAGTATGTTTGGAATCATTGTCTTGCTGTAGGATGAAGCGCCAATGAGTTTAGAGGAATTTGCTTGAAATTGAGCAGATAACATTTAATTCTGCTGCTACTATCAGCAGTCAATGAAGACAAGTGAGCCTCATCTGTCAAGTGTTCACTTGATTTGATGCTGTTGATCATTCAGGATACAAAAACACAACTCGCTGCAACAGTGATTGAAATAACCAAGCAAGAAACTCTGCTAAAGGAGAAGATCGTTGATGTCTATTGGCTACCAAGCTACGCAAGTTTCGGAGCAGGGCCATTTCTGCTTTGATTGGGGGGGGGGGGGGCATGAAGAGATGTTGATGGGGCACAAGGGGAGACGAAGTGGCGGGGGGGGTCTGGGGATCTTCCCCCAGAAAAAATTTAACCTTTTAAAATACATTTCCTGCATTTCTACACAACCTCACACAGGGCATTTTCTTATGAACATTTTGAAGATTAAAAAAAAAAATTCAAAGCCCTAGATGAGATTTGAGATGCTTTCATATAAAGCTAAAGTATAGGTTCATCAGTATATTAGTGGATAAGATAATTTTATTACATTTTAAACTCACCTCCACCCCCCTCATCGTATAGGAAGACAACGTTATGTAATGGGTTTCTTAATTGTTCGGAGATTGAAACGCAAAGGTGGGAGGAAGTCAGCTCACAAGACGTGAATTAAGGGAGAGAAAATAATAAAGAAAGAAAAGAAAAAAGAGGAACGTAATTGCTTAAGGCTAAACAGCCAAAACAAAAATAAACCCACAAAAACGGGCGAACTAGAAAACTAATAAATAACAACTAAATATCCCAAACCCAAATAATGACACAAGAATGGGAAACTTAGTAAACAAAAGAATATCCTCGGCTGCCTTAGCTCAGAGCCGGAGAAGTGTAAAACCAAAACGAAAGTAAAAAGAAAAACTGTCTCAGAGAGAACAGAAAAGTGCTAAATAGATAGCGCAGAACGCTACCAGGAGAAAAACAATCCTATACCTGATTAAGTAGCTAACTAGCAAGTCCCCCCTGGACATAAACAAAGTTTAATATCAGGAGGTCGCTAGTTCCTGGCTATACCTGGCTCGAATGCAATGTCGTAAGATAATCAAGCACCGGAGAAGCGGAAGTGAGAAACTTAGGCCTACCCTGCAGGTAGAAGCACCGGTGAAAACAATAATGAGGACGGCAAACCACAAAACGAAACGTAGAAAAAATCAGATTGGTTCACAATCGGGAAAGCAGGACGAGAACCGCAAAATTAAAAATAAAAAAAAACAGCCACGAACCACTACACTTTATTTATGCACAATAATACCAAATCATTATCTAATCTTATATGGAGACAAGTATATTAAAGATGAGCTATAGTCTTTCATCATTTCAGTCTCTTTGTGCTATTTTCTATTTACATGTGAAACTAAGGTACTATAATTGGCTCATCATTTAATTTATATACAGTACATATTATATAGTTATATATTATATATAATTTTCTATACATATTTTATGCCTGAGACGCCGGGGGGCTTGCCTCTGTTGACGGCTGCCGTTTCCCCGTGAGAGTGATAGAGAACGTAAGAGAGAGAGAGACAGATATGATAGTGTATTTTAATATATGTGATGTATGCCAAAGTACGACTGACAAGCCAACACGCTGCAGTAGGCTAGCTAACACACACAGACACGCGCAGCCATCTAACGCAATGCTGCATATGTTTCGCTGAATCGCAGCTTTAACAACTAGGCTTTATGCAAGATGTAATCAATCTATTTAAAATTGAAGACGAAGACTCTCGCCACTATCCTCAACCAGAGATTCTATAGTATCTTTCTATATGGGCTTTGCCTCAACTCACTGAGTAAGCTAGGCTAGCGAATATTATATCCTAAGCAATGCGTAACAGTTATCAAGAAGAGACAGCATATTGATCAAAGAAAGTGACCTCTCTCTCTCTCTCTCTTGCTCGCTCCATGTTTTATATGGCCAAACCAACCAATCAGATATTAGAGAAATATATTAAATGAAATGAACTGTATTTACAACAACAACCCCTGCAGCCAGTATATTAAGTTTTCTGGGTGTTACATAGATGACATCTGTCTGATATTTAGTGGTGATATTGACAAACTAGAAGAGTTTAAGCTGTACATTAATACATTGAGACTTATATTGACATTGTGTGTGTGTGTTCTAGTTATGAATCTATTAATTTTTTGGATATTACTTTGTGTAAGGAAGGCCCCAGGCTGTCCACTACTTTGTACACTAAACCCACTGATAGAAACACACTGCTAGAAGCGAGTAGCTTCCATCCAGTACCTTTGAAGCGTGGTCTTCCCCTTCGTCAGTTTTACAGACTATGTAGAATATTTTCTTCTGACTTTAAGTCCAGAGCTGTTGAATTTGTAACTACATTTGATACCAGAGGCTATCCAAAAGATTGGATTGATGGTGCTTATAAAAAAGCCCTGGGAAAAGATAGAGAATCACTAATGCAGGTGACCAGAAAATCTGAAAGAAATCATTCATGCGTGTTCATATCTAGCTTTCCACCTCTGTCAGAAATAGTATCAAGAATGTTGTCAGAAGACATTGGCATGTTTTAGCCTCTGACGACAAAGTTGGTAAAGCTTTCAAAAAACTCTTTTTGCATACAAAAGGGGTAAGAATTTAAAAGACAAGCTTGTTCCTTCAGACTTGAGACAAACAAATGTGCTCTCCAGATCTCTGAACACCCCCTGTTATTCGTGTACCCACTGTAATGGTACCTTTTCTACTGAAGTGTTTTGGCACTGTCATTCTGGACAGACATTCAAGGTTAAAGGTTGTATCACAAGTAATGTTATATATATATATATTGCGATGTCTGTTACGACCCCCGGCTCGAAGGGCCACAACAGAAAGAATTTCAACACAAAAGGCAAAATATAAAATATGAAAATAAACTGACATGAACAAGGGGAAAGGGTACTGGTAGACAAGACAATGCTCTGCCAGTGTGCTCCTGGCAGAGCAAGATGAAAACAAAAACAACAAAAAAACTGTTTTTTACAGACTACCAGACGGTGAGACACGACGGCCGAAGGTTTGGCACTAGAACGCATTGGAACCATTATTATCAACCTTCCCGAATTGAGAACAATACCAAAGTCTCCACAAAGCAAAACCCCGGTCAATTTGCCTCCAATGTTCTATGTCTATGGATCTCCTTCATTGTCGCAAGTCTCCGTGTCCACACATACTTCAGGGTATCACCCAAACACATCAAACAAAAGTACTCCACAAAACCACAAATAGCTTACACAAAGGACAGACTAGAACACAGCAAAGTAGCCACTAACCAGTCAAAAACAAAGCGGCGTACAAAAGACGTGAATATGCTCGCAGAAAGCAAAGTTAAACCCGGCTTTTAAAGTGGAGAATCACGCGGAAATACAACTAGACAAATGGGCACCAAACTGAAACTTAACAAACTGAAACAAATGCCACAGTACTACTTAAAACTGAGCGTCAGCACGGCAGCAACGCTGGCAACATGCATGAAGTCAGCCAAAGGGAAAATAAACTAACCTCGAGCAGAGAACGCTGCAAATACATATGCTCTCAGAAAATCCACAACAGGTGTTGGTAATTTCTCATCAAGACAACTAGATAGCATACAAAAAAATTAAAGGGGCACACTCATGAGGCAACATAGGGATGTAACAATGCCCCTGTGACTTAGCCTACATAGGCAAAACCAAACTTAAAGTGAGAGTGACCAAGCACAAGAGTGCCATAAGATGAAAAGATCCCGCCTCTCCCATAGCTAGGCACTTCTTTGAGTCTAACCACCCAGTACCTAGCCTGAGGTTTCAGGGCATAGAAGGTGGAGTGTCCAAGACGAAGAGGCAATGTGGACCGCAAGCTTCTCCTGCTCCTTCTGGATCCACAAATTAAACACAGTGGCCCCTCATGGCCAAAATGAGAAATTGGACCTCAGGCCTTTCCTCCTGAACTGATGGTTGTTACTCATGTTTTTCTTGTGTCTGTTTCACTCTGTGTAAAGGCTAATATGAACATAATGCGATGTGAACACAATATGAACACAAATATGATACATCTATTATAAATTATTCAACTTAAAACAATGAGTGTATTGCAAGACAATTATATTCTATTATCGCCGAGCCTATAGGACAGTAATTATTACGTGGCACCTGAGGGTAGCCCTAAATGTTTAAACAGAGACAAAAACTGTTTGCCCCTGATGAAATCATGAGCTGAAATGTCAGGCATCTTCTAGCTTTATGCTGTTCGAATAAAAGCATTGAAAATAATAAGACTGTGTGCGGTCCTCATCCTACTGCTCCAGCCTCATCTGTCCTCAAGTCTTTTTTCAGAGCCTTTTTCAGGCTCTTTTTACTCTTCTTACTAACCTAGCCATCCTGTTTTTGTAGCTAACTAGTGGTTTGCATCTTGCTTTGTAGCCTCTGTAGAGTAGGCGCTGTTTTGCAAAGGTATGTGATGAGAGTTCTGTTGTATCTATGGCAACGAGACGCCAAACTCCTGACTGTTTGTTGACATTTCTTAAAACATGGCTGTGCTCTGTGAAATTATTGAGCTTATGGAGGAGGAATATGAATAATTTTGCTATAAAAAACGACATTAACCGTATAAACGACTATAAAAACAAAGAAGGTGTGCAATAACCAAAACCTGTTCTCGTTAAACAGATCCGTGAAATGCTGGATGACATTTTAAATATTTTAGGATGTCAGCCAATCACTTATGACGTTGTCCACGACGTAAAATTGTAGCGGTGTGCTATGCGACACTGATTTATTTACACGCTCGTGCCATGAAGTATAAATCAGGCTTAAGGGTTAGCCTATGTCTCTGACAGTTTTTTTTCTGTATTTCTCAGCCTCGTCATCCTTGACTTTCATTGGCACAACTCTGGTCCTCATGGTGACAAACACCAGTAATAGACTCCAAAGGCAATCAAAAGCCTATATCAAAATACTATCAAAAAAATTGACAAAGCCATGTCTTAGCTTTATTAATAATAGGGCTGTCAAGTTTTAGTTTGTTAATCAAACTTGTTTGAATCTCATTAAAATTTGTATTCCCGTTGCCTTGCCAAAATAAGGAGCCCAGTTGCACTCTGCAGTAATCCGTGTTACACTCATGGTAGCGCTGAATATCAAAGAGACCGATAAACAACAAGCCATGTGTCATGGTTCGTGGGTTTTTATTTTATTTTTTGTTGCGGTTCTCGTCCTGATTGAGAATCTATCGGATTTTTTCCACATTCCATTCCGGGGTTTGCTTTCCCTCACCATTGTTTTCACCTGTGCTTCTACCTGCGGGGTATTTAAGTTTTTCACTTCCGCTTCCTCGGTGCTTCTTTGTCATTCAACTTTGCATTGATCCAGGTATAGCCAGGTACTAGCGACCTTGTGATATTAAACGCTGTTTATGTTCACGAGGGACTTGCTATTAGCTTTTATTTCAGGTATAGGTATTATTTCTCTTGTTAGCCTTTTGTGCTATTTATTTTATTCTTTGCTGTTCTCTCTGAGACAGTTTTTCTTTGTTGGTTTCTTTTTTATTTTACCTTCTCTGGCCGTCTTCTCTTACGTGCCGAAGGTGTTCTTTTCCCGTTTTAGCTCCAGTATTGAGCTCGGGAGACTTAGTTCGGTTTTCACTCGTGTATTCGAGTTCGCCCTATTTTCGTGGGTTGATTTTCTTTTGGCTGTTAAGCTACAAGGAATTATTTTCCAGTCTTTTCTTTCTGGAAATGTTTTAGTTCATTCTCCCTTATTGGTCTTCACTTGCGTGAGTGACTTGTCCTGATTCCCCTACCTTCGCGTTTGATTATCCGCTACTGGAAACCATCACACCATGTTATTGTTTAGTCTGGAGGATATATAGCCTAAATTAAGTGAATGTGTGGGTCAAGAAAAATTGTACAGTGCAGTATAGTTTCAGTAAGCCATGCCATTGTTGTGAATTAATTATGGACTTTTGAACAATTCAAACTAATTTCTCTATTATAAGATATTCATTCAAACAATTTTTTTGAAAAAGTGACAGCCATAATTACTAATGAATACTTGGGAAAGCGTCTGGATAAGAGCTGTAACGTCCTTGCCATCCTCTCTAACTGTCAACCTGACCCAGATTCCAACCTCAACCTCCTGTTCACCTTTTATTTAATTGCACACATTCTGTTACACATCACTTACTTGCAATTACATAGCCCTTAGACATTTGATTATAGTGCAAAAGCCCAGGCAGATGTCAGGTCAGGGTTGTAGGTTTGTTTCTAGGTTTGGTTGGGACTTTATGCGAGCGAACTGCGTGCACGAGCTGCAAACATTTTCCACTAATTTGAGAGCAAATGTTGTTTTTGAGATACAAAGAGAGCATCAGATGATTCCAATGACTGTTCCTTTAATTAACCTGATTATGCATTTGGCCTACATGTGCACTTGTTGCATCCGAATTGAAAACAAATGTGATCGTGTTATGAATAACGTTAGCAGTTGTGCTATCTAGCTAACGTCATTAGAGTTGTTAGCTCGCTAGATAATGTTAGCTAACTAAAGTTTGCGCGCTCGATCGCATTACGACCCATAAAGTAACACTTAAATATCGTAATGCATCCATATTTACGGTATGCATCACAAACATATTGTAATGTTTAGCACTGCTATAACAGGATCTTTATTAGGAACTACTATAAGCAGGACCTTTATTGTGCCATGCACTTGAACCAGATAAGGCACTATGAGTAAGAACCTGACCAGCGCAGTAGCTTGTACCATGCATAGCATGGGGATGGAATACATTTACAGAAACTCCCCAGACATTGCGTGTATCCGGTGTTATTTTTACAGCAAGAAGCAAGTCACAACACATATATACATCATTAAAAAACAGTAGTAAGTGGCTACATTCAGAATTTTACCTTAAAGGTGGGAAAGAGGTTGCTGTTTTCAACTGACAATTGTAATGTAATGTAAATGTAATTGTAATGTAATAATATAATAAATAAGAGATTGATTAAAGTAGTTAATGTGGCTAATAATGTAAATAAGAAATGAAATCATTGATTCTATACTGTATATCATAATACTGAAACTCATTTCAACATTCAATATGATACAACCTGTAGCCTACAATTACTGAATATATTTCAAGATGTCACAGTTGCGCAATCAGATCTGTCTCCTAAGGTAAAGGAAATCGTGGTGTAACAGTAGTTTAATCTACATCCCAAAACAGATTACTAAAGCTAACGTTAGCTTAGGTAGAGAGAAAAGATAACGAGTAGTGATTTAGCTACGCTGCCTGTCACTGTGTCGCTGATGAACGCGGCTGACTGACAGCTCGTGGGATTCACTGGGAAAGAGGCGAGGGAGGGAAAGACGAGTCAGTACAGGTTGGTGATTAACTATGGCAGATAATAGGATAGCTTGCTAATAGGTTATTGATGCAGCTGTCAACCAGATCTGCACTTTCGGAAGACCGCAATGAGTTTTTGAATTATACTACGCCTAACTACAGTTTTCACTCTGCAATTTTTGGTAGGGACAATTCTTGTTTCTGTGACATTGGTAGGGACATGTCCCTAGTGTCCCTACTAAAAACTACACCTATGTGTCAGGTTGATATAAAATGTGACCAACGGTCTTTCTTCAGTAAAATAATTCAAACGCCTTCCCTAGTCAGAAACAGAGGAAAGGGTAACCTCTGACAGTTATTTCTGAAAGTCCCAAAAAAAACTTATTTGCATGCAGGTGCTTTCTGAACTTGCCACAGAGTTTGGGAGATGTGTACAAGCCTCAAATACATACATTGGCGGAGTTAGACTTGTAAGCACAATAGGGGCATGGGGGTTATTCACATAGTGGACTGTGGATTGGGGGGATGCTAGGGGGGTCATGTCTCCCCAACTCCCCCCCCCGTAATTCCTGTCTATGCTTAGATATCCAATGTGGTGGTACCTTCAGACGTGCCGAGTGTGAGAGGCAGACTAGCCGTTCCACACTAGCAGAGCCTTTGCCTGTGGAGCTATGAAGTGTACAAACTACATTTTGATTAAAAAGAGAAGTGAAAATTAACTTTGGCCACAAAGATAGTGTGAACACTCATTTATAAATGTCACTGTGCTGTGGTATTGCTGTGCTTTCAGGGTTTATCTCTTTTAGGGGACCAGGATACAATAAATGAATTCCCCAATACTGCATGCCCCCATGAATTCTACCATGCATGTGTGTGTGTAACAAGTAGAACAAAATCCCCGAAACCCCAAAATTTATTGGAGATTCACTGGCCCTTTATTTTTACAATAAAAAAAATCTATAATTTCCCAACTGAACAGATAAAATTAAGAAGAAAATAACATGTTACTCGATTGTCCATCATCATATGACCAAACATGTAGAGCATGTGCATTCAGTGTAATAAAGAAAGGATCCTCGATCTCGAGAAACATGGATACAAAACACGGTCAGTCCTAAAACCCCTGAAAAGGTGATCATCCCCTGTTAGTCACTAGTGAGGTATTATTAATAACTGGGACATAGACAAGTAGTTTCAAGCTGGCGAGCTGGTTTACAACATCTAGGGTACACAGTGCCGTGACAGTACATTTTTTGTCATGGAGTCATTATAAGGATAATGAATTGTAGCATTCTTAAAAGGTACGTACATTAACTATCAAACTGGAGTGCTGAGAGGAGCATAATATTATGCTCTCATTGCTCTGGTATATTTTATCATTATTGAAGATATGGCCATCAGTCTCTGAACACCCTAGGGAACTTGTGATATCTGGGAAAACCTTTCACAAGCTTTTACCTTGCAAGTTCAGAGCAAAATATCTTTACATTGTCAATTTCATAGAAAAAAACATTTACTTATTTTTCAGCGCTGATTATTCATTTTAAAAAGCAGGCAATCTGAGCATTCTCAGTATCCTCACTGTGTAGAGTAAGCCATCCATAAAGCTCAGTTTATTCATAGGATGTGACTTATACCCATAGGATATCAATGTGCAAAGGTAATTAGGCTATAGGCCTTTGTATTGATGTGTTACTTATCAGTAGGGGAATGCATACAGGATGATGTTTCTAAGCAAGCTCATTCATAAAAATGTTCTTGGATTTAAACTTAAATGTAATCTTGAGATCTTTCCAAGTTGTGCCTGTGCTTAATTTATAGAAATATCTCAGGAAGAAAAAAGTTGCTTACATGGGTGTAAAGTGGCATATCTGTGTCTTACACACCTGGAATTTTTTTATCTTAAATTAACTTCAATTTGAACGTGCTTTACAATTACCCCATCTTGTGAATGCAGCCTATAACAGCCATTTCTCTCTAAATAAGGATGCATTTAAAAATGTCTTGCACTATTCATGCCTAAAATTGATTATTAATGAAATGTTATTCTTAAAACCCGAAAGCAGCCAACACTCAAACGTGCAGTACCTCCACCTAACCAGTAGCTAAGTAATTTATGTCTAGTGTACACTTTAAGCAGAGATATGATCATATCCACATCAGAGTGGGATTTTATTAATAACTACTTAGTCATGGTTTTCTTCATAAGCCACTATTTAAAATACAATTTGATCGTACGACCATTTTCTAAATGAGGCCCCAGGTTTTTACAATTCGTTTACTGGACCTACTTGTAAAAATAATTGAATAGGTTAGGGGCTAATATTTCTTAAGAAAAACTTGGCTCCTGTATTTATTCAACAGCTTCTGAAAATTTTCATTTACATTTGTTTCCTTTTAATGTGCGTGAATCTTATTCTATTCTTTATTCATTATTCCATTCATTGTTGGTGTTGCTTTGAGAAGGAAGATTAGCAGAAGTGAGAGGTCATTTGTACTGGCATTTGCTAAAAAAACAAACAAATTTAGACTATGAATGATGCCTTCATAAGTTATTGCTGGTATCTGTGTACATTCCTGTAAGAAGTTGCATTTTGTAGTCATTCAAATGCTGTGTTGCATTGTCATTGACATTCATAGATGCCCAGGGATCACAATAAAATAAAAATAAAAAATAAAACACACTTGTGTGCCATGAAATTGACAACTCAAATGTTGCTCACATGCATAACAATCCTGAATGGCTGTGCCCATTGTTATATGTACAATATATTGTGCGCCTAAGCTGGCTTCCAAATGAATAAGTCATGCGCTGAGGTTTTTTTTTTTAAAAGTTGGGTTTGATTGTGTGCAGTTTTACAACATTTCTACAACTATTGGCAAGCAATGGAATGTAAACCAGAAAGCCATGCTCTGGTATCGGACCTGACATGTGGTAGACACTCAATAATGAAAGCTTTGAGTGATGTAGTGAGGGTCAACTCCAGTCCAAGTACAGCACCGTGTGCTCACAATTTGCGTAACCTCAGTTAACATGGCAATGAGATTGTATTCAACAATAATTCAATGAGGGCTCTTTAATATCTTTTTGTACATTATTAGTTTCACTGACATTTCAAAATATTAAGATTTTTAGTGTGAACAATGTTTTCTTTCCTGCGTTAAGCAATCATGTTTCCTACTTTTCAATTTCATGAGTGTGAGAAAGCAGAGGGTTGACATGAGTCTGTGGCTCTCCTTTTAAATCGAGTTAGTTACATACAGTCTTGTCCAAACGATTAAGCTGTGTGACCTTTTCACTGTGACCTCTACAGCTCAGTACTTGTCTGCATTTCAGGGCATTAAGCAAAGGAAAAACAACCTCTAGCTACCCCTTGAGAATAATATCATTTTAATAATTGGAACAGCAGTGGGAAGTTGTATTTACAGTTCAGCTCTGGACCTTTTGACCAGTGGATTATGGGGTAATGAAGGTAAAAATATTAATTTTATATCTGTGAGATTTTATTTCTTTATTTATTTATTTCTCTTTCTAGCCTAAAATGAATTGCCAAGTGGAGAGTTATTCTATGGTATTAATCTCTATCAAATTTAAAATATAGATTATTGGCAAAAAATTTAATATGCTAAAGGAATTGGCACGTTTACCAAAGCACATTCAAATAATAATAATAATAATACATGTACAGAAAATAAAAATAGTAGTGTTGAAATGCATGAAAAGGTGTGTTTTAATTGAGATGTGAAAGAGGAAATGGAAGTAGAGTCACAGAGGTGTTCAGGGAGGGCATTCTGGTTCTCCTGCCCTATTGTCTGACAGCAGGAAGATGCTCCTGACAAACGCTTATTGCTTTTCTTTGTTGAGCGACATATTCCATAAGGGGACTTTTCTAAAGCCCAGGTGAAATGGGAACATGGCAGCTACACTGATACACAATTTTAGCACAAGTCTCAGTCAATGCATGAAGACCATTCTTCTGTAAAGTATATATTCTTTTCATTTCCTGTTTGGACAGGAATCAGATTCAGCTATAGGTGTATTTACCCCTTCTATTATGTTGAAAAGTTATGCCGCCTTTTACGTTTGGGGTCAAATTGACCCCAACAGTTTAAACTGAATTATTGTATTTATTGTAATTACTGTAATACAAAGATTTTGACACTTTGTGTGTCACCTTTGTAATGTCTCTGAATTGACTAGCCTGTGATAAACTTCTCATTTTAGAGCCAGAGGTGAAGTTTAAAACCTGTTTGGGAAAGTAAGTGCCAACATCTGTACTTTTCATAAGTATATGTGCAGATAGATATAAATTAAATAAATGCATGATTTGTTATGAAAATCAATTATATGTTTTAAATATTCCAAAGTGTACATGAATTAGAATGTGGGCCATTTTGCTAAGCTACTTATCCCTATTATTTATTTTCAAACATCCAATTAGCCCATTGTGCAAATTAGCAGGAACAGCTGTGTGCTGCCGAAAAGAATGCATATGGCCTCCCAAACAAATAACCAAGTTGTGCATCTTTAGGCTTTCTGACACAAACAGGAATTACCCGTGGGTCACTGCTGTTAAGCCGATCATTGTAAAAATGCATTTTTTCAACAACAAAAAAAAGCATATTTACAGTGTACAAAAATAGGCTAGTTTGTCCTGCATTTAATAGCAGGCACTGCCTTTATAAAAGTGAAGAATATGTACTGTAGTTTTTGTTATTTCTATTAAATGTAAGGGTATGGTATTTTTTTCCTTTATGGGTTCTGTATGGTGTAATATGACAGCTCAAGTCTCTGTGATATAGCTTTGGGGACACTTGTTCAGTCACTGACAGCAGCCATGTTTGTCTTCTCAGTTTTCCATGGCAAGTGCCCTTGACTCCACCTACAGTGAGCTCCTGCTGATAAACTGGCAAGACACTCATAAAGCCTCGACAGGACACATGGCAGCATGTTTACGAGTACAGATCTGCAAGACGACAGCTCTTATCACCAAAAACACAAACGTTGGTACATCACGATCATTGTTTCGCCAACTCTTATCATCAATATCACAAGCCATGGAAAATTAGTACATTTTCTGCAGTGTACTCAGGAAACTTTCTCATTTATTTTGCTAGAAAGCAGGTTCCACACTTATACATAATTTGAAATGCATAACAGCTCCTAAAGTTTGAAATTTAAGGTCACACACAGACAAATCAAGCGCCTATCAAACACCCAGCACAAACATGGTATGTCCCATCTGAAACTGGGGAGACAAAAACAGCACAATTAAACTCAAAACACTTCTATCATCCCTTAGTTATCTGTGAATAAAACATTTACGAATATCCATGAAAGCTTCACTTAATGCACTATGTTCACGTACCTCTAACCATATTTATTTCATGCAGGTTACATACATCATCTCAGCTTAACCAATATTGCCTAAAAAACTTATTATAAATATTAAATTTTCTCATAGTGGATTGAATTACTAGATTTACATAAATAGTTTGCTTGTCTAGGTAGAGCAGCTTGCTAGCTAGTGCTATCTACGGAGGCAATAAAGTTAGTTAAATCTGGTAATTTAATGTTTCACTTAAAAATCAATAGTATGGTCGCAGTAGTTTTAACCATTTTTATCGAACACTAACTCACTATTAAATTGTAACTCTAGCGATTGTGTATCTAGCTTGCCCTTCCCTAATGAGTGATGCCTCCCAATTCTACCCTCTGTTTTGTTTTAGTTCCAAAGAAACATGACTCCTGGGTATAACAGAACCATTCATCTAGGATGTGTGTCTGCATCCTTATGATTAGGATTCGAGTTTATTTAACCAAATTTCCTATTGGCAAAGAATTCCTAATTTGCCTAATGTGTATTTCCCATCATATTGCATAACGGCATATTTGTTCTTTCTTGGGTCTTTCTCAGGGTGAAGGAAGCAGAAATGTGAGCGCCTGCGAAACACATTTTATATGCAAAACACTTACTGAATAATGTACTGAAGGAATTAATACACTGTAGCTACAGCTCCTGTTGTACTGCATCTCGTTCCATGATTAGCTTAAAGCTGTTGCTTTTCATTCCGTTCTATTTGCGGGTGATTTACATGAATGACCTGGAACTCATTTCCAGATTGTCAAGAATGCATTTAAGTGTGAACCTTTTTTTGGTATTCTCAGTTTGGGGTGACGGGACAGCTGTCAGGTGACGAGATGTCAGCGCTCTTACTGCAGATGGCTTGTTTCCTCAACAGGATTACGAGGGAGACTTGACCTGCTCAGATGGACATCTTGTTTGGTCATTAATGGAGAGGTTTGATTAGTCACACTCAGATCAAAGTTGCATGGGAAAATGGCGTACGCTATGTTAGCAAAAGGAGCTCTTAAGCATTTTTTTTTGTAACAACAAAGTATATATATTTTTGTTATCAGCACAGGCCTCTGTATCTCAGTCATTCCTCTTCAAATCTCCTCAGTATGATTTTAACAGAGGCCATTAAACAAGGTCATAATTCTCATTTTATTAGAACCTACACATTCCGCACTGATCACCCCCCGAGCGTGAGCGACAATGTCCAATTCTGGAGAGCTACAGGGGTCCACAAATGAATGTTCACAGGCGAGGACGTGGTTTGAGAGGGGGAGGGAGGTTCTGATTCACAGTACCATTCTCAGGGAGGGGCGGCTGTTTATGTTCTGGCAGATGATCCAGACGGGCATCCTCTGAGCGCAATGCCAGCGAAGCCATTTCGAAATATTACACATCCAGCCAGGATTGTTTTTTTCTTTTCCAGATGCGCACCATCGCTCACCTCTCTTAAATGCGTTAATGGGCAGCGTGAGATCAGGGGGCCTGCAGCAGTGGCATACCGTCGGCTGTAAAATAGGCCTTCTGTAACCTTACCTTTATACGGATATTACTCAACCGGTTTCTATTTATAGTTCTTAATTATCAATCAAGCAATTAATTAACTGAATAACAGATATCAACGAATATATCAAGTTTTTATGTGGTAGGATTTTTTTTTGCGTCATAAAATGTGTAGCACTTAAATATATGTAGGAAAAAGTTGGGTGTACAGCATTACTTGTTTCCGTTTACTTAGCTTGAGTAGCATAACAATCAAATAATGCATTAAATAATGTAATTAATTTTAAGACGACACTCAAGTCTGTCAAAACAATTTAAACATTAGAATGCATACATTTAAAGAGGACAGCCTCTTAAGTGTCTCGAACCATTGAGCGTAATGCATAATTCAGGCTAGAACAACAAATTCACAAAAATCTACGAAACATTGAACATTTAAACATGGAGCATTTTAAAGTCAGAATCTTCATATGATAACACGTCGTCATACATGTGGATATAGAAAAATGCAACACAAGTTTGTGATGCACAAATACAATAATGCTCAAAATAAATTGGTAGCCTAATAATTTGCTTATTGTTCTCGGTTATTGAGCGAATCAATTGTTTGATTGACAATCAGGCAAAGTAAAC
Source organism: Ilyophis sp. 1 JC-2022 (assembly GCA_022702515.1). Classification (NCBI taxonomy): domain Eukaryota; kingdom Metazoa; phylum Chordata; class Actinopteri; order Anguilliformes; family Synaphobranchidae; genus Ilyophis; species Ilyophis sp. 1 JC-2022. Next base: position 24,901,555 of record CM040401.1, read on the forward strand.
GGAAACATATTGAGAGTAATCATCCGTTAAGTAGGTAAGATTACAGAAGGCCTTGTTCTACTTACACGGTACGCAGAATTGGTCAGATACAGATACCTATCCTGCAACACAGGTGAGCCACACAAGAACCTGAATAAGAAATGAGAATAAGATTTATTGCAGAAAGATACTATTCACACTGTTATCTGGCACTCATGTTAATCTTTATCTTTAGCCATTTTCTCACCAATATAAATAATTAATAAACTTTTATTCACAAGTTTATAAGTAATTTATATTGGAATAATGCATTCACTGTCTGATCTTTTTCTCCTGTATTTGGTGCCGTCTTTCTCCTTAAAGCAGAACCCAGCACTGAAACAACTTATTTTAGTTAAGAAGTGATACAAATCACATTAGTCATTTCCTCTATGGGTTGAACTATATAAAAAAAATGTTTTGGTAGTTGTTAGTGTAGTGTGAGTTAGCCTTTAGCATACCTAGTATATTTTCAATTTGGCTAGTTATGTATTTTTGTGTTATGTATGTATTTTTTTTTAGCTATTCTTAGCAACTTAGCTAGTAGTTTGGATAGTAAAGACCTTAGTTTATGAAGCATAGGTCACAAATGCATTTATCCCGGGTGCAGCAAGACTGTGGGATTGTACCCTTTCCTGGATAACCAAGACATGGCTCATTGTTAGCTGCTTTGGGGCGGAATGATTTGTGTTTTCTATCCAGTGAACAATGAGACACAGTATAATAGCCTAACTGGAGCAATTAATTCATGATCTTTGCAGTAATGAAGCAGTAGGAGGATGTATTATGTTAATTGGTACTGCTACAAGCGACCAACAACATTCCAATCCCACACAACATCCCGTACCACACAGACACGTCCCTCATCCTCTGGTTGTCTCTGTTTATGGAGTTGGGGGACTCTGGACGTGAAAGATCCTCCACCTGAAACGACCTTTCAGTCGGATTGCTGGCCTGGCTACTCTTCGACTCGATCTCGTTCATTTTATGAATGTAAGCCACACTCACTGTAAAGTCAGCTGTGGGGAAGGCAAGGGGGAGAGGTACTTTTTTTAGAGCGATTGAGGGGTGTGGAGAAAGGGTGTGGTAGCCAGCCCCATAGTCTGTTCTTTTTTCAGGTGCTGGATGCATTTTTTGAAATTATGAAAGAGGTGTGGTCCAGCTAAAACTAGGGGCTTGGTTCCCCTTTAACAGAATCCTTCTCTGCATTCACTGCAACCCAAAAGTGAAAAGTTTCATTTGAGCCGCGGCCCTATCCGTGACATGATGCAAGTCAACGCCCCATCTCCCCCTCTTTTTGATTGATGGGTATTCAAACTGCGCAAATTAACATTAACCCTTACATTTCAAACAGTTTTCTCCCCTTGCTGGCTCCGCCTACGTGCCTATGACGCGTTGTCGAATGGATTGCTCGCCCCTCCCCCCAACTGTAACTGCTCGCTCCTCCCATGCTCTCTCACTCGAGCCCAATGTGCATTTTTGTGAATTGTGAAGTGGGCGGAAACAGGACAAAATCCGATGTGTATTACCCCTTAAAGTAAAAAGGAGAGTACAAAAAAATTATAGCCAGTTATGCTAACAGGACGCCAGGATAAAACGCCTTGAAATATACCATCTCATTTTCATGGTGGTCCACACTTTGTGAGGCTGAGTGTCACAGTGAACAATAAGCACCCGCTTACAGCACCCACAGTCAATGTGATTACATTACTAGGAAGAACTTCTTGACACCACAGGGGCTCTATTTTGACAATCTTAGCGCAAGGTCTAAAACACATGGCGCAAGTGCATTTAGGGCATGTCAAACTCCCTTTTTGCTAGTTAGAGGGTGCATATTTTGAGCGCAAACTAAGATGAAAATGGGCTGAACTTCATTAATTATAGGTCTTGGGCGTAACATGCAATACATTAATCGGAAGAGACGCACACAGATTCAAATCGCTCACAGCTGCACAAGAAAACTAGATTAACAATTCCTAAAGACATTGTAGGTGTGGTTGCTTCGCAGTGGTATCAATTGCTGGAAATGGTATAGAAAAATGGTAATATGGTATAGTGGGAGGTGGTAAATAAAAAGTGAAAATGGTATGAAGTGGTAATGTGGTATAAAGGGGTCTGAAAAAGGTGAAAGTGTTAAAATATGGTGATGTATTTTGTGGTAAGTAGTCTAAAGAACCTGGAAGTGATACAAAGAAGTAATAAATTGTGATGAAAGCACAAAAAAGATATTGTCAAATCATCTGGGATTGTATTGTTGGGTCATAACAATGATGTAGAGGAAGGCAGTGTGATGTCATAAGCAGTGTAATATGTTACAGCATCCACATTCTATAGCATCAGTTTTGAAAATGGGCCCATTGACTCCCATTAATTATTTTGGCAATAAAAGGTAAATTATCTGAAAACGTGTATATGGTATAAAGGTATAATATGAGGTATGAATGGTGTCGATGGTGAAATACAGGCTTTATAAACTGCACACACAAAAGTCACATCCAGCCACTCACTCGAACATAAACGGACGATAACGTCAACATTATCCATGTTCAGAGATACGAATCAGAATAATTAGCACTAACAAATCCACTGAGATAACTTACGCAGTAGCCAAACATTAAAAATGTAATGATACCGCTCACACTGTGACTAAGGCCTAAATTTGTTGCAGAAACAGCTCATATTCAGTACAAAAAACCAAACAAAGCTTCACCTCTAATATATTAGGCTATGCAAAATACCACCACCATCATATAAATAAAATGTTTTCTGGGATATATCCATCGCACAATCAAAAAAACAATCGCTGGACAGTGGTTGCACGCAATATTACTAAGTAAACAAATACATTGTTGGATTTACTTAAATAGTCTATATGCGATGTCTTCAACCAGTTGAAGTCACATGATAGCCCATTACTTGCAACAACTGTCCAAAGATGTATTATATACCAGACAGTCAATCATAGCCTACTTTTTAAAAAAATTATTTTTATGACAGCTCTTTGATAATTGTAAGTAGGCTAGGCAAAGGAAAATAAAACCAATGATGAAGTTTAAACTATGAATACGCGTATCTTGCAGACACGCATCCTTTTCATAAAATCTCCACCCCGCGCGCTTAATGGCGCATATGTACTGGAGAGACGCTTAAAACAGCGGAGAAGTCAAATGTCTGAATCACAAATAGCTTAAGCTACGCGGAATTTTGGGAGTAAGTCCCATTTGCACGTGTTTATCTCAACTCTGAATCCGGCCCTTAGTTTGTGATTTTAAACATTCCCTTGTGGAAACAAATGCATTATTACAGTGATAGTACTGTATAAATTTTTTGTGATGTCAATGCAAAATAGATGTATCGCCTTCCTGCTGCAACACACCCAGTGATAAATATCTAGCCTAATCCAGCCCATTTTCCACCTGCGCAGCACGCTTTGAGCTCTGTGCTCCACGCCTCTGGTCACGGAAATAACTAAATTCAGTAGCCACGGCCAGTGCCCCATGCACTGTATGTGCCCCACATCATGCTGTAAACTGCCTGTTGTTAATATGCATTCCAGAAATGCATGGAAATTAGATGGCAACTGGTTCAAAATCACGCCACTGTGATCAACCTAAGCTGCTTCTCTGCAAGCAGCATAGTTCTTTATGTTAGTTATTGACCCATAATGGTTCTCAAAAGCATCACTCAAAGTTCAAGAATTCTTAATAAAATAATAATAAATAATAAAATTCAATAAATTAAAAAAAATAATAATAAGATCAAAATATATAATATGCATTTCCGTGGTTCATATTCCATCAACATGATATTTGTGTTTGTAATTGAGTACATCTCGCCCTCCATTTGTGTGCAGAATTCTCGCACATGCAGCTGGTCCACAGTATAAACATACAAGTTCACCTGCAGCATGTTTCACACGGAGGACGGTGAGGACGCAGAGCATGTAGCATTAAAGGACAGAGGGGGAGATGAAGAGAAATCAGACATGCTTAGGCCAGGAGCCCAGGAAGCGCAGACACAAACTGTGAAAGCCAATCATGGATAAAAGAGAAACATTTCCCAAATGTGACAACATAATTCAGAGAGGGAGCTCTGCTCTCCCTCTGGGGCTCTCCTCACTGCTTGAGAGAGAAACCTGTAGTCTGACTAAATAAACCAGCCTCAAAGAGCGCTGTGCGCACACACACACACACACACACACATAGGCATGCACACACACAGGCACGTGCACGCTTACAGACACGCACACACGCATGCACATACGCACACGGACACACATGCTCACACACACGCACACGCTCACACAATAAGCCCGCACACACATATGCATTCACACACAGCACAATCTGATTTAAAGGGGTTACAAAGTGCATTTCTACAAGCATTAGTACCATAGCATACATCAACATGCAGCACACAAAAATTGCTGACAGCAAAAATAAAAAAGAACCCTTGGCAAGTATACTTTGATGTTATCAACAATCCAATTGCATGTGACTTCAGATCTCACTTACAGTAAGTGCTTATCTGTAGCAGTGTAGAGTGCAATGCATCTTTCTCCATTACGTGCTTTAAAGGATTTGGTTTGAGAACGCCACGGCTGCTGAACGTTTCAGTTCATTTGTAATACTGTAAATGCCAAAACATTGCCCTCCATCTTGTGTCATAGGCGTCCATTTTAAAAGCAGTCCCTTCAAAAGGGACCAAATCAACATGAAAACCTTTGTCATTGTACATGTTAAAATAATTTGCTCATTCACTTTATTTCTGCGCACATCAAATATGGTAAGCTAAATTAATGTTTTCAAATATTAGACACATTAGACACAAGAAATAATTAAATATTATTAAAGATAATATTCCTCATTTGAATCTTTACATTAATGGGTAAGCTAACAGTAAAATTCTGGAATAAACCTACCTAAAACCAATTCTAATGGCACCATTGCCATGGCAATGAGAAGAAACAAAATACAAAATCATACATTCTCTTAAGACTGTAGACTCACTTCAAATGATAACAAAAAAATAAGACGTTAAAAAACTAAAATTACCAGCAAAAAGAGAAAAATAGAGCGAAACCAGCAAACCAGAGCTTTCCAGTTACACAGCCTCCAGCTTCACCACAATGGGAAGAGAAGAAAGATAGAATCACACCAAGCAAACATCACAAACAAGAATAAAATCTTATTATATAAGCTCTATAACGTTCTCCAACTCTTAACTCATCTCAAACTATCCCTCAAGATAAATTCTTGAAATACTTCATCAAGCAGTGGTTAGAATGGCAAAATAGTCAGATGCATTTATGGTAAGGATTGGCTCCTCTAAGATCTGACAAAATGTATTTTTATGAAAGAAAAAAAAACTAAGTTGACAAAAGCGAATAAACATAGTGTTTGTAAATAATAATCATTATATCCAACCAGTGGCAAAATTTACATTTTCATAACACATTAGGAAATTACCTTAATGACAGACAATAAATTTGATGGTTTCTGTTATAGAGAAGTGAAAAGGTGTAGAGTAGGAGTACCTTTGGTGGTCTAGCTATAGAGACCATGATATAACATTCTTAGATTTACATAAATAAACAAGGATGAAATAAATCTGACTTGCAGTATTGATGACCATTGAGCTATGAGTCTGAATTATATACTATACACTCAAACAGAACTGTCGATCCCTGCATCTGCTGATTCAAATATATCCAATGGTATAAAACATTTTTTTTTAAAGTTACCCTGATGAAGGCCTGCGTGCCGCAATGCGTAGGGGCGTGTTTTTAATCCTTGCTATGCATTAGACACTAAATAAAGGCTTTTTACTTTTCCTAATCGCCTTTTTTTGAGTATCCAATGGTATGTTTCCCCAGATGGTTCTTATAAAATCAACATAAATAGAACTACTTAATATTAAGTATGACCGTCCATGTAAAAGTAAGTTCAAATAAATAATAATAAACGGAACTAACTGAAAAAACAAGCATTAACAGATATAAACTGTGTTTACACAGAGGTAATTTAGCCCTATCCATTATGTAGCCCTTGTGTTTTATAGACTATTGCCAAGTTTATCTAAATGAGTAGAGTATGCTATTGTTATACATCATTTCAGCCCAGTCCAGCATTTAAGGGGTTTCTAGAAGTTACTGTAGCATTATTCTGAGAGGGTGATTCAATTGCTTTACACTGTCAGCAGAAAATCCTTAATTCGCCATAATCATTTCTCTGAGGAATGCTCCAAGCTTGTCTAAATGGAGTCTAGGGCACTTGTTTCTTAATTTTAAATCATATTACGAAACATGAGCCTCAACAAACCTCGAACCAAAGCTTTAGGAATTCTGGCGTTCAAGAATGAGGGTGTGCCAGAATTTTTTCAAGAGTGGGGGTCCAAACATGGACAATAAAAAATATGTTTTTTTAATGTAATGCAGTGTAAATCCAAAATCCCACACTCCCATGTAGATTCAAGATAGCTGCGATTGCCACATGGCGCTTTTCACTACAGAAACATGATGCGTCCCCAGTTCAGATTGTGCGGCTAATCATAGATTCCTGCCCTGGAAGTGTGTAAATAACCAAGAAACAGGACATAATATGAATCACCAAGCTGGGTGATCAAGTGGAAGAGAAACAATTATGTGCCAACAGCAGGGGATGATGTTGAAAAACATGAGCTATTTGCAACCCTTCTTGCTGCAATAAAGGGTGGTAAGATGTGCACAGAACAAAATGAAGGAGGGTATTTGGGTGCTGTGTGTTCTTACATTGAAAACTGCACAAAACAGTTAAGGAACCATCCATACCCGAAACGATCAGCATGTGTACCCCTCTATAGGAGTTGTGACACGGTACACTTCCGCTGGCGATGGAAACGCATCCAGAAGCTGTGATCTCAGTTTCGCAGGAGATTTCCAGTACGGTACGGCAATGGAAAAGGGACGAACGTATCACACGGACCAGGGCACTTAACAATGTAGTCTGAACAGAACCAATGTGCTTGGAACACTGATCAAATGAAATGCTCAGCATCGTAGAAAGAAATATTCATAAGCATTCATTTCATTAAAGTCCTGCTGAAAGTTTTTCTCATTTATTGATATTCTAATAAATATGTTAGGTTATAATAGACAAAATATTGCAGATAAGCGCAAACTCTCCTCTAACAAACACAAATACTACCAATGGCAGAATCCACCAGCTGTGCTCCCCAGTCTCTGAATCTGTATTCTCTGATAGAAACTTGTCTATGCTACTCAATGTCTGTGGAAGAAATATAACTTTCTTTGGCATTGATTGGACGCGCCTCATGAATATTCCGCTAATGCAACAACAAAATGTGGTTGCAGACAGTAAAGCATAAAGGACAGGTTTGGGTTTATGTTTGGGTTTTTGTTTTTGAGAGGGATAACTGTGTCACTAATAGCTCACTGGCGCTGCTGTCTATAGCTCACTAGATCATCTTTCTTGTTTGCCTGCTAGCTGGCAGACCAGTGACTTTAAAAAAGATATAAAAATAAAGTAATGAATACATACTGTGTGTATTTTATTATTTTTTTCTTTCAGAGATAGAATACATTCCATTCCATGAATGGGAAAAAAATGACAAAAATTCATAACAATTTTGTTTGAAAAGCTTGAGATATACTACAATTTCTACCAAGTGGTTATGGAAATTTTTTTTATTGTGGTTTTCTGTTTAGAATAACACATCCCCCCGCCCCCCCACAGCCTGCCTGTCACTGCCAGCAGTTAAGGTAACCTTGGAATTTATCTGACAATCGGTTATTTCTTGGATAAGCAATTTTCCTCCAAAATCATGTGCAGTTCTATCCAGTTGAAGGGATATTTCTCTAGCAGGCTGGTAGTGCAGAGCTATCGACCTGCAAGGGGAAACTGTTGAATCAGAGGATCACAGTAACGTTAACCGCACAGCTGAAACAGACTGTAAGTGCCAGATGGACCAGAGGAGACAACCCTTCCAACTAAAAACCCTCCATCCATGGCGAAGTGATAAGCCAATTATGTGCTGCCCTGCAACGCTGCCGGCCGCAGTTGGCAGTTGGCAGGGTCAGCGTTTAAAATAAGACCATCCGACAGACCAGCCATTCAGCAGGAACACCACTCCACTCTGCAGCTCATATGACTTATTATTAAAGATAAAATAGTAACTGCACGAAAGATAACAATATTTTGACGAGAAAAATTACGTTGAATATGCAGTTTAAATATGCTGTACTGGGTGCTGGGAAAGATCAGACATTCTGGGTAATGTAGGCTACAGTAGATCTCTTCTCCTCCCGGTATGGAGGCATTTCTCCTTTGATTGAAAATAGCAATTTGAAGTGAAAAAACACCAATAATTTTGACAGTACACAATAAGGGCACAACACATCAGTAGTCAAGGCAAAATGTCCAATTCATGCACCCAAATCATTATTTTTCCCCAGTGAGATAACAGTCCTATATGGATTATGAAAATAAATGATGAAGTCAGACTTAAACTACATTCCTTTTTACCAACTCCAGTCTAAATACAGAACAATGATGGTGACAGCAATCGTACTGGCATGCAAGTCATTTACGAGTGTTAGCATACTGTCATGGTTCGTGGGTTATTTTTTCCTTTTCCGCTGCGGTTCTCGTTCTTTTTCTCCGATTGAGAATCGATCAAATTTCTTCTACGTTTCGTTCCGGGGTTTCGCTTCCCCTTGCTCATTATTCATTTCACCTGTGCTGCTACCTGCGGGGTCTTTAAGTTCCTCACTTTCGCTTCCCCTGTGCTTCTTTGTCATTCTATGTTACATTGAGCCAGGTATAGCCAGGTACAAGCCAACTCGTGATATTAAACTTTGTTTTATGTTCACGAGGGACTTGCTTATAGCTTTATTCTCAGGTATAGGATTTGTGTCCTCCTGTTAGCGTTTCTGCGCTATTTATTTTTTTCCTTTGCTGTTCTCACTGAGGCAGTTTTTCTTTTGTGGTTTCGTTTTGGTTCTACCTTCTTCTGGCCGTCTGAGTTTACGTGCTGAAAGTTTCCCGGTTTGGCTCCAGTATTGAGCTCGGGAGATTTAGTTTGTTTTCTCATTCGTATATTCGAGTTCGCCCTATTTTCGTGGGTCGATTTTCTTTTGGCTGTTTAGCTACAGAAATTATTTTCCTGTCTTTTCTTTTTTTGTATTTATAATAAATACTCACTTAGTGGTCTTCACTTGCGTGAGTGACTTGTTCTGATTCGCCTACCTCCGCATTTGATTATCCCCTACTAAATCCATCACAGAACAAAGAAGCCATATCATGGATGAATCAGCGAGGTCTCCCAAGAGAGATCAGCCGAGGGATAGGAACCCCGAGGAGTACATTAGGAGACCTGAAGCCCAACAGCAGCTACTCGCTGAACAAGTCGGTCAGCTGAATACCCAAATGCGAGTTCAAGAGGGTTGGCTCCGAGAGTTGGCGGAGAGCATGCACCTGCTCACAGTTGCATACCAAGCACCCCTACCTGCCGTTCAGGCTATCGCTCCCCCGGTCCCTGTTGCACAGATTGGTAGTTACAGCTCCCCCTCCACTATAACGGTCGGCTGAGCAAGGCCTTTATAGACTCTGGGGCCGTGGAGTGTTTTATGGATGCCCGGTGGGCTAGGAAAAACAATATACCTGTCCAGCGCCTCGACCAGTCCCGATTAGTTACCGCTCTTGACGGTTGCCCATTGGGTTCAGGTATTATTAAGGAGACTACTATTCTCCTCACCATGTCGACTCTTCAGCAGACTCACACTGAGAGTATTCAGTTTCTGTTCGTCGATTCCCCCACCTATCTTCTTGTTTTGGGTCACACTTAGCTGGTAAAGCATAATCCCCATATTAGGTGGGGAGGGGATAAGCTCATCATTCGTCAATGGGGTCCCTTATGTACCTCTCAAGGTCACCTCACTCCTTCATGTTTGTCCGAGGAATGTTTTAACAATTCCGATTCCAAGTCTGAACGGGAGGAGGTTACCTCTCCGCCTAATCAGGAGGAGTCCGTCTCAGGGTCTGAGCCTGGTATGGAGAGGGACGTGCGCAAATTTGTTGCTGCTTGTACTGTTTGCGTCCGGAACAAGGGTTCTCGACTCCCACCCTCTGGGTTATTACGTCCTTTACCCGTGTCCAGTCGACCTTGGAGCCATATTGCTTTGGATTTTGTTACTGGATTGCCCGATTCGCAAGGCAACACAGTTATTTTAGTCATGGTGGCTAAGTTTTCTGAGACGGCTCATTTTCTCGCTCTGGCCAAATTGCTATCAAAGCCGGAGACCGCTCAGTTGGTGATCAATCATGTGTTTTGTATACACGGATTGCCTCAGGACGTAGTATCGGACCATTATCCTCAGTTTGTTGCCAAGTTCTGGCGTTCCTGGCACAGTTGGGCGTGTCGGTTGTTCTGTCCTCTGGTTTTCACCCGCGGACTAATGGGCAGACGAAGCGCACCAACCAAACTATGGAGAACACCCTTCGCTGTTTGGCGGCTACTAATCCTACGTTGTGGAGCCGTTATCTTTCCTGGGCTGAGTATGCCCATAATACTATGCGTAATGCCTCCACAGGCCTCTCTCCCTTCAAGGCTCAAGTAGGTTATCTGCCCCCGCTCTTCCCTGAGCTGGAAAAGAATGTGGAGAGTCCCTCTGCTGGCTCTTTTGTTCGGAGGTGTCGTTCGGTGTGGAAACGAGTTCGCTCATCACTTTTGCGAGCTTCGGCGTCCCAAAAAGCTTCTGCTGACAGACATCACCGGAAAACCCCCTCTTATCAGGTGGGTCAGCGAGTCTGGTTCTCGTCGTGAGATTTGCCTCTGCGGGTTGAATCTTTCAAACTTGCCCTGCGTTATGTGAAACCTTTACTGATCAGTCTTTTTTCTCCTACTGAAAGACCCCCTCCCCCTCCTCTGATCGTGGATGGAGGTCCGGTGCATACTGTCCGCCGCATTTTAGCAGAGAGACGGGTAGGTAGGGGTTGGCAGTTTTTAGTGGACTGGGATGGCTATGGCCCAGAAGAACGGTGTTGGGTTCCGTCTAGGAATATTTTGGATCCCGATCTAATCAAACATTTTCGTGATAATCGGGTGAGGGATCGTCTGGGGTCGTCCCTTCGAGGGGGGGTCCTGTCATGGTTTGTGGGTTATTTTTTCCTTTTCCACTGCGGTTATCGTTCCTTTTTCTCGTATTTTTTCCACATTCCATTCTGGGGTTTTGCTTCCCCTTGCTCGTTATTCATTTCACCTGTGCTGCTACCTGCTGGGTCTTTAAGTTCCTCACTTTCGCTTCCCCTGTGCTTCTTTGTCATTCTATGTTACATTGAGCCAGGTATAGCCAGGTACAAGCCACCTTGTGATATTAAACTTTGTTTTATGTTCACGAGGGACTTGCTTATAGCTTTATTCTCAGGTATAGGATTTGTGTCCTCCTGTTAGCGTTTCTGCGCTATTAATTTTTTTCCTTTGCTGTTCTCACTGAGGCAGTTTTTCTTTTGTGGTTTCGTTTTGGTTTTACCTTCTTCTGGCCGTCTGAGCTTACGTGCCGAAAGTTTCCCGGTTTGGTTCCAGTATTGAGCTGGGGAGATTTAGTTTGTTTTCTCATTCGTATATTCGAGTTCGCCCTATTTTCATGGGTTGATTTTCTTTTGGCTGTTTAGCTACAGGAATTATTTTCCTGTCTTTTCTTTCTTTGTATTTATAGTAAGTACTCCCTTAGTGGTCCTCACTTGCGTGAGTGACTTGTTCTGATCCCTCTACCTCCGCGTTTGATTATCCGCTACTAAATCCATCACACATACAGACAGAGTGTGAATAAGAGTACAAGCATCACATGAGCAAACCCCAAATGGGACTTTGGTGCAAATGTATTTAGAAAGATTAGCATTCCTCTGCTTCCTCAGGTTTCTTTCACTCAGTAACAAGGAGTTACTTGCCACAAGGACAACTTTTTAATTGTCATTTATATAACTGTTTTGGTTTGCTTGTTAGGAACGATGCTTATGAAATGCATTGTTAAAATTGCATGCCCAGTCCATCAGAAATAACTGCCCCCTCCCTCAAATAAATAAATAACTATGTTTAAACCTTTATCTAAATCCATGGCCTGCTCCGTTTGGTTCCCTTGTAATGGGATAGTTAAAATTAAATTATATACCATCTGTCAATCACCTGTCAGAGTGTGGTCACATCCTCACAGTGGGCTTTGGATTGGGTCTAAATGAATCTGTCGCAGTAATTGTTCTGTAAGTGTACCTCTCTGTGAAGACTGCAATCCATTACTGCGAGAGAGCCCTCTTGGGGGTGGTGGGGGTAGAGAGGAATCTGGGGGTGGAAGAGGGGGTGTTGAGGGTAGTGGTGAATAAATTGTGTGCCTGAGTGTGCGTGACCGTGAGGGTGGAAGGAGGGGAGGGCTCAACAATCATGGTAATCTCTTTATAGTCTTCCAATGTAGTTTGTCCTCTGGAGAAATCACACCACTTCCGACAAAACATGTTCCTTTTTATTTCTCTGGTGCCGTGTGCTGGGGGCAGGGACAGGGCCTTCAGCCTCAGAACACTGAATATTTTTAGCTGGAATGTGACTTTATGCACAAGATGAGCTACCTCCGTGGCACTGGGGTGGCCTCTAAGGTCCCCACAAAATGAAAGCGCCCTCCAAGGTTATCATTGTTCTGGAACAAAAGGCAGCAAGAGAGCAGCGAATGTTAACATTGACCCACAATTCTGTGCAAAAATCAAAAAATAGAAATTATCTTTTGTGCCACAGTATAGGCTTTTTGCCCTCCATGATCTAATGCAAAATTGAAATTTATGTAGTCGAGCAACGTGGAACTAACATCACTTATCACCACAGGCTGATTTCACTTAGGAAAAAAAATTGCAATCCATTTTTGTCCCATCATGCATCAGAATGAAAGTCAGTTTTGAAAGCTTTTTTTCTTTTCTCCCAGAGATGGATTTCCAATGGAAACCCAGATCTCAGCAACACAGCTACTTAAAATTGTCAGAGCCTACCTGCATGTACATAACCGGGAGCCCAGGGGGAAGAGGATGGGTAAGAATCACAACATAAATAAAAAATAGTTTTGAACAAAGATACTTTATAGAGAATTAGATAAATCCACAGTGGGCCTTCAGAAAGGAAAATATTTGAATGCAACAGACACTATTTCCCAGGAAGAGACAAAGATTCTACAAAGCTTCATCTCGCACTACCTTCTAAGGTAGACAAAATTTGCTTGTTGATTCACATAGACACATGCGCACACACCAGGACCGTGTCTGGGGGGGGGGGGGCACGGGGAGGACAATACCCCCCCCCCCCACTCCAAATTTTCCACCTGCCCCCCCAAAGCCAAATCCAGTGTGCGTGTGTGTGTGTGTGTGTTAGCTAGCTTACTGCTCTGTGTTGGGTAGTCAGCCCTACTTTCCTCAAACTTTGGAATACTTACATAGGCCTATATTAAAATAAAATTATCATATCTGTCTCTCTGTCGCTTTTACATTCTCTATCACTCTCACGGCGATACGGCAGCCGTCAACAGAGGCTCAGGCATAAAAAAGCGGGTATGGCTAAAATATAAATGAAAATGATGAGCCAGTTACAGTAATGTAGTTTCACATAACTAAATAGAAAATAGCACATGATGAAGGAATATATAATCTTTAATATATCTGTTTCCATATAAGATTCGATAATGATTTGGTATTATTGGCATACATAAAGTTGCCCTCCTATAAGATGAGGGGGGTGGAGATGGGTTTAAAATGTAATAAAATTATCTTATCCACTAATATACTGATTAGACTATACTTTAGCTTTATATGAAAGCATCTCAAATCTCATCTAGGGCTCTGAAAAAAATAAATAAAAATGTTCATAAATTAAACATTTTATTTTAGAAAATGCCTTGTGGGAGGTTGTGTAGAAATGCAGAAATTAGTTTTAAAAGGCTAATTTTTTTCTGGGGGAGTACCCCCAGATCCCCCGCTACTTCATCCCCCTTTGTGCCACACCAACATCTCTTCATGCCCCCCAATCAAAGCAGTCTAGAAATGGCCATGACACACACACACACACGCACACACGCACACACGCACACACACACACACACACACACACACACACACACATGCACACGTACATACTCACACGCACGCATGCATAAGTACAGCTATTCAATAGGATATGACGCCTATGGTATGGTGGATTCCAAATGTTGGAAATGCCAGCCTGTCAAATCTGGTAATGTGTCTGTTCTAGAGGAAACAATAAAGTTTCCCTCTTGGCACTAAACATCATGCATGAACAACCTTAAGGTTGCTTAAGAAATCTGCCAGCATTGCAGATGCCACTGCCTATAAGTTTGTACACTTCATGAGCACCGTGTCATGTGTGAGAACAAGGGCGATCTGGATATATTCAGAAAAAACACAAAAATATTACAAACAGTGGAACAGTGACAAGAAACACTGTTAATCTATTCACAGTTGCTTTTACAATCTATTGAAACCGTTGGTAGGCCCTTACATTAGATGCCAAGTAGATGCCCCTATACCTTTGCCTGACTTCACTTCAGTGAGGACATGTACTTTTTTTCAAAATCATCAATTTTGTTTATAAATCAAACAATGTAATGAGTAACAAAGTATACCCGGTACAAAATAAACACTGTTCTGGAACAGAATCAAGCATAATTTAGTGCCTAACTACATGGGAAGCTAACCATATGTGTTTTTTATTTCATAATAAGGATTCTTTATTACATTTCCATTAATTAAATTCAGGTATAGCACAGGTTAAGAAAATGTAATTTGAGCAACTCATTAGTCAATGCAATCATCCGTGTAGCAGGTGAAATGTGACCATCTTTCATAAATCTAATACTATCCTTAACCCTTGCTTGACATGTTGCACACTGACGATTATGAAAGTTAATTCAGAATATTTTACGCTCCATGCATATGCCGTATGCATATTTCACGCCTCAGAGATTAAACAGTGCATAATATACCGTGCATATATTATTGCATACTATATATCTGTCACATATACGATGAACGGACTGTTTCCTTGCCCCGTTTACCTGCTCGTAAATTGGGGGAACACCACGATGGTAGCGTGGACAGTCACATTAAAAGGTGACACTTAATTAGACGCTCAATGCTGAATTTAAATATTACCTGGAGCTTGCCAAGCACCTGCTGTTCGGCTTCCCAGCAGACTGAATCTGCATAAAGTGATATGTGGTGTTATGGTGCACTTAACGGCACGCCAGCGCTGCTTGTGCTGCCATTGCTATACCGGGGAATTCTGTAGCTCCCGCCTGGAGATGGAAATCAAATAACGAGCGAATTCACTTCCGCAACTCATTTAATTTTCTGAGCCATTCAGCAACCCCCCCCCACCCACCCCCAACGAGCGAATTCACTTCCGCAACTCATTTAATTTTCTGAGCCATTCAGCAACCCCCCCCCACCCACCCCCACATGCCTTGATGCAGGAGCTGATTTGCCTTCCTGTCAAACCCAAATATGTAACAAGGGAACTAAAACTCCTGCAGAAAGAATTCCCCCCGTGCAAGTTGTTGCGTGAGATTTATTTATTTATTTATATATTTCAATAAGCAAGGGAAATAAAGGCATGATGAAAGTGCTGAGATATAGTGAACCGCTTACCACACCCCCAGAACTTGTATGCTGTCACCAAGCTGTTTCTTCAGCTCTAAGGGAAGGAACAGCATTTTGTTGCTTTGGGCCAAGTTTTTCCATACTTTCCCGCATGCATTCAAGGGCCTACAAGTATAGCACATACAGATGGCAGCCAAAAACGACTGACCAGAGATCAGTGCTTAATCCAGGGCGACGAGCAACCCTCTCTAATAATGTAACTCTAATAGTGTAATTCATATGTAATGCATGAAGTCCTTCTGCAAAAAAATTAACCAGGCAATGAACCAGCAGAGAGATAGGAATAGGTAGATTTTGAATGGGCTCTAAAAATTTACAAGGGCCATGTGAAATCCTGTAATTATCACTCAGCTAATCAGGATTATTTACAGCTTGTCAGATGTTGTTAAGAGGTTTCCGTAAAATGTTGCAATGATGAGGGAAGGCTTCAGCCAGAACATACAGGCGTGTATTATATGGACATACAGGCGTGTATTATATGGACATACATGCGTGTATTATATAGACATTCAGGCATGTATTATATGGACATACAGGCATGTATTATATGGACATACAGGCATGTATTATATGGACATACATGCGTGTATTATATGGACATACAGGCGTGTATTATATGGACAAACATGCGTGTATTATATAGACATTCAAGCATGTATTATATGGACATACAGGCGTGTATTATATGGACAAACATGCGTGTATTATATAGACATTCAAGCATGTATTATATGGACATACATGCGTGTATTATATAGACATTCAGGCATGTATTATATGGACATACAGGCATGTATTATATGGACATACAGGTGTGTATTATATGGACATACAGGCGTGTATTATATGGACATACAGGCGTGTATTATATGGACAAACATGCGTGTATTATATAGACATTCAAGCATGTATTATATGGACATACAGGCGTGTATTATATGGACATACAGGCGTGTATTATATGGACAAACATGCGTGTATTATATAGACATTCAAGCATGTATTATATGGACATACAGGCGTGTATTATATGGACAAACATGCGTGTATTATATAGACATTCAAGCATGTATTATATGGACATACATGCGTGTATTATATAGACATTCAGGCATGTATTATATGGACATACAGGCGTGTATTATATGGACATACAGGCGTGTATTATATGGACATACATGCGTGTATTATATAGACATACAGGCATGTATTATATGGACATACAGGCGTGTATTATATGGACATACAGGTGTGTATTATATGGACATACAGGCGTGTATTATATGGACATACAGGCGTGTATTATATGGACATACAGGCGTGTATTATATGGACATACAGGCGTGTATTATATGGACATACAGGCGTGTTTTATATGGACATACAGGCGTGTATTATATGGACATACAGGCGTGTTTTATATGGACATACAGGCGTGTATTATATGGACATACAGGCGTGTTTTATATGGACATACAGGCGTGTATTATATGGACATACAGGCGTGTTTTATATGGACATACAGGCGTGTTTTATATGGACATACAGGCGTGTATTATATGTACATACAGGCGTGTATTATATAGACATACAGGTGTGTATTATATGGATGTACAGGTGTTTATTACATGGACAAAAAAGTGTTTATTATATGTGCATTGGCTGTGCTGTTCCATCAATTAAATTTTTGGACAAAGAATGAGTAGGTGCTTAATTAATCACCTGGACCAACCGCAGTTGAACCTCATATTAGGGTTCTCAAAAAAGAATACCTTCTTTTAAATTTTTTTTAATAATAACATAAAAAATTAATTAACATTTTGTATATATAGTACCAGTCAAAAGTTTGGACACAGTTGATTGAATGTATCTTTCTCGTTATCTTAGAGACATTTTGATCTAAAGGCTTATGCTTGATTTGTTTTTTTCTTAGACAAATATAAATAGTGAAGTTGATGCCTACAATTTCTTTCCTAAACAAAAACCTGTTTGTAATTTAGAACTTCACCGCTCCCATTGCGAAGCAAGGCGGGGACGGGGACGGTGTGAAGTTGTTTTTTGGCTGACACTTTTGGACGAGTTATCTAGAATTGAAGGCACACTTAACCAGCATGCCTACCACAGCATTCTGCAGTGACACGCCATCCCATCTGGCTTGCACTTTAGTTGGGCCCTCATTTGATTTTCAACAGGACAATGACCCAAAACACACCTCCAGGCTGTGTAAGAGCTATTGGACAACGAAGGAGAGTGATGGAGTGCTACATCAGATGACCTAATCTAACACCCAACCTAAACCCAATAGAGATGGTTTGGGATGAGTTGGACCGGAGAGTGAAAAAGCCAAGTGCTCAGCATTATGTGGGAATTTCTTCAAGACTGTTGGAAAAGTATCCCAGGTGGCTTCTTCATAAAGTTGGCTGAGAGAATGCCAAGAGTGCAAAGCTGGTATCAAGGCAAAGCGTGGCTACTTTGAAGAAATTTTGATTTACATTTTGATTTGTTTAACACTTTTTTGGTCACTGCATAATTACATATTTCATAGTAGATATGGAGGGATCCCTTTAAGGGTTGTTTCTCCTGACAAATTTTCCTATTGAACTCTTTGGAAAAATAAGTCAGGAGAAGAAACCCTTAAAGTTATCTATCCATATCTACTGCATATCTGGCAGCAGAGTGATTGTTTAAGGCTTGTTTGATACGTCAGACCCTTGATGACTTACAGCCATTTAGCCAACCATGTGTTCCATACTGTTCCAGTGTAATTTACAGCTAAATCTAGTCCCACCCCCCAATTCCCATCGAGATCCATTCAAATGCAGTTATGTTATAGTATCGCTTGTAAGAGTACCTGAAAATACGATTTTTTTGATGTTGTTGGGTCTCAGACATCAAGCAGTCATGGCATGCAAAGGATATGTGACCAAATATAATTTTTTTTTAAACTTTATTCTATATACACTGCTCAAAGAAATTAAGGGAACTTAATCAACACAGTATAACACCAAATCAATTAAACTTCTGGGATATCGATCTGTCCAGTTAGGAAGCGTAAATGATTGTGAATCAATTTCACCTGCTTTGGTGCAAATTAAAGTGACAACAGATGGACAGGAGAGGCAACAGCAAAACAACCCCCAAAAAGTAAATGGTTTTGCAGGTGGTGGCCACAGACTATTTCTCTCTCCTTATCCTTCCTGACTGATTTTTCTCTAGTTTTGCATTTTGCTAGTGCCCTTGTCACTACTGGTAGCATGAGGCGGTACCTGCAGCCCATTCAGGTTGCACAGGTAGTCCAGCTCCTCCATGATGGCATATCCATACGTGCCATCGCAAGAAGGTTTGCTCTCCCAGCACAGTCTCAAGAGCGTGGAGGAGATACCGGGAGACAGGCCATTACACGAGGAGAGCTGGACAGGGCCGTAGAAGGGCAACAACCCAGCGGCAGGACCGGTATCTGCTTCTTTGTGCAAGGAGGAACAAGAGGAGCACTGCCAGAGCCCTACAAAATTACCTCCAGCGGGCTACTCATATGCATGTTTCTGGCCAAACTGTAAGAAATAGACTTCATGAGGGTGGCATGAGGGCCCGATGTCCTGTAGTGGGACCTGTGCTCACAGCCCAGCACCGTGCAGCTCGATTGGCATTTGCCAGAGAACACCAGAATTGGCAGGTTCGCCATTGGTGCCCTGTTCTCTTCACAGATGAAAGCAGGTTCACACTGAGCACATGTGACAGACGTGAGTCTGGAGACACCGTGGCGTATGTTATGCTGCCTGCAACATCATCCAGCATGACTGATTTGGTTTAATTGACTTGGTGTTATACCGTGATGACTAAGTGTTCCCTTAATTTTTTTAAGCAGTGTATAAATGCAAGGGTGCCAATAATTGTGGCACACATGGTTTTGTTAAAAATTATTATTTCTTGAGGGATTTTTTTTTTTTCATAATAAATTTACTTCAATTAAATGTTCACTAATTTTTTCAGTGTGAGATTAAGCTAATTCACCAAATGGTTAATTTTTTATAACCCTTTTTACTCATCTTTACCAGGGGTGCCAATAATAGTGGAGGTCACTGTGTGCTGCGGAAATCACTGGAACAACTAGAGGTGACAGAAGAACATTCTGGAACATTACGCAACAGTGCTTTGACCAACTCTATAGCAGTCATTATATTTTTGAATGTATTAACGTGTGTGCCATAGTAGGCCATAATTCATGTAAGCCCACCTCTACCAGTCGACACACTTCCTCCCTTTCTCATGTCAAATGCAGAGTGTACTTGTTCATTATAATCTCTCTATTATACCAAAAATAGCTCCAAAATAGACCAATTCCACCGCCTTGTATTAAAGTTTGCTTTGTAACTCATTCTTGTCTTACATTCATGCAAGTCAAACTGCGCGTGATCTGGTGATTTAGAGCATAGGACATACAGTAATCTCCTCAGCTGGATGTTGTCTGGATCAGTTGAAGCAAAGTATTTAAGAAGAAGTATTTAAGCATGCATCTGTAAGCATCTGAAACAGAAACAGAGAATTCTATAACAGTACGATTCAGAGGGTGTATAACCGAACGGGGGAAAAAAACAGCACGTGTCCAACACACTGGAGAAATGCGTATGATTAAAGGGTTTAAGTGTTATCAATTCCTGAAAGAAAGTTTAATGGCCAGATGTTGGCAACAAATAAAATGTCCATTATAGCACATAAATGCCACTGATAATATCGTTCGCTTCTTTCAGTGAAACTTTCAGCCCTGCAGAAATTCGGAGAGGGCGCTGAAAAGAGACGCAGGAAATGCGCCTGAGACGCGTAGCGATCGGCGCTTTCCGTGCGCAGTGGGGGTGGGAGCTCTGGGGACAAAAGGAATTCCAGCTGGTAGGTCTTTAAGGGCCGCCCAGGAGAAAGAGTGGCTGAGAGGGAACCGCTTCAGTTTGGGAGTACAGCTCACTGCAGTGAAATCACACAGGGCCAAAGATCAAGCAGGCTTATTTCAATGCGAGCATCACTGCTCTCTGTATGCTGTTACATGAAGTGCCTCTCTGACTGGAGAGTAATGACTTGCACTTATTCACACTACAGGGCTTGCATCACCTCTCCTCGCTATATCACCCGGTAACAGACAGGTTCTGTATGCGTGCCACTGCTTTGGCTGTCCACGCCAGGCACCAGAAAGGAATTCGGAAGTTAATCTCACGTGCAATTATTAGCCAAGAATACTCCATTCCACTGTGAGGGGTTTTTATTATTTTTTTAAACGAAAACGATCCTTTTCATTTATTCATTGTTGGCTTGTGAGATGATATTAAATATTTATTCTAATTTATTTCCGTCTTGCCTTCTGGTGCCAAATTTGAACTCTACTGTTGGGAGCTTTGTACCCTGCTCACATGGCATGGCACTTCAAAAGAAATCCTACTAATTGTTATACACATAAAACATTTCTAGCAGAGTTTTACACTTCTAAATGTTTTAATACATGAAATGCATACTGGGACCTGTCAGTTAAATATGGGGTTGTACTATACTAATTAGAGCAGCAGATTAAAAAAAGAAAAACTCCTCCTGCTTCTCCTCTGTTGGGAAAATGCAGTGGATATTCCTGGATCTGGTTTAGATGACTCATATATCATTAGAGGGAGAGACAAAAGAATATTACAGTATATAGCAGTCAGGCACTTGAAATATCCTTTTAAAAAAGAAAACCACTGTCTGATGGCAAGGTATTTCAAGTAAATTTCAAGAGATTCCAGCGCATGGCAAGAAGACATTTAGTCAAACAAATAAAGGTTTTGGAGGCTTTAAACTTCAGGTGGTCACTTTTCTAAACTGAATCAGTGAATTCCGAATGTTTTGGATAGGAAGGAACAAGCAGTCGTTCTTTGAAATGAATTTTCTGTCTGGAGGACAGTTCCACTTTCAGTTGTCTAAAGAGTGTGGATGGTTTATCTAGCTGTGACTCCATTTGACCTGGACCAGTTTCAGGTGACTCAATAATCCCTGTCCATTCCACAGAAACATGGAGTAACAAACATTTATGTCCCTCTCTCTCCTTCTTTCTTTCTCTCTCTTCTCTTTCATCCCCCTTCCTTTCTCTTTCACTCTCTGAGAATCTGTTTACACCTTCTCTCTCTCTCTCTCCCTTCTCTTTCATCCCCCTTCCTTTCTCTTTTGCTCTCTGATAACCTGGTTACACCTCCTCTCTCTCTCTCTCTCTCTCTCTCTCTCTCTCACACACACACACTCTCTTTGTATATGTGTGTGTGCGTGTGCGTGTGCGTGTGTGTGGGTGGGGGGGGCTCATTTCCCTTATAGAGTCCTACTGTTGTGCCCTTACACTTGGACATACCTGTCCAGGAGAGTAACAATAAAAAATACATTAAAAATTATGAATTACAATAAAAAGAGAATAGTGCCTTAGAAATGAGTTGTCTCTGGTTAATCACCTTACTATTTTTGCCGGCCCCGTTACTGTGGGTATGTGTGTGCGTTCCATTGCATTTTTACCCCCTCATTTCTCCAGACATTTGTAATGTTCTCATCAGCATCTGTTCATTCTATCATTTTATCTTTACTTCAACCATCCAAGCGGACATTTGATTCTCTCCTCTCCCGCGTGCTGGAATACGCGTTGTCTCCTCATTTCTCATCCACGTATTTGGCGAGTCTGCCACTAAAGACGGCAGCAAACGTCTCTTTCAGCGGGTGAGAAAGCAGCTAATTCTGTCTCTCCATCAATTGATTTCTTTCAGACCATGTAGGGAATTCTTTCTCTTCACTGGGCAGGCAGCCAAGTCGTCCTCAAGTCCTCATTACGCTTTCTAGTGAAATTTAGTTTTGAGTCGTCCTTTCCTGCAGCCGCGTAGAGAGAGCCCTGTCTCACGCATCTGGAGACCCGTGCACATCGAAATATTTGCAAGATTGATTTGGCTTTTAAAGTAACCTTTTAAAGCAAAGAGCACCTGCATTACATGGACATCTGGATCAAAAGTGCTCGTGCAGGGAAATAGACACGGTGAAATATTCATAAGACTTAATGAATGTGTCCAGATACACTGAGCCTGACTAAAAAAAGACGCAGCGTCTCGTTATCTCAATAACTCTCAACTTGAGGCGAGTTTGTGTTCTCCGTAAGAATGATCTATGGACAGATGCCTTTCTTCACGTCAGATACTTCCTCTTCCCATGTTTAATCTCCTCCGGCGGATATAATATAGCGTCTACTGTGATCTACCTGCCGAAGGTGAGTCTCTACAGCAGAGGCAGAGGCTTCACAGTGGGAACTCAGAGCTTGGTAAATGCTAAGTGGGGGGGAAGTGAGAGTATATATGGCCAGTGCTGGGGTGGGGGGAGAGAGCGCTATTGTCCCCAGAAAGCAGCAGCCCTCCGAATCTCAGATGAGCTCTCTACCCCCCGACACTCCCCATGTGAAAGCCCCTCTCACCAGCAAACTCCGGCTCCATAGAAAGACGAGGAACCCCAAGTCACTGTCATGACTCTGTTCAGACCACCTGACCTGTTCAGATTCTGCTCTGAATTTAGGGATTTGCTTGACCTTACATTTATATGAACTCCGCTATAATTGTTTGATTACAACAATAAAAAATAACCCACACTTTTATAACCCTGATGTTGCGACTCAGTTTACAATATAATCTTTCTGACTGCATTTTAAGATAGAAATCTGAAAAATACAAACCACATTCCAAGTGCTGAAGAATATGGTGAGGTAGATATTTTCTTATCCATGATTTCAGCGGTCTACCAATACCATTTATGCCAAAGTGAAACTTGTGAGTAATTGTACAGTGCAAGTGTTAGCTTTGATACAACCAAAACCACATATACCACAATTTTAACTGAATTAATTATTTAAATTACAGAAGTTCAGTCACTTTTGCCTTGCCACGTTGCTAAGTTGCTGAGGTGTTCTATGCAAAATTAGTATGAAACTACACTTCTTTAGTTAACTTTGCAGAGTAATTTCCAAGTACCTCTACACTGCAGAATAATGCATTAACTTGTAATACAAGTGCATCCATTGAATAAATGCAGGCATTTTAAGTATGCATATCAATAAGCTCTTAACATATCAGACTCGTCTCTGTGCACTGCTGCAAACTGGAACCAAGGACAAAAAATACATGTGGACTAAAATACAAACTAAAACAGAGATCATTACAAAGAATGCCAAGAAATACACTATTTCAACAAACGCAACATCACAAAGGAAAAGCCACCAGGTAAGAAAAGCGAGGGCTAATTCATTAGTAAACCCAAAGCAAGTAGCAACTATGTCCTTAAGTAGCTAACATGTTAAAATAAGAAATATGCAAAGGAATCCTACCTCTTTGTCAGATGCCAAAAAAAATCACAGGCTTTGAACAAGTCAGAAAACCATAGAGCTGAAGTGCAGGCAGTGTTTCTGTTTGTTTCTCGTAATCAGCTGTATTTACAGTGGCAGTCTAAGAAAGCGTGGAATCCATAAACTGGGTGCACTCCATGGAGCTAGAGCAATAGGCATATCATGCCTCCCGTGGTTGACAGCTGGCTCTTAGGTAGGTATGTTTAACAGTACGAAAGTCCATTAGTCCTTTCTTTGTACTGAGCAGGAGAGGAGAGAGAACTGAGCATCCTTAATGATTAGAAATCCAGTGTTAGCGTCTCTATTAATCCTCAAATATGAAAACCAGGCAAGAGATTAAGAAGGTAGTGCAGCATCAACATTGTTCTTCCTATGGCAGCAATATCTCTTTCCCCCCACATTCTTCTGTGTCTCCTTATTTATTTGGGACCGGATTTGAGCGAGAGCGAGAGAGAGAAAGAGAGAGAGAGGGAGAGAGAGAGAGAGAGAAAGAGAGAGAGAGCAGGAGAGAGAGAGAGCGGGATCGGGAGAGAGGCTTGCACTGTCAGTGTTAGACTACATTAGCATCTCTGAGCTCAGAGTAGGTGGAGTTTCCTTTGCAGCAGAGGGGATCATGATTTGAAATCCAAGGAGAGGGAAAATATAAGTGGAGGGAGAGAGAGAGAGAGAGGAGGAGGAGAAGGAGGTGTAGGCAGGTTACTGGAGAGTGAGGGAAAGAGAAAGGAAGGGGGAAAGACGGAAAGAAGGAGAGGGAGATAGGGCAAAGGGAATTAGTACAGTGTCTACAGCTGCCTTGAAGTTGGCAAACTGACAGTTTCAATCCCAGTAGAGGTCATAAACATTGATTAAAATATTTAAAGGCACACTCTCCATTTTTGGAAGAGTGGTGTAGAGAGCTTTAACTGACCTAAATCAATATTAGTTTTTCATCTGTATAAAGAACTGACTGTATAAGAGGAACAGAGCAGGATTCAATATAGCAGTGCTGCTAGGTTTTAACACAGGACAAAATTATTAAATCTCTTCATATATTTAGCACATTCAATGTGAATTATTAGAGTAGTATTTCCTGCATCTTCCCATTGAAATAATGGGTAAACCTGACAATGATTATTTAACATTGATCCAGCGCTGTAGTGCTACCACATATACAGTAACTATGGCCACTTCATTGGGAGTAGAAATAACTCACACCTATTTATCCCCATATTAGCACCAACCTCATTGTGCCCTCTCTGTTGTTCTGCCTGAAATGCCTAGCTAGCTTGCTTTTAGTAGGGCTTGTAGTTTATCGGAATTGCTCTCCGAATAGCCAGACACTCCAGGTAATCATACTAGTTTATATATTTGGTTATAAGCCTCAACCAATAAACTGCAATTCTTAAATACTACAGCATCATTCTTCATTATGTTGTACAAAAACACAGTTATTTTGAAATGTCCATACAAAACAAATATATTTAGCAAGAACTACAGAGAAAATTACAATGTAACCTAAAAAAGAAAAATGATGTGATGCATGCGGGATTTTTAAAAATTATTATTAGTTATATACAGTACAAAAGGAGAACTTATACAAAACGAATTTATAAAAGACAGAAATGTATATTGAAGGAATGCACTCTCCTTCATCCAACCACAGAAGACACAGAAGAACAACAATAATCCCCTTCTGCATCTAGAACATTCCAATTCACCAGAAGAGGCATTTGACTTTGGAATATAAATATATATATACAGTATATGCACCATGACCAGGTTTCATATTTTCCCTTCAAAAGCTTGAAATCAACAATTCACTCAACATTGTCACAGCAAATTATATATCGACAGCAAACAGAAAATATTACGGAAGCCCTAAAAGGCCATGTATTCATACTTTTTTTTAACTCCGTTTTTCCTGTGAAAACGGGATAATTTCGCCACAGATATACACAATAACTTCACAGGAAGGTACACCCCACAGTTATTATATAGTTCTGTGGTACGCCCTCAGCCAACCAAAGTTTTGAAAGACCCGGAAGTAAGCCTGTACTGCGCGTGTCTCTGTGCTGTGAGCGCAAAAGATTGGAGCTCCCATTAAAATTAATGGGAAATATCAAACCTTTGAAGGCAAAATTAAACTTCCCCGATTATATTTTTAAACTCGATTAGCCTAATTTCAAATAAAAAAGAGACTATGAAAATACATTTATGATCACAAAAAAATTGACCGATGAGGTTTTCTTTGGTTGTTAAATCAGCTTGGTTTTCTCCATTGAATTCAATGGGCAGAAAGCTCTTTTGCGCTCAGCATGCATTCTTCCAGGTGCTTCACTGCCTGGCCCCTCCCACCCTCTCCAGTTCCTATATACGCTCTATGGTTTTCGTCAGGTAACAAGTAAATATGGAAATTTGTGTCAGTCACAATATGACATGCTGTTTGCTGACTGGCGGATGCCTGGCCTCGTAGCTGGTCAGCGATGTAGTTTACGATGGCATCAGGCTCACTTTGATTGCGTCGCCGATAAAGTTGAAGCCTTGCTAACCGTCTGATTAGATGACGCACACTAATATGTATATTATCTGTAATGGCCAGGCATACAGCTATTCCAGCCTGAGTCAGGCCTTGATCAAATAGAAAGTTGCTCCTCTGGGTCTTACATTGCTCTATGAATTGTTTCCAATCCTGCAGTGATTTTAAAAGCAATCATCTCATTAACAACGTTTCGTTATCTCGAGATCTCGACAAAATTACCCCGTTGTCTCGGGATAACAACATTTGTGATCTCGAGATAATGGCATAACGAACTCAAGATCACGAGAAAACAAAGGAAATGTACTCGTTATCATGGGAAAACAACAGTTGTCATCTCGACATAATGACATAAATAACTTGTGATTACGAGAAAACAAAAAAAATTAACACGTTATCGCTGGAAAACGGAGTAAAAAAAAAGTGTGTAAACATGGCCTTTTAGGGCTTCCGTAAAATATATGTATAAATAATTAATGATAATAAGCAGAAATGCCTTGAAACCCAGTTAGATATGAAATAGCATTACTGGAACCTGGAAAAGCAGACATTCATATTCATAGATGTTGTTGCGAAAAGGAAAAAAAAATATATAATTCTTGGCTATGTCATCTTGCTAAATGGTCTCTGTCTGTGTGAAATGATAATGGCACAATTTCAGAAAAATTCATTACATGGAATATGTCCATCTCTGTAAGGTCTCTGTAGACTGGCGATGAATATTAAGCAATGCTTCAGCTAGGAAGACCAAGGAGTTTTTAAAACAGCTCACTGATGAAGTTGCAGAAGGGTACAGATCAGTAGAGGGCTGTGAAAAAAAGAGTCACCCTCTGTCGCTTTCAGCACAAGCCGAGTCAATCATTAAGAAGTGTGTAGGTGGATCATAGCACCTGGACGCAGCCTAGATCAGGCTGTCAAAATTGACCAGCTGGGGAAAGACAGAACTGCCCAGGAAAATCACCGTAAGGCCAACAGTGACTTTGAAAGAGCTACAGAATTAAATGAGACATGGGGGAAACTGGTCCATGGGTCCAACAATATGCCACTTTCTACACAACACTGGCCTGTTAGTGATGGGTTTGCAGCACAAAATACTGCTGTTAAACCAAAATGTCCCAATGTTGTCTCATCTGACCACAAAGCTTCAATTTAATGCTACAGTTTTTGAGATGGGGTTTTTCAGCTATAACACTTCCAGCCAGTGTTATTCGGGCCGGTTTTGTGAAGTGGCTGGGATATTGTTGACTCATGCATCTTTTTATCTGTTCTTCAGCCACTGTGAAAACACTGCACATTAAGGGCAGTGCTGGCTGTACTTTATATTCAGAAAACAAAAACTAGGCTACATTGAAAATATTTGGAACATTGAAAAAGCAGGTTTTTTAGAGAACTGACACATAGCAAAAAAACGCTGACATTGCCACCATGATGTTGAGACTATCTAAAGTTTAGGAGAGAAAGCCTATTTACCCTTTGTCTTTTTGTGAGCACAACCATACAGCTGTAAAACGAATCCCTTGACTGTACCTCTCTGATAAATCTCAGGCCAACACAAAGTCAGTGTTTTCTGAAACTGTCATGGGTTGTGGCTTTCTCCCTCGTTTGCGACGGTTAGCAATCTATCTGATTTTTTTCGCGTTCCGTCTCGGGGTTTTGCTCTTCCCTGCCAATTATTCATTTCACCTGTTTCCCTACCTGTTAGGTATTTAAGCCTCTCGCTTCCGCTTCCGGATGCTTCGTTATCATTTTGTGTCTTTAAAAAGTCGGGGTTAGTCGTTTCTGTCTCGCTGCAGTTTTAGAAAAAAGATCATTTTCTTTATTTATCGCAGCTTGAGATTTTTTGGCCTTGAAGCCAAGGAAATTTGTTTTTCTGTTCCCTTTTCTCTTTCCTCTCTACGCTTCCACTCTCTCGTTTCTGAGGGTGTGAGTTTTATTTTAAAAAAAATTATTTCACCAGTTATCGGGCGTTATAGTCATGTCCCGAAGGTGCCTTGTTTTTCCTTCTCTCCTCTCGCTATTTTATTTAGTGGTGGCTATTCAGAGTCTCCTCTCTGCCCGTGTTACGAGGCTAGCCCGTTTTATAGGGGCGTGTTATTGTTCGGCTACGGCCAGGGACTTCATATCCCTTTCATTTGTTGCGTTTGGCTCATCGTTATTCTGCACAAACCCTCACAGAAACAGTCAGGAACTAGATCATCCAAGGCAGCGGTGCACAGAATTATGGGACGCTGCGGTGGAAATTATCAATGTGAATTTTACCATTTTGGCCGCGGTTCTTATGCCAAACGTTTTTAAATGTAGGCCTACTCCCCAATTTACTGAATGGAAAGTGACTATCCAACCCTGTAGCCACCGTCAACGCACCAAACTGCATACCCTGCCTTAAATGCAGAAATAACTCATAACTCTTTGTGAACTGACAATGTGGAAGTAATGTTACATTTCAATCATATACAGGTGAAAATTCTTGGGATTTGATCAGTAGGCTACGTTTGAGTAAAATACAGACCTCGTTTATGTATTCCTAAATCACATGCGGTCCCCATTTAATACTAGTCCAGTGCGAATAGGGCATAAAATTCTGTTAGTTTCACTATGCTTTTGTGATTAAGTGCCTGCTAGTTTCAGTAAATTTGTCCCATCATTTATCTTTTATGTATAAAAAACATGGCTATTGTCAGCAGTTTAACAATTAATTGTTAATGAATGAAAATTACATTAGTTTGGGTTGTGAAAATTGATTGATTGATTGATTATGGATTGATATCCTTTGGGTCATCGCTGAAAAGGTTTGTGCACCCCTGATCCAAGCAAGCAGCAGTATCTTGAAATCTAAACTCCTCAAAAAAAGTTTGGAAACGTTATTTCGGTCGATTATTCCTCCCCTTTAATAATACCAATTGGTATTGTATTTTATATCGTTGGAAAGCCTGATTAGTCACCTTTACAACGAGGTACAACTTGTAAGGATCATGCATTCGTGGAATGAGCAACACAGCTAACCGTGTGGGTAGCGGCCCAAAAAAATCCCCTGCAATATTCTTCTGTTGGTATTCACTCTCGACGGCGTGGAGAACGCTATGCAGATTGCTGCACAGATCGCGTGACACCTTTCAATGGGGGCAGTGTCATGGTGTGGGGCGGTATCTCTCTCACAGGCAAAACAGAACTTGTCATCATTGAAGGCAATCTCAATGCAGTGAGATATCGGAATGAGATTCTGGAGCCAGTGGCGATCCCATATCTCCAGAATCTGGGACCTAACTCCATCCTCCAGGATGACAACGCTCGCCCCCACAGAGCCTGGATCATCACAGAGTACCTCCAGAATTTGGGAGTGGAGAGGATGGAATGGCCTGCCGTGAGTCCAGACCTCAACCCAATTGAACACTTGTGGGATCAGCTTGGGCGTGCTGTACGTGCCAGAGTGACCAACGCAACCATGTTGGCTGACTTGCGACAAATCCTGGTTGAGGAATGGGATGCCATCCCACAGCAGTGTGTGACCAGGCTGGTGACCAGCATGAGGAGGAGGTGCCAAGCTGTTGTGGCTGCGTATGGATCTTCTACACGCTACTGAGGTCCCTGACAGTGTAAAATGAATAAAGTGTAAAAATGGCCAATATGTGTTGTTTTTTCCTTATTACTGTGGGAGAGTGCAATCATCCAGTCCACCAAGCAACTCAAAACGAGAGTGAATACCAACAGAAGAATATTGCAGGGGATTTTGGCACATTTTTTTGGGCCGCTACCCACACGGTTAGCTGTGTTGCTCATTCCACGAATGCACGATCCTTACAAGTTGTACCTCGTTGTAAAGGTGACTAATCAGGCTTTCCAACGATATAAAATACAATACCAATTGGTATTATTAAAGGGGAGGAATAATCGACCGAAATAACGTTTCCGAACTTTTTTTGAGGAGTTTATTTTATAAGCATCTGAGAGCCAGGCTTGGGTTTAGCATGTGGCTAATTTGTTGGGTCTAGTTCAGCAGATGCTGCTGCAAAGGAAAGCCCTGACTCTAAAATAGCACGGCAGTAATCCAAGCTAGATGAATGTGTGGAAAATGTTCTCAGTGTCCTTAAATAACAGAAACAATGTAATTCTGAT
The DNA here is from genome assembly GCA_022702515.1 of Ilyophis sp. 1 JC-2022. NCBI lineage: Eukaryota > Metazoa > Chordata > Actinopteri > Anguilliformes > Synaphobranchidae > Ilyophis > Ilyophis sp. 1 JC-2022. Next base: position 24,932,273 of record CM040401.1, read on the forward strand.
CATATTTCTTAACTGATGGAGTCAAGCTTAGGATGTATATATATATATTTTTTTTTAATAACGTTTCTGAAATTCTGTATTGGCATCAAAGATAGCACCGGCGTTGTACACTTCTGGTTTTGTAATGGGAATTTAAATAAGGTAGATAATCCTGTCTCTTAGAATCCAGTAACAGGACTTGTTAGAATAAAATAGAATAACTTTTATTTTCCCATGAGGGAACTTCAGTATTATTATTATTATTATTATTATTATTATTGTCATGATCCCACCTGTCACCAGCTTCGCTTCCTTCTTGATTATTGTTAACTAATCTACTAATTTACAAACGCTAGGCAGATAATTACTAACACATTCATCTGCTAACTGTGTCTCATGTGATTTACTAATTAACTAATTTACTAATGCTAGGATGGGATAATTACTAACAGACTAATTGACTAATGATCTTCGTCTCGTTTTTCCAAGCTGTTCCTAATTTCTCTCTGTTCTCAAGCTAAGCGTTTGCACCTGTCTACACCTGCATTTAAGCCAGTGCTTCCCTGTCTTCCTCGCAAAATTGTTGCCTTGACTTGTACTTTTGAGCGTTTATTTCCAAGCCTGATTCTTGTCATTACCCATGCCTGTACCCTGACTACTGTTTACTGCCTGCCTGACCTACGAGAATCGCCTGCTGTCTACGGTACTTCTGCCGGGACATTGACTTTGAGCCTGCCTGCCGTTTGTACCTTTGCCCTCGCGGACAGCTTTCTCTGGATTTCGACCATTGCCTGTGACACTGTTTGAGACTGCCTTCTCGATTTGTTACCTGTGCTTTGATTGTGGATTTCCTGTGTATGACCATTGCTTGGATATTGATTACGAACTTGAACGCTCCTACTAATAAAGACCCTTGCGGGTTATATATTATTATCCAAGTTTCTGAGTTCTGCATTTTGGGTCCAAACCACCTTGTTCTGTCACAATTATTATCATTAATAGTATTGGTTTAACAGTTTAAAGGTTTTTGGGAAGACTGGCACCCTGTCCAGGAGTTACACCCCTTATACCCAAAGCATGCTGTGTGGCACTCTGTATGACTATACTCGGTTGAGAAACAGCCTCCCCTGTGGTCCCCAAACTCAGCCAGGCCCAATCCGACATCTCTATGAATGGACTGGAGGAAGCCAGTCTCATCTGGAGAGAAGGGGGGAGTGCCTCATGGTCCACCGCTGCCAGGGCTGGAAGCTTACAGATCATCTTACTTGGAGAGTAAAACTAAATGCACAAAAAGGTCTCCAGTGAAGCGCAACGTTCATTTCCTTCATCGGTCAAAAAATGTGTTTGGACACATACGCATCTGTGCAAGTCTTTTGTCTCCAGCCACAATAAATAAATGTCAATGCAGATGAGGCGGATGTGAGGGCTTAATTGAAGGATTTTAGACTCCACATACACAAGCAGTAAGTTAGCTCTATAAAACAAGCTTCTCACTTCTGATCCAACTCAATTAAATTTTGCCTGTAATACTTGGCTCCCTCAGGCTCATTGCTTAAGTACAAAATAATAAATCAACTCAACCTTGTTACATCTTTTAAAGTATTCTGACACATTTTATTGGAAGCTGTTGGGTATACACAATCCAACTGCGTGTGTGTGTGCCCCTCACCCTTAGACCACCTGAATGAATAAATTAATTAATTAATGTTGTCATAGAAGGAACCTGAAGTAAAGTACACTGAAGACTCACGCTAATATTGTTCAATAGCAATGCCCTTATTGTCTTTTTAAATGATCTCAACTATCCTTCTTCTATGCATCTAGATAAATAATATCAAGTCATAGTTATAGAGGGTTCCAGATTCATAATGGAAAACAGCCACACTGTTGAGAGGAAGAAAACACCGTTGCTAGCTAAACAATGCTCCGCTAAGATTTTCTTATCTTTGTGTTCTAAAATGCATCTGTCGGTGCCATGCCAGCCGAACAAAGGCACGGTTCTGCCTGCAAACAGAACCCGCAATGCAAGTCATCCGCCAGCCATTCACACAAGGAGCCAACGGCATCAATTCAACAAGAAGCGTGTGTATTCTGGATGGTGGCGATTGTCAGCGAGACGCTGACGGTTTCTCTATGCGTCCGTCTCGCTCTCCTCTCAGACACCAGATTCGAATGCGATCAAGCATTTATAGAAAGGTCCGGAAAGACACCTGAGCATTTACCTCCTTTTAATTCTTCCTGCATATTCCAGATACTTCAAGAGTCTTTGGTGGACATACAGGCCATGCTAATGTACCAACAGCCCAGTGACTTTATATTGACATTTACATTTCTATTTACTACCTGGTCATATGCAGGCAGTAACATTCTTTACAACAATGTTTTTTGGACGTTCAGTACCATGACAAAATATGCTTTTACTAAAGCAAGTGATATTACAATAAAAAGCTAAAGGCAAAAAATCTGTAAATTATAATGATACGTGAAAAACTTTAATTATTTTGCGCTTTCTTTTATTAAAGTGCTTTAGAGAAGGCAACAATTAAACAATCACAAAGTAAAAACATTGCATTAAAGTAGAATAAGTGCATTCAATTATTTTACTCCATATTCTTTATGACAAAAGTGAAAATTTATGGCAGCAGACTTGCTGCGAAAAGCCTGTCAGAAAATGCAGAAAAAGGGCTTTAGAATATGTCAGCACGTCTCTGAGACGGAGGGCTAGGGGGCTGTGTATTTACATTGCTCCTACTTTTGAGCCCTTCCATTGTTAGTTGACGGTACATTTCCTGTCTCACCAGTCCGCTCATGACACTGTGAGCTGTACCTGCCCTTCAGTTGTCTTTCATTGTGTCATGGTTTAGCTGCCGTCTCAAATCGTGTTCCGAGAAGGCAGAAAATCCTTTGTACAAAGGATAAAGGATTCTGCAACAGGTGTGTGGCAAACAGTATTGGGGCACAATCACACACACATGCACACACAGCCGCACGCACGCACATGCACACACACACTCACACACACACAGACACATGTACGCTTTCAGTCGGTATCTGAGAGAGAAGACATTTTGAGAATATGTGAGGAAAAGCCAGGCCGTGAGCGATTGCGAGGAGCAGCCGGGAGCCGGGGCTGTAATTAAAAAAGTGTGATAAACATCACGGCCAGCAGAGGGACCTTTGGGCTTGTTTTGTCATAGAGAAACTGCACGCATCACCACCCGCTATCCGCTTCCCCTCCTCCCCAACCCCCACGGCCCGGCCTGCAGAAGAAGAAAAAAATATATTAAATCAGAATATTAACTAATTAATGGAACTGTGGAAAGGGCAAAGCAAGAGATCATGAAGTGGATTTCTGTTGCTTTGAACAATGTGCAGAAAAGAACTCCACAGCAGGGTCCCTCGTGCAATACAGTCAGTCAGAGCTGAACCTGAACCTCACAGGTCTAATAAGAACCCTTAAACAGATGTTGCTTTGCTATTGAACAGAAAAAAGAACCCTGGAGAAGCAAACCCACTTTACACGATTGTATTCAAATTTTCCTTCTTTTCTGACCACATATTTCTGGCCAAACTGGATACAGGAGACCAGCCAGCTAATTAGCAAGACAGCTAGCTAGCTGTGTAAGTAAGAGACTTGGGGTAAATACAAACCATATGGGTTGGCACATATATAGCAATCTAACACTGGCGAGACAAATATTAACAAGTGCCAATGCTATTTAAATTCTACAAAAACCAACAAAGTATCCGACAATTTCTTATAGTTCCAGATCTTTGCCTATATTCTCTGAATGGGAAAAATGTGTAACCATCCATCTCTTATATGATGTAAACATAGTTTGTGAAAACAAAGAGTTACCCCACAGTCAGGGTATGTTAAGCTGTGTTGCTCCTTGAATGTCTGGCTGTGATGGCTATATTATTACACCATGGTTTTATTAAGCAAAATATATTTTTTAATCATTTGTATTCCAAGGAACTGAAAGTTATTGCAGCAATACATCATATCCCTTATTTAGTGTTCCTGTTATTTAAGAAAAATCTGTTTCTACTGCAAAACAATGCACAGCTTTTCTGCCCTTGTCCTAAGGGACGTGCTATTTTATATGACGAAATAGAGTGCAGTGCTTCAAATAACTTTTTACATAGCTGAAATAATTCTGTTAAAAACAAAGAATCAAAGCACAACAAAGGATCCTGTTGTGTCACACCAAAAATGTAATTCAAGGTAGCTATCGGCAGTACTTACAGCCACAATTCAATTACAGTGATTAAGCGTGTACAGTGACTCTCATGAATTTATGAGTTACTGGGCCTCATTCATGAAACGTGAGCAAAGCAAATTTGTGCGTAAATCGTTAGTATTCGCAATTTTGTTAGTATTTTGGCATTCATAAAAGTTTCCATAGCTGAGATTTGCTTGTACATATGAACAAACATTACACCTGCTCAGGACCACGTGTGGCTACCACGTTCGTAAATTCTAAATGCCGCTAAATGTAGTCAGTTAGAACATGAATTTATTTTTTATTTCTGTTAAATTCACAAGACTAACTTTAGTCTTAGAAATGCACAATGCAATAATAAATAACGATTGTAAAAAGCAGACACTTTATTTGCCTATTAATCAATTATGGGCTATGAACCTGTTTGATTAGACCCATATATTGTGTGCTATGAACCTGTTTGATTAGACCCATATATTGTGTGCTATGAACCTGTTTGATTAGACCCATACTGAATGCTCCCAGTACTATTTTTGGCGCACGGCTTCTTTTGTAGTGAATGCATCTTTAAGGATCGTGCAGATTTGTTTGCTGAGAGGGATGTTCTTTAGATTTTTCAGGGCCATTTTGAATTTGCATGCACGTAAATGGAATTTGCAACTTTCATATATGGCAAGTCATGAGCGTGGATTTATGCTAATCACAAAATAACGTGTTTTGTCATTCACGGTGAATCAGGATTTATGAACATACAAACAAATCTGCCTTTGATGAATCCGTCGTGAATTTCCGTATGTTTTGTGCGTAAATGAAGTACGCACATATTTAGGAATGTTTCATGAATGAGGCCCACTGTGTGTATGCTTCATGAAGAAAATTTCCATGAAAAAAAATTATGTAATGTCTAAACGGTCTTTCATTATTTTTTTCGATTGCGGCTGGCAGATTGACACATCACCCAACTCCCTTTTACATTGGCTCAAATAATACGTTCAGTAGCAGACGACAGGAGAAGAAGAAATTTCAGAATTTTCATCACCTTGCCAAGTTATACTCACATCTGAGCCTACAGAGCATGATGAGTAACATCAGAGGGCTTCAAGTCTTTGAAACCTTGTGGAGGTGCATCCTGTCTAACTTTTGTGAACTTTTGATGGGAAAAACCCCCCCCCAAGGATTCTGATGTGGTTTCCCCAGCTATGCAGGGTTTAAACTCATAATATTTTCGCAATGCATTCCAATCAAACTGTCCTAGGACCGAAGTGGAGAGTTGGTAAACAAATTGAGTGTGATTTAAAAGCATGTCTGAGCGGATCCGAAGCAGAGGAGATGAATGTGGATTTAATTCATACATTTAAGCGCTCGATCATGACATCTTCATGAATACTAAGCAAAAAGGGAGCATCTGGCAGCGTACCCCAGTGCTCTAGAACTTGCCTATACTGGGAAGAAGAAAAACGCAACCTCTGATGTTGTTCCCACTCCCCACACCTACATCCCAATTCCCCCACCTGCCCCCCATTCCCCCCACCTGCCTTCTGCTCGAAGAAGAAAATATCATCATTCCTTGTGCAGGCTGTTTGTATTTATGACACCAGGACACTACATTTTAATGACACACATTATTTTACAACTCACACTGGCAGATCCCATGCTATAGGCTACGCACATGCGGTGTCTAAGCACCAACCCATGGCGGGCTCAAGAGTGGAAGTTAGCCTCCCAACAAGTGGCGAGCTGACCTAGGAAATCCATGTCACTCAGCTGAATTCTCCCTGAGAAGGCCCAGTGTTTGTGGGGCTCCTTGAGAGGGCGAACTATGGTTAGAACTGGGTATTCCCTCTGTGTGGCGCTGGGAGCTGGGAGATTAGTCGCCCCAGTTACAGTAGAGTAGGCGAAGCCCCACCTCTTGCAAAACCAAGTGCCAGCCACACATACCCTTTTCCACCAAGCAAGTTTGAGGGCCGGTTCAGAGCCGGTGCTTAATCTCGAATCAGTTCTTCGCGTTTCGACAGCAAAAAAAACGGCTCTCGGCCAGAAAAAACGGTTCCAGAGCGGCACCAACACTTAGAACCAAGAACCGCTTACATCAGGGGCTGGGGGCAGGATTATCATGACCAACCAAGACCAACTAAAACTTTGTGATCGCCATGGACGTGAAATCAAAACCAGTCGTGTTTGGATGCAATGTAGGCTCGCAAAGCCAGGAGCAACACTAGAGATGCGATGTAGTCCGCCTTTGTTGTTGCTGTGCTTGAAGTTGGCGCTAGTGTTGCTGGGAAAGCGGAGACGTATACAGTGATGTAATGACGTGGCTCTCTAGCCTGTGGAAAGCAAACCGGTTCTTAGAAGGTTCGCAAGTTGAATCAACTGCGAACCGGCACTAGCACCAGCCCAGAACTAGAACTAGGTTTGTGTTGGTGTGGAAAGGGGGTATCAGAGACGCTCTGCTGTGCCATGTTGATGTAAAATGCATCCGTGGGCTCAAAATATCCCTTCTTGATAGGTAAAGACTAAAAGGCAGGCTTTCAATGTTACAGAGAAATCCAAACAGTCCATCCCAGTCTCTCAGAGCTGTTTTTTGAAAATATTTTTCAATATTGCACTTTATGTTAGTACATTATCCAACAAGCATGTGGAATTTGAGTTTAAATAAAATATGACACATCTTCTCAGCACCCATTTTAAAATAAACCCCTGAGGTTTGTTTTCTAGAATTTGTCAATTTGGGACCATGCATATTTCATACCATATGGACTTGATAGCAGGGAATGGCAACAATATTTGTATTTACAGTACCTCCAAGTGTATAGTAATTGGTCAGATTAGAAATGCACTTTCTTGTTACTACTGCCTCATAAATGTTTACCTCATATGTACAGTAAATTGATCACATTTATTAATCACCTCTTAGGGGTCGATTAACTAAGATCCCAAATAAGGGGTGTCATTTTGTGGGCGCAGTCAAAGTATTTGCACGCGTTAACATTCACACTTTGCAGGTGATCAACTAAGAGCCATTACACAAATTACTCCAGCCACAAACGGCCATATTTAAATGAGAGATGTTACATGTTTGGAATGGTTATACCAGGGGTAGGCAACCCTGGTCCTAGAGAGCCGCAGGGTCTGCTGGTTTTTGTTGTTACTCACCACTTAATGTCAATTAGAGCAGTTTGATTTTACACAGTCTCACACCACACCTTTTTTTTTTTGGTAATTAGTTGCTGTGTTTAAGGTGAAAACAAAAACCAGCAGACCCTGCGGCTCTCTAGGACCAGGGTTGCCTACCCCTGGGTTATACTGTAAAAAAAAATGGTGAAAAGACTCGCAGGAATGTTGCAGTTTTTATGGTATTTTTTTTATTTATTGAAGGGTATAGGCTACTGTTACACTGTTACAGTTACAGATGTTTGTCAGGACTGAAATGATCATAACTATACTAACTAGCACTAAGCCTACTCGTGCCATAAGTGTCACATAAAGTCACATTTACTCATGGGTTTTATTTTTAGTTTTGATTTGCTTGTTATAATAGATGTTGTAGCATATTGTTTGTTTGAATCAAATACTAGTTACTCTTGTATTTTGTAACACGATTTGCTTCATGATTTAAAAAATAAATTATTACTGTTCATAATGTAGCCTATCCACAAATTCTCTTCTTGTGTATATGGATATTCCAAGCACACCCTTACTGTCATTTTATAGATACCTGCTTTCCATTTGTACTAAAATGCACCGGCAAATACCTTTCTCAAACTTCCTTTCAGGTTTAGTAAATCACTTTACACATGCTAAAGTAATCTATTTGCATGAACAAAATATTGTAGGAACGCCTATTTTTGCATATTAATTCAGGCTAACCTGGAAAAATTTGAAATGAACATATTTTTCAATTTTAGCACACGCAATCCTCTTTACACCTTGTTAGTTCATCACCTCGGACAATTTTTTTGCGGGTGGTAACAGTTTTACACGTTTTTGTACACGCAAACCTTTAGTAAATCGACCCCTTAGTGTATTATAAAAGAGGCCATCAATATTTCTCATAATATTCCAACTGAATCACAACAGGAAAATAAATTACATTGTAGACCATCAACATCTGAGATTTCTACATTTCTGCTTTCTTGGTTTGAATTTGAATAAGAAGTGTAAAACTGTGTTAAACAGCACTTAATTTATTAAACATTTCCATGCACGTCCTCTGGGCTTTACATTTTCACCTGATCCTGCACCACAAAACAAGAATCGTGGTCTTCACACTCCAGGCAAAGAGTCTGTTTAAGGGAAAGTGAACTACAAGTTTTAGTTTTTTTGCCAAAGTGGTACATCCATACAAAAACCTCAGCAGGTGAAAATTACAGAACTTCTTTTTTTTGTTTAAACACTACACATCATTTTAAATCACCAATCATATGTCCCTACTGATACACATTTGTAAACAATGCATAACATGTTGTCGGATATATGCCAAATGACAAAAAAACAGTGTGGCAAATAATTTATATTTGGATCTTTGGGATAATAACACTGAGTTCTGAAGTTCAGACGGGGGAAAAAAAGATTCTTGGAAAACAATCCAAATAAACAGTAGGACTGGTGAAAAGGCTCTTCAGCTGTCTTCACTGATACATGAGCATTTCAGTCAGGTGCCCATATATAGGTCTGCCATTCATATACAGATAGGTTAATGCTACGATTTAATCAAAACCACCAAGGGACAGTCTAATCTGTTCAGTATTTTATCACCTCTGGTGTTTTACTTGATATGAAACTCCTCTCTTATCAACCCTGTGAGATTACAGCAAGCGCAAAAACTCATACCTCATAAAATAACCCCCTTGTTTCACCTTACATTAAAATCAGTGTTCACACGATCTTTTTACCCCCAAAAGTAGACAGAAGTACAAAACAATGTTTCCTACCATTTGATGTTTTCAATATTAAATCCGGAGTTTCTGAAGTAAATTTGTGCTGGATGTGCGTCTCACAGACTATTTTTAAGTGTTTCCTTCTCAACTCCGTATAAGGAGATCTCCTCCAAATGCTAATTTACCCAGGATAACAAGTGAGAGACTAAGTCAGCTGTCTGGAATCATCGCTAACTGACAGACTTACGGACTGACACTTTGGTCTATTTAAAAACAGGGTGGTATGAGGTACGGGTTCTCTCTGTCACGTGACTCTAATTGTAACTACAACATTAATACAATGGAAGGGGCATTATCAGTCAACGCACATTGGTTGATAGCTTCTAAATAATAATAATATCAATAAAAATAAATAGCATGGTGCATGGACCTACATATGTCATGATAGTGCTTCCCAACACACACTGCTTTAAAGATTATGTCGTGTTGAAAAGCACCAGCACGGTCATGATGCAGGTTAGGTTAGAGAAGGAGGGGGTTTGAATTTTTCTACTTTATCAGTGTTTTCAACTCTTCTGTTGTTCCATTCACATTCTTATCTTACCAGGCATGGCTGGCCATTTAAGCAGTCAAGCCATTTTTCTACAGCCAGTGTCACGGAACAGATGTCCTTTGTCCTTGAGCATGCAACATGCTACACGTCTCAGCTGAGCTATTGCCTTGTGCATCTCACCTTGCTGTTCACAACCAATTACATGTACACCATCACGCTTTGCCATTTGCCACCGACCTGTTGGAGTTCATCGTCACTGGATCACACATGTTCATACCACATATTTAAAATTTTGGAAATTGTCCTTTAATGTGATAATCATTTTTCCAAGGTGATACAAAATCTACCATACATGACGTTCCATAAAAAATCACAAAGGTTGAGACCTTTTCCGATCTTTAAAAATTCACATTGCCTGAATGTTGATTTTTATTTCTGAGAATATTTCAAGCTGAAAAAGATATAATTTTCTATCATTTCAAGTACTTCCAGGCAATGCTTTGCTCCTGCAAAATTATTATTATTTTTTTAAAATTACTGACAGTGTGGGTTGTGAAAGTGGCACAGCTGTGCATTTAACATCATCACCTGTTAAAACCAAGAAGTAAAAAACTTTCTACCTATTTTAAGCCCAAGAAAAACTAAAGAAACATTTTGGTATGGCTTCCAAAACTATTCAAATTTAATTCAATGTAGGCAATCCTTTACTCTTTGTATCACTCATTTTAATGCTCATCTGGAATCACCACTTGCCCCTAGTATTTATTCATTTATAAATTGTGTGCCCAAAGTGGGGCTGTAGATAGCCAACTCCCACCCTAATTTAGATTCTCCAATTATCTGCAACTGTAGCCACGTTGATGGGCTGTGTTCATGTGCCAACCCCACTATCTGAAACTGTGGGGCTTATCCTTGAGCCACCCAGCAGCCTAACCTGCCCCTAGTTTTTTGATGTACACATTACATTTGTTGTTGAACCATTTTCAAGCAATGTATTTCCATTTCCCCCTCTCCAAAGAGAAGAACTGTCTGCCATCACCGCAGACTTTCAAATGATAAAAAAAAAAAAGATGTGACTTTCTGTGACTTTATTAAATGCAAACGCTATAGTCACACATAGTGAAATGTAATACATATCTTTGTTTATTTTTATATAACGATGCGTAATTTATCACAAACAAAACACATATTTTGCATTGTATTTCATTGCGTGCTCTGTCAAAAACACCTGTGCTGAAATACAATACAAAAATAAAAAAGAGTAACATACAATACGGGGTGTATTGGGTGCCAGTGTGTGGTTCTATTTTACATCGGTCAACACGCCACGGTATGGGTCATCCTCAGACTGTATAGAAAATAAACCACCAGTACGGGGCAGACACCACATCCACCATAAGTATGGTGCGTGTCCGTCGACAATAATTTTTTTGCCTCCTCGAGATTAAGCTGTTGAATCTTTGCTTACGCCTGGATCCACAAAATCACACTCCTCTTTGCCCTCTCCCGCTGCTGACCAGAGCCTCTTCTTCTTAATAAGAAGTATGCTACCCAAGGCATTTTCTCCCCCAGCAACACGTTACGTTGCAGTTGTGATAATCTACTGTTTGGTGCAGGTGTGCACATCAGGTAGGTTAAATCCGTAGTATTTGTTCAGCGTGGTCGTTTAAATGGCTCATTGCAGTCCTTGTTTTCGAATTATAACATTATCAGTTTTACTACTGATATATAGTTTCACTTTCAGCAATGTGTGGCATTTTGCGATTTAATCTTACTGAGTGATGCATGTGCACATTTCCAGTAAGGTTAATCGGTAGAGTTTGTTTACCACGGTTGTTTAGGCAGTTCGTTGCCGTTTCCTTTTTTAAATTATATCAGTGTTACGACAACTGATATCTTTCTGGTTATAACAACCTATATTGAGTTTAATTGGGTTACATGTTTGTAGTTACAAACATTTAAAAGCTGAAATTAGCCTGTTTTCCTTAAAAAGGGCATATATACCTTTGCTTATTAGTGTTGTGCGCTCTTCAGCATTAAGTATGCTGAAGTAAGTATGCAGTAAGGTGCGCAGAATTCGGGAGGTGTCTACCACACATATGAGAGATATTGTATTACTTCATACAAACATTTTAATGCAGAGAGGAGCCTCTGTGTCCGTGAGGGCATACACTACCTGAGGCTTCTTCACCCTCTCGAGACCCTGCAGTAGTACTGTTTGGGTTTGTGGCTTATTGCTGTTGTGCATACTTCAGTGTTCATTCTGTCGGCAGCCAATTAGGCCCCACGACTCATGGGAGCCTATGGCTAGATGCCCCGGCATCACCCAGATATGCTGTCCACTGCAGACAGCCTAGATTGTCCGCTTGACCCCCAACAGTCAGAGCCATCTGGGAGGGTCAGTCTCTGCAAGGGTTGTGTAGCCCTTCATGAGCATAAAAGTGCCTCAACCTTCTAGAAATGAAGGCAGTGCTTCATGCATTGACTCATTTCCTCACAGTGGTCCAAGCAGACACATTCTCCTTTGGACAGATAGCTCCACTGTTGTTTCCTACAACAACCAACAGGGTGGCGGTCAGGCTCCACCCGTACATACCAAGGCATTCTAACTCCCATGCTGGGCCCATGCCTAAGGTGCGTCTCTGAAGGCAGTCCACATGCCAGGCGCTGCCAATGTGGAATCCTATCTGCTGTCGAGTGGGGACCTTGGGCATGGAAGCTTTAGCGAGCCAGTGGCCTCCAGCTCTGCTTTATGTTTTCCCAATTTTCCTATAGATCCAGGGTGTTAGAGATGCTTCAGGCATTGAAATCCCCGTCTACAAGAGCGCTATATGCTGGAAAGTGGAAAAAGTTCAGCTACTGGTGCCACACTAAGGAGTCTGACCTGGTCTTATGTGGAATTCCAGTCCCGTTAGTGTTCCTACAGTCCCTCTTGGAATAAATGTTGATGGAGTCTATGCTGAAAGGTTACTTAGCAGCCATCTCTGACTGCCATGGGCATATGAGTGGCCTGAGGGTGAGATCACACTCTCACAATCGCCAGTTCCTCCAGGGAGTCAGGCGGGTTTGTTCGGATAAGTCTGACGCTTTCACTGAGCCACCCTCGAGTTCTTAGCCGGTCCGAAGCACCAATCCATGAAAACTACTTTCCTGCTTGCCATTGCCTTTGTGAGGCATGTGCTGTCTGTACAGCCGTCCTGTATGCAGTTGGTTGGCGGTAGCTGTGGCTTTTCTGCTCCCTGATCCCACTTTTGGGCCTAAATCTTCTTGCAGTCGTATAGTTCTCTGCCTTTTCATCCTCCCCCTCATGAATGACCTCAAGAAGCTCAGGAACTCACTCAGGAACTCACTACTCATCTTTACTCCTTATCTAAACTGCATTTGGTCCACTGGATCATAGATGTGTTTCCGATGGCCTACAGCAGTGCCGGCGTGCCCCCTCCCACAGGGGTGGTGGCTCACTCCACTCGGGGTATAGCTGCCTCACAGGCTTCATTTCATGGTGCTCTGCTTTCTGATGACGGTGCTGCAGCTGGTAGGGCTTCGTCCCTCATTTCACCTTATCGCATAGACGTGGTGTTGTCAAAATCGATTGCCTCCTCTGTCCGCAGGGCAGTGGAGCAATTTTGAGTATGACTTGTGTTACCATTTTACAGTGTTTTTATCACCAGTGGAAATTTGCACTTTAGATTGGCTTCTTCCAAAGAACAAGCATCTAATAAAGTTAATATAATCTGTACTGCAAAGTTGTGTCATGCGGTGTTACCACACTACATCCCCGCATGACTTTATTTGGTATACTGTTGACCCATACCGTGGTGTGTTAATATGAAATAGAACAAATGGTTATGTAGGTAACCTCAGTTCTATGAATAAGGTCAACATGCCATGCAGCGTGGTCACGCGAGGAATTCTATGCCCGTTAGTCGGCAAAAGAGAATGAGCGGCGGACATACTCATGGTGGGCGTGGTGTTCACCCCGTAGTGGTGGTTCATTTGCTATTCAGTCTCCTAGCAGCGCACGCATACTGTGGCGTGTTGACCGTATTCATAGAACCGAGGTTACTTATGTAACCATTCGTTTTCACGCCAAAATGAAATGTAATACTGACCTCGGAATGTAATCCACATGCCCATTGCATTTTGCTCTGTGAGCATAGCTTGTTGCTCTGAACATGACAAAGGGCTAAGCAATCGTTATAGTATTTAGTAGACTGCAGAATGACCAGTCATTGTTTTTCAACGTCAGCACGTTCTTGCTTTTCTTGCCATAATTACATGTAATACACACTTGTTAATATAATTTATGTTCCAATTGCATTTTGCTTCATGAGGTGGGTGCTGCATGGAATGTGTCACAATTCAAAGCAAACCTCTTCAATGTATTGATTGAATTGTACAGAGCTCTGTCATTGCTTTTATCACAATGTTTCCGTGCCTAAATGAAATGTAATCAACTGTCCAATCATAGTCCAGGGGCTGGCTTGGGCATGGCGTGGTTGGCTTAGGTCTATAGGACAGAACACAGCAGAAAAAAGATGCCTGGGCTTAAGTAAAGATATTATTGCTGTGGTAATGGTCTGTAAAACAAAAAGTACAAGAGATTCCACGTTACAAATTGGTGGGTTTATATATCGGACTGTGTATAAACCCACTAACAACATGCCTTTAAGAAAAAAACATTCAGATAATTTGTTTATTCATTTTAGCTCTTAATTCATGTAAATAATTGTTTGAAGGTATTCCAACATGTCCCATGTTGTAGATAAAGTATTTGCGATTCCACCATGATGTTGCTTTTGCATTTAACTGTAGGGCTTGAAAGTAGAGATGGGTAAGTAAAAAAACAGAGTGAAAAAGATGATAAATCGCCCAGGTGTATGGCTAGCTAGGTTTAAAAAAACTACTTTTTTACATCATAGATACCCTCGACGTATTCATAGCCACAGCTGAAAGACTATGGTATTAGCGAGCAATCTAGCTAAACAACCACAGGGCAACTTCTAAACCAGCATTTTTTGGATGGACCTGAGAGCACTAATTGCTTTGGATATTTGCACACCTGTGACAATGAACACATGACCGATCCTCTCCAATAACCACTCAACCCTGAAAAGTACATAATCATCAGTGGTTGTATTATTCTCCACTTGCTGAAGCAGGTCATAACTCCTGTTTGAATACCAGAGGGTGTAGCCTATATCCAGGTATCATCATCTTACAGCCAACCACGCCAAGCCCCCATACTGTGACTGATTACGTTTCATTTAGCGCGGAAACACCACGGCATAAATCCATGACAGATAACTCTGTAGTTAAAAAAAAAAATCTGTAGTTCAATTAATACAATGACAAGAATTGTGCCACGTTCCATGCAGCACCCAATGATCACAGAGCAAAATCCAATGGGCACATTAATTACATTACATTTAATTGTGGCACAAAAACTGTGCACTGATGTTAAAAAGCAATGACAGGCCACTGTGCAGACCAAAAATACAAAAACGATAATTGTTTAACGTTTTGGCACGTTCAAAGCAACACCCTGGATCACATTCGGAGGTCAGTATCACATTTAATTGTGGCACAAAAAAGACATACTAGCTATGAAAAACCAGCGTGTTGTATTTCAGTACGAGTGTTTTTGACAGAACACGCAATAAAATACAATGCAATATGCGTTTTGTTTTTAATTATGCCATGAAAAATGCACCTCATTATATAAAAGCAAACGCAGATATGTATTTCACTATGTGTGGCTATAGTGAATGTATTTAATGAAGTCACTGAAAATCTTTCATAAATCTTGAATTGAAGTATTATCTATTTCAAAATCCATTAAAGATTTATCATGTCACTGCATCTGTAAATGATCCTATTTAGGGGACCTTTTTTTTTTTTTAATATTGTAAACTGCTCACAGAATGACTTAGTGAACAATATCAAGAAGCTCTCTAGGAATCATTTTTCCCCCTCCAAAGGTCATTTTGTTACACGTGATACTGTATGTATGCTGTTACTGTCTTATAAAGAAAAAATGCACCTGTTGGTAATGGGACCGATAGGATGAGCATTCCCTTTATGTGAATCTCCACAAATATGTATGCAGGCACTGCACCCACCTGCAGTGGAGCTGTGTTGCTGCATTCTGGAGCTCTGCATGGTGCTGCTTTTTATTGCTGTTGTTTGCAGGGATGAGCTGCTTCACCTCACTCATTCCAGTAAAGAAAACAACTAAGAAAATGCCCTCCAGTCTCCAAAACATTTATGGGGCAAAGTCAAACTCTATTTTTCACAGAGAAGATTACTCTAGAAAATTGACTCCAAATGTCACCTATCACTCCCCATTTTCACTTACAGGTCACTGGCCTCGGCTTTTAGAGAGAAGCGTCTACATTCAACTGTGTGTTGGCCAAGGACAGTCATCTTTATGACAGTCATTCAGACTGAGATTCAACCTCCCCACGTGCTGCTGAATACGTACCCAAGTAGAAGCATTACGGTGGTCCTTCTATTAAAGGCAGAGTCTAATACATTGACAGAATAGACAGAATAGACCTTCTGCATGACTGTGGACCTTAGAACCCTTCACACACACACACACACACAAACGCAGACACACGCGCACACACATGCACACACACCCACAAATGAGCGTCGCAAATGAAGTGCGCATAGCAAGTTCTGTCAGGAAACTCTTGCTGGTCGGCTAGCAATCACATGTCTCATACTCAACCAATCACATGCACACAACCTCTTAAACGCCCCTTTTGAAACCAAGAATCAGACCTCCCTTTGCTGTGTTAAAATTTGTGTTGTTGTTTGGATCTGGTTTGGTAGGGGGGGTTTCTGGACTCTTCTATAAAGAGGGGACATGCCCATGCCCCAGAGTAGGACCAAAAGCACATCCATTCAGCGCCAAACCAAAATATTATACAGAGTTGTCCTGACAGAAATATAAAGTAATGCATACAGAGGTGCAATATTTGCAATATTATGTATAATATTTATATATTGTATTTATAATATATATGCATATAGTACTGTAGCATACTTCCAAAATGTCACATCATATTTCAAACTTCTATGTGTACACCAGAGGAGGCCTATCCATAGAGGACAGGGAGGACCGTCCTCCTCAAGAATATTGAACAGTATAGTGAGCACCATAATTCATTGGACATTGGACAGTTTGTTATTTTGGTTCTGTACTCTAGCACTTTGAGTTTGAAAGGATGCAATGACAATGAGGTTGACGTGCAGACGGTCAGCTTTAATTTGAGGGTATTTTCATCCATATCGGATTAACTGTTTGGAAATTATAGAACCTTTTGTACATAGTCCCCCCCATTTTCGGGCATCAAAAAATATTGGACAGTGTAACATAATGTAGAATAAAGTAATTTTTTTTTATATTTGGTTGCATTTCCTTTGCATGCCATGACTTCCTGATGCCTGTGACCCAGGCTGTTAGCTGTTAAGAGTTGGCTTTCTTTCTTTATATTTTTTTATTTTTGCTCTCAGAACTGCGACGTACTGGATATTTTTGGGGTATCACACTCAACCCCGACCCAATTTATCCAACAAACATTCATGATTACTTTGTGTTGTCATGCCTCTTTTATGCATTTGGGTTTCACCAGCTTGTGAATATGTGAGTGCATACAAACGTCTTGGGTCATTCAGCATGTGTAGCTGATGGAAGCAGACAACCAGTTTCATAATTTGTGCACAAAAGGAAGTACTGTTTTGTCAGGTACTGTTTTGCTGATAAAATGCAATGGTCAGGCAGACTTTTCTACCACCCTGCTGGCTACAAGCAGTAGTGTATATATTAACCTTAAGTTTTGGTAACTATATAATTGAAAAATAAGTACAAATTACTCATTCTCTAAAACAGATTAATGGCAAAAGATCTGCTGTCATAATACACACACATTGATTCCATATTATTTACAAAGATCACCATCAAATCTGTTAAGCGTTATTTTTTATGACACATATGTTACTTAATGTATGACTTAACTGTGTTACTGTCCATTAACTGATGATACATTAAGTGTAAAGTAATCACATTAACTAATAATGCCTTGATCATTTATTAATATTGAGCTCATTATATGTCATGCATTAAATCATGATGAGGCATGCATTAGTTAAGGGATGAGTTGTGTTCCCTTATTGTAAAGTGTTACCAACTCGTCTTTGCCAATAAAAAGCATGCACCGAACTTGAACTGGCTACACTTTAAGACTGCAAGACATGTGCATGCAGACAATTGGATATTCTCCATGTAACCCCCCTTCCCCTCCTCTAACTCCAAGCTGCCAATATGACATTGGATGTTAAAAAAGCTCATTCAAGAACTTTCCCTTTTATGTGAATCAATGCAGTTTGTTGTACAGAATTGTCTATTTTAACAAGGGGGACACTTTTTCTCATTTTGTTTAACAAGGGGGCTGCTTTTTCTCATTTAGTTTAACAAGGGGGGCGCCGCTCCCCTGTGTTCAACGACAATTTAAACACTGACTGTATCATGATATTGACTAAAAAATACTGCTGTTAAACTTTTGCTAATTAAGCCTAGATGCTATAACTGGATGTGCACCTATAACTGGAGTAGAGTGTTTACACTGACTCCTTGTGGATAAGGACTGAAACACAGGTCTCATTACTGACTCCTTGTGGATAAGGACTGAAACACAGGTCTCATTACTGACTCCTTGTGGATAAGGACTGAAACACAGGTCTCATTACTGACTCCTTGTGGATAAGGACTGAAACACAGGTCTCATTACTGACTCCTTGTGGATAAGGACTGAAACACAGGTCTCATTACTGACTCCTTGTGGATAAGGACTGAAACACAGGTCTCATTACTGACTCCTTGTGGATAAGGACTGAAACACAGGTCTCATTACTGACTCCTTGTGGATAAGGACTGAAACACAGGTCTCATTACTGACTCCTTGTGGATAAGGACTGAAACACAGGTCTCATTACTGACTCCTTGTGGATAAGGACTGAAACACAGGTCTCATTTCTCTTGAGTCTGATGGTCAGGAATGTCGGCCCTCACCATGGCCTTATCACTCGCCGGATTTGAACCTAATCAGGAATTTATGGAATACTATGAAACATTGCCCGATACTGCCTTTCCACTACTGTCAGCTAATTGCGTTTTCCTTGATCTTCTCATGGAAAAGTGATATTCCATGATATTCCTTTCTTCCTGCAGAATTCCAGACACTGGTATTCCGCGTTGCATATAAATTGTACTGATCACACAAATGGAAACACCAGTGTAACACACATTGGTTTAAAAATGTTTTATTTACTAACAGTACTTAGTAAAGTAAACAACTAGTCTGTTGTTGTTGAACTTGCAATATAGGTTGGCACTAAATCCACTGTTAATCATGCTATGATTACAAATTGACACAATGATTGTACGTTGCTGTTGTGTCACTCTGTTATCCGAAGCTGCACGGTAAACATTTTTTCTGGTCAAACACTTCAAGGTACAGTCAACAGCAGTATGCATACTGAGCCAGACAAGGAGTAGAGAAATAACAACAAATATCACTTCCCAAGGTTGGATATAGGTGAAAAGTTACAGCGGGTGAAAGGTAGATGATGTAAAAAGGACTAGAGAACAGTTTGTTTTGAATTATACTTTTAAAAGCTTTTCTTGTGCATTGTACTGTATACTTTATCTGATGTAACTTGTACAATATGGCATTTATGGTCTTGCTTCTAGAGAGGCTGTACTAAGGGGTAGTTCTTGAAGTTTACTCTACAATTTTGATTAATTATTATTTTACTACAATTTTGACATCTTAATTGTATATCAATGTGAAACGCATAGGCTACTACAGTGAATATGAATATGATTTCTCTGAAGAAGATATTTTGTCAGGTATAATTATTAGGTATGTGATTGATTCTATTCATCCACTCACAGTATTCTCAATTAGTGAGACTCGTAAAATCTAAAGCGTAAAGTAAGGTATTGAAAAGTAATGTCTTTGGCTGTTAAAACATCAGACTAAAGAATAATGTGAATACTGTGCTATTTTAATGGAAATTCAACTAATAAAGAACAAATCTCATAAGCAGCACCCAACAGTAAAATGAGTGCACTGAAGATAATGTTAGGCATACTTGTTTTACTAACAGTTACATCATCAAAATAATATAATCATTTTTAAAAACGGGAGCAGTGAAGCCTACAATCGTTTCCTCATAGTAGCCACAGGTGTTAACTACCAAGCAGAATCATCACAAAGCCATCAGCTCAGCCTTCAGGATTTCAATGTTTTGGTCAATGGTCAATAAGGTTTGTAGTGTCCCTCAGTAATAATGAGCAGCGGGAATGCAGATGCGGCCTTCCTGACACACTTAGATCTGAGAAAATGCTACTCGGGGAAGCACCCAGGCACACGCCACATATTTATATGCAAAAGAGTCTGGCATTCTGAGGCTGGCTCTTTTCGAACAGAGGCTAAATTAACAGCTACAGTCTGGAGGACGTGTAGTTTCCAGAGCTTTCTGGATCAAACATAGGTCCGACTATGCTACTGAAGCTTGGGGCTCATCTGTAAGGTCGCTAATTAAAAGACTGGCTATTTAGAGTGAGCTCAGTTAATGGTACATTCTCTTTCAGAGAAAAGCCATGTAAGGACATCATTCATTTTCAGCAATTATTTTGTTTACAAGATACTGTCAACAACCTCTGTTTTGAAGGCCACATTTAATGAAGACTGTTCTTTTTACAGATGGCCTTGACAGATTTAGTTTAGTTGCTATTTATATTTATATATTAGAGAAGACAAAGCATCACTGAAGTATGTGCCTGGTAGTAAATTCTATAGACACAAACGAATGCTGTGATATATCAAAAATAACTACTGAGAAATTATTTCAATAAACACTTGAGAGATGAGTGAAAGTACATATAAATCTAGGATACACAGCAAACATGTTCTCAAGTAGGCTATTTGCTGGCTAGGTAAATAGCCATTTGACACATATCCTCTTAGAACCATTGATTGGATTTAGGTTTATATCTATAAACTGAATTTCTTGACATTCCTTAGCTACATAAATTTAATGATAATATGACTTGTGACAAACTGAACACCTTCCAAGTCATCTCTCACCGGAATCAAGTATTTCTCGTACCTTTTGTCTTCTGTTACTTCAGTTGTGCCAGCCTTACAAATAAGTAAAATATTTTGAATTGGATACTTACAGTATATGACCTTGTGTTGTCACATTCAGAATGTGTACAATATATTCCATGCTTTAATGGGAAGTGTCTTATTCAGGATACTGTCATATTCTGTTGTGTTTTAAAATGGGTGTCATGTTAGCTTCAAGGTTAGCTGTACATGTAACCACTGTTATTAGCATTGCAGCCTATGCTTCTGGGCAGAAGAATAAAGTCTGGTGTCGATAATGCAATGACACAAGTGCTGTCTTCTGCCCCAGAAGGCATTTCTGACAACTACTGGTCAAACAGCTTGACTAACAGTTGCAGCCACTCATGGGCTAATGTTGATGTTAACCTAAGCATGGAACATCCATACAATTTGTGACAACGCTTTAGCTTAGCTTAATGAATGTGTTTTATAGCATAATTAGCTGGAGGAAGTGCTGTTATGGTAAAACCTGACACAAGGACAACATGGGTGTGCAAGACAGACACTCCATAAGAATCCCAGCCAGGCAATGTTCCTCTTTCTACTCTCCCTGGAAGAACGTACTGGGAAAACCCATAAAGCTCACGGGAATTGTCTCCTCCTCTCTTTCTACCTGGAAATGGAATAAACACTGTTAAAATAAACCCCTGACAAAACTGCTTTGTTGCCAGTGTAGCACAATTCTACCATAGGATTGTGCTGATGATGAGCTAAAAATGATAACCAAGGCGGTTATTGGTTTGGAAAAAAAAAGATTGCTGCATTAGTCACCACTAAGATACCCAGCAGGCACTAACAAAAAGAAAAAGAAAAATATATGTTTTCTGGTGAATTAGAACAGATTCATTCAATAGATTCTCTGGAGGAGAAAGGTATGTGAGATGAATGCTGTTACCTCAAAAGATGAGGCGGACATCAACCCTTCTTCTGCAAGTACCCTACCTCCCTCCTGCTATGGACAATTTTTGTCTTTCCCGTGGGATTTACAGTCACCGTTACAACTGACAAATTCAGCATTCCGGATGTGCCGACAGAAGACCTCAATACAATAAAGGTTTTAACCTTACGTATATAATCCTGAACCTGACCTTGACAACATCAAGGCCGTGTTAGCGTTATGCTGGATTGCTACAGTGCTTTATCCCCTAGTCATTTGAGAGCTGTTTTTTGAGTAGATGAATGGGAGATAAAATCAGAAAAGAAGAGAAGAATGCATCACAAAACCCTTTTATTTCTGTTCACTGGTAAATTGTGTCATATTAACATGAAATAATTTCCAACACCTTAGCCATTATCTTCACTGCCTTCATCACCTTTTGTAATTTCTGCTTTGGGAGCTGAGAGAAATATTCTGGTAATAAGAGCACCAGAGCCGACTGCCTGTTCAAACTGCACAGGAACTCTCTTGGAAGGTATGAATATTTCATAACTCTTAAATGGAGTCGCTATCATAATCTGCTCTGCATGTGTGTAAACAGATTGTGATGTAATTTCTTTACAGCAGGATACACTTGCTTTCAATATAGGAATTCTGAGCTGGAATTCTCTCTGCGGAAAAATGGAAGAAAAATTAAGTTTCATACTTTTGTATTTGTTTTGTTTGGCTTCGTCTTTGGTCAGTGTTTTTACAACATTAAGTAACTGTCCTTTGCGTTATAGTAGGAATCTGTGTGATCTTTGGTCAGTGTTTTTACAACATTAAGTAACTGTCCTTTGTGTTATAGTAGGAATCTGTAACTGTCCTTTGTGTTATAGTAGGAATCTGTAACTGTCCTTTGTGTTATAGTAGGAATCTGTGTGATCTTTGGTCAGTGTTTTTACAACATTAAGTAACTGTCCTTTGTGTTATAGTAGGAATCTGTAACTGTCCTTTGTGTTATAGTAGGAATCTGTAACTGTCCTTTGTGTTATAGTAGGAATCTGTGTGATCTTTGGTCAGTGTTTTTACAACATTAAGTAACTGTCCTTTGTGTTATAGTAGGAATCTGTAACTGTCCTTTGTGTTATAGTAGGAATCTGTAACTGTCCTTTGTGTTATAGTAGGAATCTGTAACTGTCCTTTGTGTTATAGTAGGAATCTGTAACTGTCCTTTGTGTTATACTAGGAATCTGTGTGATCTTTGGTCAGTGTTTTTACAACATTAAGTAACTGTCCTTTGTGTTATAGTAGGAATCTGTAACTGTCCTTTGTGTTATAGTAGGAATCTGTGTGATCTTTGGTCAGTGTTTTTACAACATTAAGTAACTGTCCTTTGTGTTATAGTAGGAATCTGTGTGATCATGATTTGCATTTACAGTTTTGCACAAATAACAAATTGTGAGCGTCTGATTCAAATTCGCCCTAAGGATTGCTCTGCAATACTAATATTAATCAAGGGTTAATGTACCCTTTTTTTAAATATTGTTTGAAACAAATATAACTGTTTTTTTCATAATATAATCATATAATAAATAATTGATAAACAGAAGTGTTTCTATGAGAAAGACAGTAGCTAATGACTTCATATCCAGGCCTCTGCAGACTTAACGATGATGAAAACCCATAATACTCATGAAAGCACCTTTGATTCATTTGAGCCTGGCGAGATATGTCTTTTGAAAAAAGAAAATCAATGTCACAAAAAAGCGACACAATTAGGAATTTGCAATACACTGTAAACACCATCAATCAAAGCTAACCCTTTGGTGGTCTTGTAACAGGCAGCATTCAAAACAGTGTGAAATTTAGCAGCACAACAACAGTATATACATCAGTTTAAGCACTTGGCACCTGGTATAAGCACAAATCATCTGGAGAAAAATACAGTGTTTTTTCACAACGGTACTGTACCGTAAATGTCCATTGGGACCAAGTTGCTAAGGATTCAAATGTCCTCTCAAAGGTTTCTTCACTGCCACTGTTATGTATAATAATTAATAACTTATTCAAGTGCCCCAGTGAGACACTTATACCAAACAAGTTTGTTTCTCTATGTCATGATAAGTACAAATCTATTAGGAAACAGAGCCTTGGATCTGAGTTAGAGAGGTTTTGTGAAATATAAAAAGGCGCGATGAGTTATGTGGCTCTTCCACAACCTTGTGAGAGAGCAGTACCCTGGGCCAGTCTTTGAGTTATTGGTCCTTGTTTCTGTCAGGAAATTCCCACCATGTGCATTTGGAAGAGATATGAAGTGAAACATGCCCACCCCTCCCCATAATGAGAAGACGGTGTAAAAAACTCACTTAGTTCTCACACAGTAGCTTATGGGCTTCAGAGTTGTGGTTATTATCCTCCCCCTGTTCTGCTGTTCGGATATAGGTGGACTGGACTGACGAGGTCCTCCACACCCCCGTCTAATATGGCAGAACACCCCAGCAATGCATTAGCCTTCAGTGAGTTCTCCCTGCCGGGGTCAACGGGGGGTTACTAACACCCCACCCCATGATTGATGTTCTATGGGACGGTGGGTGTTCTTTGCCATCGATGGCCCAAGCAGTAAACTTATAAAAAGGACTGAAGCGTAGAGGGAGAGGGTGAAATGACACCGGGCGGCAGTGTAGTACAATGGTTAAGGAACTGGGTTTGTAACCGAAAGGTTGCAGGTTCGATTCCCAGGTCGGACACTGCCGTTGTACCCTTGAGCAAGGTACTTCACCTGCATTGCTTCAGTATATATCCAGCTGTATCAATGGATACTATGTATAAATGCAAAAATAAATGATGTGTAAGTCGCTCTGGATAAGAGCGTCTGCTAAATGCCTATAATGTATAATGTGAAGAGGAGGCTGTGGAACACGTGCTGGAACGACTGAACGAGGCCGAACCGGGCCGCCGCAATGTGAGAGCCGTTTAAAACTCTGTGTAGGGCTGGGGGGGGTGATCATCACGCTAAGCGCTACCTCTGCGTCACACGTGTGCTCACGATTGTGCATGTGCAATGGAACAAATTGTCCAGAAAGGTAATCTACAGTATATGCACAGTAACTACTGCAGGCTCAGAGAACTGCATTCCTATAAAAATGCACCAGGAAATTGAATAAATAAAGAAGTGGATCTGTCTGCACTGGTCCCATCTCTATTTCCAATTCCTCCCCAGGTGATGAACAGTTTGCCCCAGAACCGTTTTCCGTGATGCCGAGTGAGTCAGTAAGTGACAGCCCCGTCGCAGCCTGGTGATCTTAACAACGCTCCTCTCCGATGACAAAGGACTTGTACAGTACAGTGACAACTGGTCTCCTTATTCTCCTCTATCCTTCCATTGCTCACTGTAGAGGAGAAGAGTCCATTAACGCAAGCAGTTCCGTGTTCTCACAGTAGTTCCCGCTGTACAATACGGCCTCTCAACTGAGCTAAAAACATGTATGCTTTGGTTCAATATGCATATGAAAGATAGCTCAAGGAGCCCAAGGGCCATTAAACTTTATATGTTCACACTTTATGTTCACAAACTTTAAAGTGGTTTTTCAAATATCATCTAAATGTTGGCTGTAACACTTGTCATAATAACGCATGCATGGACATCACGGCCACCAGTCAAGATAAAATAAAAATATATATTTCCTGCCATACAACACCATTAAAAGTATTGTGTTTCTTGCTACTAATACAACTGTTAAGCAAAAATGTGGCCAAATGTTTTCATATTTCTAAAAAAAGATTTCAGTAAAAGTCAACAAATGAAATATCAAACCCATGACATAAATTTCAGTTCCATCCTTTAACACCAAGAGGTTGATTCAGGACTTTCTAACGCAACTTGTTATGGGTCTACTGATAAGAAATTATCCAAAAAAATCCTTATTGAGTCCTGAGTGCTAACCTGTAAGAACGGTAGTGTAGGAGAGAAGCTTCTTTTAAATTGCAATCTTACACTCTTAATAAAATGTAATAGATGTAGAAGGCAACAGTCCCACAGCCGTTAGACTGAAGCACTACAATCCCTTGATGAGTAGTATCTGTTCATTGACCTATCCTGAATATTCTTAATCTAAACAAATTAATAGAAAAGTAACCAAACTTTCCAGAGGTTACATTTTGAGTGAAAACATAAACCTCAAAATGTAGTGCAGAGTATATGAGTATAGTTTAAATCTTCAGTCTTAATTACTCCTGTTATATACAGGTGGTTAACTATGAGAGTGGTAATTATGTAAGTTTCAGGGGGCAACATTCTTTATGTGCCCTTTGGCTGTGCCTCAGTGATTTATTCCTGATAAATAATTCACTAAAATGAATTGTCCACAGTATTACTCAGCACAGTGTAGAGATTATGGCACCATCAGCACACCGTTGCATTCTTTAAGTGGGAGGAGCACAAAAAGTTCCATCCAAGAATCTAAACTTGGGACACCTTGTGGCACAATGTACTGCAGCAACATCGCTTTTGCAAGCAAGAATGCGGTTTTACAGGGGAAAAAAACAGACTTACATTTACTGTTTCCAGTCATTACATTACCGAGGCTCATATTTAAACTGAACAATGCACATGTTATCAACATCTGTTGTGAGACCATGAGAACAGTAGGTAGGTACCTTGAACATAAGCAGATAATATAATATATATATTGCTACCTTATTGTGGTTTGCACACGCTAGTTTATAGGATTGTTATCTTTGTTAGACACCTATCATATTGGTGTCTATTTGTTAGCTACCTATCTTGCAGACTTGCAGAAAGTGATGAAGGTTTGCATAGGTAGGTGAATTGTTCTTGTATGTTGTTTTGATGAGTCATCTATTTGATGCAAAGATCATCGAATGCCCTTTGTACATACAGACATTTTGTTCATGCAGTCAAATGTTGTATAAATACTTACACTGGGGGGGGGGCATGCCCCCCCAGAAGATTTTTTTTTAAACTATGCTAATTTCTAGTGCCTTTTGGGCAAGTAGTTCGGCCTACAAAAACCAATATAAATCTCCTTTTCGGAAACGGGAAACAGAGTACGCTTGCGGTCTCGTGTTTCGTGCTTACGTGTCGCGGATGTAACCATGAGAACAGATTTGCGGAAATGCAGAATTAATTCAATAAAATCTGATATAAAGTTCAACAGGACTAACGTTAATTGTAACAACGTGTATTGTCACAAAAATGAGCCTTGGATAGTGTAATAATGTGCAGGGGACACAGGGGACAGGTACTGGAAGTGCGAGGGACATACCCCGCATATCCCGCATACCGCGCATCCGCTACGCCCCTGTGTGCAAGTGTGCGTGTGCCCCATCTGTCTGTCTGTTTTTTCAGTATTAAAAGCTAAGCTCTAAATCAGATCATTCAGTTTTCCTGTGTTGAGTTCCTTTTTCATCATGGAAATGATGATCTCACGGGATAATTTTTTTCCCCATAATTATCAATATTAAAGGTAATTAATACTTATGCCAATGGGTTCACAATTTTTTTTTTGAAAACTATCATGGGGTGATTGCATAACTGAAATTAATCACCACAAAATTCAATGCTGACAGATCTGAATTCTGCTAATACGCAGGAGGATTGAATACTGGTGAAGCTATAATCGCTGGTGAGCAATAATAAGGATTATGCATTTATTAAGTTCATTATATATCATGAATAAATTGCTGGGACACAGCCAGAGAGAGCCCAATGAGAATTTTACATCTCAGTAATTATCTATAATTATAAGTGAGGTTTTATCCATTTTATAACACGAGGAATTAAGAATTTGCCATTGCAGGACCATATCACTGTTATTATGCTTTTATTTACAGACAATATGAAATCTGCCAGGTACAGTAACCTCAAGTATCAGTTGTTTAGATTAAGCACATTCTGTGCATCAATCCTGTGGCTTGATCTTCCAGCAGCAACAAACATCAACACTCATCTTAACTGGAAAACAACAAACAACACAACAGCAGGCAGGTGCTCTTTCCTTTATTGTGTTTGTCACGTACAGTGGGAAGTGGGCCAGAGACTCCAAGCAGGGGGTTTCTGCTCTCCGGCTAGGCAATTCCAAAGTCTTGAGTGGGTGAAGGAAATGAAGTGTGTTATGTGGTTGTATTCACTTTGGCGGCCGGCACAGGAGGACGCCTGCATTAGCACGGGTGAGAGATTTGAGAGGAGCCGCGAGGACAATCACTTTCCACGTGGGTTATCAGAATGCCAACCTCCCTGCCTCCTCCTACACAAAAACTACACTAGGGAGGCTAACATTTCTCCATTTTTATTCATAAATATAGAGGGAGCCTGTTAAACTGCGCCAGGCATTCTGCTGGAGCCTGTCATCGCGGGTGTCGTGACAGGTGAGATTAATAGACTGGACAGTGAAGCACGGTCACGAGTTGTCTGGTTTTCATTTGAAAGGAACTTTTTTTTTTTGTAACGTGACGGTGCTCAACAGCATGCAGTAGGCCGATCTGAGTGAGCAACGGCTCCGTTAATCAACTGATTACAGGGACTGCGTTTACAAAGATGGGCTTTCCCACCCACTGTTGAGAAACACTCCATGTGAATTTCGCGCGCCACCACAGTAGCCTCACAGCGATTTCCTCTCGTATAAATACTGAGAATTATTACTTTCCGTGTTGTTCACGTCCCTGCAATTATGGATAATTTCACCTGATGAAAGGCTGAGATTGTTGGGAGAATAATTACCAGTAGATGAAAAGACCAGCACAGATACCAGAAATATGCTAAATGTGCTGCTAAGCCTCACATGTAGACTCACTAATTATGTTTAAAGCGAGTCCATTTTCAATCAGAAGAATTGTAATTTAAGAAGAAAGGTCGCAAATGACGATGTAGCAAAGCGTGCGCCACAGAGTTAATTCCAGCATTTCAGATATTGGCACTACCCCTTTGATTGCCTTTTCCAGTCAATCTTACGAGATAATAATTTCATTTACGCATACAAGTGAAGTATCACAGCTGATTTCTAAAGACAAAAGGCACTTCTTGGCACCATAGCTTTATTGCAACCATCTCGCAGAACCACGGCAATAACTGTACAAACTGCTCCAATTAGCATTTTTTTAGTAAGATGCAATAAAGGACTGGTGGGTTTGGGCTGAAACGGGACATCAAGCAGGCACACAAGCACAATTGATTTGATTGAATTGAATCATCCCATTTCACAGATAAACTCTGACACTTACGAAAAAGCTCTTGTCTCGAGAGTTGTTCCTTTTCGCCATTCTTTGAAAATATTCTATATTTAGGGGAAATGCCTGTGCAAGCCTGTGGATCACAGCAGAGTGCTAATTAGTAACCAGACACGACAGTTCCAGGTTTGAGGGTTCTGTCATTTTAATTTCCCTAGGCCACCAAATTAAGTCGGCTTTACTCTGCATGCTGTTGCCAGGCTAAACGCCTTGTGACAGAAAAGTGCAAAGAGATTTTCATCATTATAACAGGTGTAAAGGGTATGTCTTCTGTCTCCATAGGGTGGTAATTACACTCCTATTCAAGCTCTAAGGCAGGGGTGGCCAACCCTGATCCTGGAGGGCCATACAATCAGATGTGTTTTATTTCATTTATTTTTACTTATGTATTTATTATTATTATTATTATACTACATTACTTTTTTTTATAAAACAATTTATAAAGATGTATGTAAGTGCATATAAACAATAGTTGGCACTAATCATTCTGTCATTAGTATATTGACACTGTGCAGAATCTCTATGCATGTTTTCCTCGTGTGAGTTATACTTTTTAATCTCAGGGATCCACAGGCCAAGAATATGTCAATAACAGGCCACATACAGACCCCATGGCTCCAGCAGAATAACCCTGTTCTAATTCATGGCCTTTTTCTGCAATGACTGACTGTGTTTGATACATTGGACTGAGACACAGTTACAGAAATTCCAGTTCAGATGTTTTAAAGGAAGAATGTACGATGCTTCATCTGACATGCTGATGTTGCTCAGAGAGAGCAGCTGAGTTCTGACCAGATGTTGGCTGAAATGTAAATGCTAATTAGCCATTCTGTTTGAGATATTGCCGGGGCGTGACGCGACGCGACGCACGCCGAGAATCGATTGAAAGAGATGAAAAGAATGAATGAGCTGGTCCTTTTCAGCACAGCAACGAAGCTAAAAACCGTTTGATGAAATATCAGAGACGCACGCGTAAAAAGCAGCTTGTGTGAAGATGGAAAGAAGGCTTGAGGGGCATATTTTGAAAAGGGTACGTGGTGCTGAGATGGAGCCTCACCAGGTCACGGGATAAGAGTGTCCACAGAGGTGTGGTGATCACAGGCAGGTCCCAAGGTACCCTTCGCTTGTTAAGAGGTGTCAAGCGGACCTGGTGCTAAACTGTGTTAAAGGCATTTGCCCAGGAGGATCGCAACACAGGAAGACAGAACAGGAACCCAGAGAATATGAGCTACAGTTGACGGAATTCCATTGCAGAAAGAAGGGGGAAGGCTGGTTGGTTGATTCCCCTGCCTGGAAAGGTGGACGTCTCTGGACGGGGCTTGGGAGGTGCACTTAGGTGCACTGGATTATTAACTAATTGCTATTTGATAGTTGGGGGCGGAGGGATAGGAGGTGCACTTAAATGCACTGGATTATTAACTAATTGCTATTTGATAGTTGGGGGCGGAGGGATAGGAGGTGCACTTAAATGCACTGGATTATTAACTAATTGATAGTTGGTGTTTTCCTATCAAGATAATTGATCTAATTTGTACAAATATCTACTACCTATAATCTGAATTGTTAGCCACCCAGTAGAATCACATGCATGACTGCTCACTGTCTGTAGCCTGAGCCATTTAAGAACAGCTTATGACTACGTGAGTGAAGAGCACTGATCACAGCACGCGACAAAAATGTCCGCTTGGCTGCTTCTAAATGCACAGAGCACTTTTTTCACCCTTCTCTTTTTGTACTTCTGCAAGAATAAATGAGGATATTTATAATATGATCGCATTATTTTCTCTTGACTAGTATCCAGTACCAGCTCCAAGCATCGGCTCCTACTCTTCAAAGCGTATCTTTAGCCCAGCGGTGGTACTCACATTCCCGTTATTATAGCTCCCAGTCAAAGAGAAACGGGAGAAAAGAGAGGGGACAGCAGACTGGGAGTCTTTAAAGCAGAGCTTTCACTCGGGTTTATTGGAAGGCAAAAGGAACACAGCCAGTGGTCAGGTATGAATTAATCATAGCGGAGAGACATAAAATATTTTAAAGTGGAAGTGCAGCATATGTTTTTCTGTGAAAATATTTTGTGAAATGAAAAAAAAATCAATGACATCAATGGTTGCAGTTATCAGGAATACCGCCCTGTACATATTGTTTGAAAAAAATACTTGCCAGAATGTAAATCATATGCAAATAAATAAATAAATATGCTCCTCAAACTGCTACCAGAAATGCCTTTCGCTCGGTGTCAGTCCAGCAAGCAGAAAAGGATTTAACACGCATTGAGTCCTTACTTTCTGGCTCAATGCCTCCGTTGGACTGCTGCAATTTTGAGTACACTGTAGGAGGTGACTGTTTTAATAAGTTTATTTTTTTCACATAGACACACATGAATAAAACCAAACATACACAGGGCAGGTATACCAGTACTTTAGCTCCTTATCTTGTTCTCATAAGTGACAGCAACACAGAGGTGATATTAGATTGACCAGCTGATGCCCGTATACAAATGTCAGCATCACTGGTGACATTATCCATGTCAGGTGAGCCAGGCTAGCTAAAAGGTCAGCTGTCACTCAAGAGGATACTCCTGTCACTCAAATTTGTACATTGCTGATACTACCATGTAAACTATAGTAAACCTGATTTAGCGTCCAAATGTCAAACTGACCAAAGCAATGACATGGATTTGGACTATTACTTTAATTTTAGATTTGATCACTTTAGTCAGCATATGTAAGCAGAACATATAAATATACAGCTTGTAGCCTCATACATTCTTTGAATAAGTAACATATTTAACATTGTGAAGGTGAAACCAACCAGATAACTGTAGTCTATCATACCGTATCTATCTTTTCACGTAAGGGCGCGGCTGAATTTGTAATATGTGTGACAATTCCATTGTTAACCTTGTCTTGGGGGGGGGGGGCATTCGGTAGCACATCCAATAGATCAGGCGCTTTTTGCTTTGCGAGTAGGATACGGTGGTTGAGAATCGGCCATGTGCTCAAGGGCTGATAAGGACTGGGCTTGAGTTCTCATTGGTCATGGTGAGGTGTGGGGGGTGCGGGGGTAAGACCTGAGTGCTGCTCTTCTGTCAGCACCCTGGAGCTGCTCTTGGATAAATCACACTCTTCTGCCCCAGGGATAAAGGGATAATGTGTTACGGTACATATTTATTACCATTATTATTATTATTTTTTTGACGGGCCGAAGCTCCAGTCTTGACAGTTCTCTTAATCCCCCCCCCCCCCCCAGGGCCCTGCCCCGCCCCCACCCTTCCACGGCACAAGCCATCCCTACAGTATGTCTCACTGAGCCTGACCAGACAGACATGAGTCAGAGATAACATTAACCTTTAAATGCGAAAATCAATGCGCCATTGTTAATTAGCGCTAATTCATTTCCGTTTAGTGTTCCTCAAGGACGACTTTGACTTCCAAGGTTTTTTATTTTTTTATTATTTTTTTTTTTATATTCCGTTAGCTGTGTTGACATTCTCAATAAAATAAATGAAAATAATTTTTTTTATTAATGACACCTGTGTTGTATTACAGACTGCTGGTAAACAAAAAAAAAAGTACTTTGCTGCCTTGTTGGATTTCCGATTTTGACATTGCATTGTTCTCCCTCAGCTCTCTCTGCCCCCAGTGCCATTCAAGCTCTTCAACCGATCCATAAATCAGATCCAAAACCCACACTCCCCCCACACTCCTTGCCCGTCTCTATTGGCCTGCATCTGAATGCAGACTCTGGTCCCATCACACAGTTTTTCCCCCACTTAAACCTACTTAGCTAATCTCATCTCTAATCACCTGGACACATCACTTGCTCTCCCAGCCCTGCTAACCCCAGCTGCTGCCGCTCACTCATTGTCAAAAGAATGAACTGTCTAATTGGTCCAGTACAGAATTATCACCACTGCACCAGACACTGACATGATCTGTCCTGTAATTCAACTAAACCACTGCCAATACCATGCCTCTGCGACCCTGCTTGCTCCTCATTCAGGTTGTCTAGGTAGTTCTTGACAACCTGATTGCTGATAAAAAAATCTGTGGCGTATCATGTGACTCTGGCTGACGCTAAACAAAGCATGCGTTGTAGTCGGTCTCGCGCTCAACAACGTCAATGTTTTCAGAGACACCAAGACCATCCGGTGCGATTGTCAAGACTAATACATTGGACTATGGACTTTTTTCAAAGGTTCATTAACTTTAACCTGGTGATTAGTCCAACCAAATTATATCTGAGTTCTTGTGGTTTGCCATAGGCAAGTAAATGTGATTTGTTTTTCCTTAGTTAATTTTTAATGAGTTGGCCAATTATGGCATCGCCTGTTACAACCCAAATGGCCTAAACAGTGCTCAAACACTGGCTACCATTAATAGCACAATAATAATAATAATAAACATTTACCATTAGTGTGAGTACTGATTAGCCAAAACAAAAGAGTAAATAAATAAAATAAAAATTGTTAGGGCTGTTTATTTGCTGATTATCTGCCTTAATGCACAACTAACCAATGAGAACCGTTGCCTCTGATGGTGATTATGCCCACTATTGCACCGGCTAGATTAGGTTTACAGAGATCGATCTTCCCATCTCTCTTTTGATTTTGTAGTTTAGGAGGTATAGCAGACTTACCCATAGCTAACTGTGTGTACTATATTCAATGATCATTACTAGGGATAGCTGCTATGTTATGAGAAGGATGTGCTTTGTCTGATCAGTTTTGTAGTTTCTTCGATGACCTTCGGTATGCACTTATTGTACGTCGCTTTGGATAAAAGCGTTTGCCAAATGATTGTAATGTAATGTAATGTTGAAGTTTGCCAGGATCCGATGTGTTCACATTTCAACTGTTCTCAAAGACACAAATCGATACAAAAAACAAGTGCAGTGCCAAGCGATTATCCCTCAACCCCAATCATATTTTTTAGTGTGTGCTTAATATCAGAACATTTAAAATGCTAATTTTTCATGATAGGTATTTAGCAGACGTTCGTATCCAGAGCGACTTGCACAGCTTTTGCATTTTCACATAGTATCCATTTATACAGCTAGATACATGTACAGGTGCAGCTCAAAAAATTAGAATATCGTGAAAAAGTTACATATTTTTTGTCACTCATGTCAGAAAGTGAAACTCATATATTATATAGATTCATTACACATAGTGAAATATTTCAAGCCTTTATTTCTTGTAATTTTGATGATTATGGCTTACAGCTAATGAAAACCCAAATTCAGTGTCTCAGAAAATTACATAAGATCAATAAAAAAGGATATTTTAAACAGAAATGTCAGCCTTCTGAAAAGTATGTTAATTTCTATGCACTCAATACTTGGTTGGGGCTCCTTTTGCATGAATTACTGCATCAATGCGGCGTGGCATGGAGGCGATTAGCCTGTGGCACTGCTGAGGTGTAATGGAAGCCCAGGTTGCTTTGATAGCGGCCTTCAGGTCGTCTGCATTGTTGGGTCTGGTGTCTCTCATCTTCCTCTTGACAATCCAGCCTCAGTCCATTCCTTGTGAAGCTCCCCCAAATTCTTGAATGGATTTTGCTTGACAATCCTCTCAAGGCTGCGGTTATCCCTGTTGCTTGTGCACCTTTTCCTACCACACTTTTTCCTTCCACTCAACTTTCTATGAATATGCTTGGATACAGCACTCTGTGAACAACCAGCTTCTTTAGCAATGACCTTTTGTGGCTTACCCTCCTTGTGGAGGGTGTCAATGACCGTCTTCTGGACATCTGTCAAGTCAGCAGTCTTCCCCATGATTGTGTAGCCTACTGAACCAGACTGAGAGACCATTTAAAGGCTCAGGAAACCTTTGCAGGTGTTTTGAGTTAATTAGCTGATTAGAGTGTGACACCATGAGTTTCCAATATTGAACTTTTTCACAATATTCTAATTTTCTGAGACACTGAATTTGGGTTTTCATTAGCTGTAAGCCATAATCATCAAAATTACAAGAAATAAAGGCTTGAAATATTTCACTATGTGTAATGAATCTATATAATATATGAGTTTCACTTTCTGAAATGAGTGACAAAAAATATAGAACTTTTTCACGATATTCTAATTCTTTGAGCTGCACCTGTATATACTGAAGCAATGCAGGTTACATACCTTGCTCAATGGCAGTGTCCTACCTGTGAATCGAACCTGTGACCCTTAAGTTACAAGACCGGTTCCCTAACCATTATGCTACACTGCCACCCCACAATCGACTCAAGTACTGATAATTCAGAGAATAATGTTAAATTCCATTGTCTGACCTCTGGAAAGGTACCTGCTGTATGTTTGTATTGTGAATACGATGTTTGCAGAGCAATTAAATTTGACCTACGGACAGGGACAAGAAATCAATTCCCAATTAAAAATAAATAAATCAATAAATAGATCATAAATAAATGAAAACTGCCCCACTGTAATGAAGCCAAAATGGCAATACGTCTGCGTTAGTCTCGTCTTTGTGAACTGTCATTATTCTAGCATACATGTTTTTAACTGCCTCTAGAGCATTCTTTACACATAATGAGAATGGTGGGTGGGATATTTACGGAAACATGTTTGTGAAGAGCTCCATAACAGACAGACCTTTAAGGGGTGAGATCACGCTCCATGGCATATTTGCTGAATTAATCTTCTTGTAGTCAGAATGCCAACGGCTCACTCATGAGAAGAGCTAGCGTTGTCTCAGGCACCTGAGAGAGAGGTAGCGATCCATCAGCAGAACACATGCATAATGCATGACCTGACATCAAATGTTGCCATCAAAAATATTCCCAGCACAGTAGAACTCCAGGATCTGTGCTGCACTGTAATACACAAAGAGATAGATTTGTATTGTAATTGTTCTTCCAAGCAAAACCTTTTTTTTTTTTTAAATAATAAGAAGAAATTAGACAAAGGCTATAATACCACAAGCTACACCATGCAAAGCTCTTTGTTTGAGTAAATCGACCTGGCTTGTAACAAGTAAAAAAAAAAAAATGGAACAAAGCAATAAAGCCTTTTTGACATTATTTCCAAACATTGGGCCTTTTTGACGTATGTATTACACTCTTATTCACATCCAGGGATGACAACTAAACAGGAAAACAAAATATTGACAAAAACAACATCTGCTACTATGCTTTACAAAAAGCAACCCCAGAATTTCTAACAACACAGAGAAACAACCTGCCAGGCACTGTCTTTTAATACATTTACAATCCACATCCTCTGTGTTCTATTGTCTCCTTTGTCTCCAATCTCATTACCTAATTGTTCAGAACGTGTTTGTTCATCTGATGGGACATTTAGGCAGAATGCAGTATAAGACAGAGGATCTCAGCATTGGGGTTATCAATGCAAGTTAAAAAAAAAAAGGAACCAATTTCTAATAGCTATAATTAAATCACACAGCTCAGTTGTGAGTACCTGGACCATACCAAATTTAAATGTAACGAATTGATGAAGAAGATTACTTTAAATGACTCCGTTTGCAGATTAGAACTTCTTGACTGTTTCCTCTCAAGTTTTCTCTTTCTTGTGTGAAGCGTTGGCCCAGGATTATATTCCTAAAAAAAGATGAATAGGAATCCGAGACATTCTGCAGCTCCATGTTATTCTGTAATTATAAGCGCCTTTGATGCAGACGTGGAGTGCGAGGAAGAAAGGTATTCTTGAAACATGTGGAGGATGCGCGTGTCTGAGAAGCAAGATGAGTTTACCGCCAACTGGCGCGTCATAAAAGTAAAACTTGGATAGTTAATTCCAGCCATTCACAACAGGGAGCATTCTGCTGAAAAGCCTGATAAAAAAAGCACTTAAAGGGTGCCAGAGGAAGTGATTCTGGTACATGATCACTATGCAGACTAAAGGCCCTGGAGAGACAAAGGACCATCCATCAAGTAGCTGTCCTGTCTGCAGCTGCAGGCGCCCTTGCTCTAGGTGTGCACCGGATCAGCCGGCCCATGGGAAGGTTCACGTGCCACTCGCACTAACAGCCCTGAGGCTCGTTTGCGACCTGCGTCTGCCGATGTTGGAAAACCTCAGGCGGACAGATTTACAGCCGGCGCAGTCACCCCTCAGAGCGCGGAGACGGGAGGCGACGTCGTTAAAATAAAAAAAAGGTGCCCCCTTCAGAAGGTATGGAAGTACATGCGTGCTGGATTCATGGCTGACGCTTGAAATAAAATGTCATTATGAAACAGGAGCGCACACGCTCTCTATGAATATTTCAGCCATGACATACAGCCCCAGACAAAACGCTGATACGAGGCTACACGTGTAGAGGCGGAATTTGCAAAGTAGAGACAGACATTTTGGAGATGTTTTCAACACCAGTCCTACCGGGGTTTCAGAAATTAGTTATAACCTGGGGCTTAATTACCCTGACATCATTATTGTTAAAAAAAATAAATAATTTATGATAATTATAATGTTGGGATAATTTTGGACATGGTTCAAGCAAGGGATGCACTGATACTGAGACTCGTTTCGATATTGGGATAGCTACTGTACTCAGGTACTCCACTCGTACTCATAAAAATGCCCCAATACCCAGACCCGATGCAGACAACATCACATCGCGTCAAGTTACTGTCAAAAATGTTTAAAAAAATAGAGAGAAAAAATGTCAGTGCTTTGGAAGATGATAAAAGCAGACTGCAAGCATTCCTCACTATTCATCACTGCACAGCCTACCCGATGATGCAAGCTTTTTCAGTATCCCTGCTTATACCAGAAAGTACTGCATCTTTGTTTCACGTGATGGATACACACCATTCTGCTTGTGTCTTAAAACAAAAAAAACTCCCGCCTTAGGCTGGTGAGTTTGGTTTGCGAGGTGACTGATAAATTGTCAATTTCTCTAGTTGACGATAAAGACAATGAGGAGAAAGTAGAAGAGCTAGTTGATTACGTCTTTCGGTAATTTACATTTATAAATTAAATGTAACAAAATTCACTTTCGGTAACAAAATTCACTGAGTGACTTCTGAAGCTTAAGCTATTTTTGTGATTTAGTTAACTAAATGGCCTAACATTGATAAACATTATTTAGCTCACCTAAAATAACTGGCTAAATGCTACCAAGTTCATAGGTAGTCTAGCTAATATAAATTTATAATCATGATTTAATAATAATTTTTATGAGACTGACTTCTTATACTTTTGCACCATTAGGTCACCGTATGATGTTCTGTATATGTATATTCTCAACACTAGTTGGCGCTCGTGTGAGGGTATGCGTGTGTATTACCGACATAACTGGTAACCCAATGTGAAGCTATATAAATGTATTTATATATTCTGCTCATTCACTGGTGCCTCCATGTGACGACTGTTAAGACATACACGTTTTAACAATCTGTTTTTACTACCAAATTCTTAATGTACCTAACGACACGACACTCCCAAGACGCACTCAGCTCAAGGCTTGGGAGTAGCATACTTCCATACACTCTGGAGTATGGAAGTACTGCAGCATGGAAAGTTTTGCTCAGTAGTGGGATGTACTTCGTGGTGACATCTGACCAATAGCCTCTCACCTTTGCCGTAACTATCAAGAAAATTATGATGATATTGTTGTGGTTACTGGGTCCAATCCTGCCGACCCCGCTAATTTGTTGTGGTTACTTGATCCAATCCTGCCGACCCCGTTAATTTGTCGTGGTTTATAAGTAACAAGAATTTCAAAGTTTTCAACTTTTGGACCCAATCTCTTTATAAGTTTTCAAATAAAAAGGATGAGGCAGAATCTCAGAGAATGCTAGACTTTTATTCCATACAACGCACAATAACAATAAAAGTCTAGCGTAGTGCCCCTGCAGGGATTATCAAAAAATGCTAGACTTTATTCCATACACTGCTCAATCAAAGTCCAACCCCTCCGCAGAGACACTCCTCCAATGATCAGTTTTAGTTTCACTTTGATACAGTTTTCTTATCACAAAGTCCCTCCCATTCTCCGCCCATCAGGTGTCTTATCGATGGTGTTATCTCATCTCGTGCTGAGATCTTCTCAAGTTTTTCATCTGTAGGCTCCTTCTATTGGATGGTTTCCAAGCTACCTTGGTTTCCCAAGCTACCTTGGTTTCCCAATCTCCCGGCTCCGCCCCGTGAGGAGAGTTCTCAAACTCCCCCCGCAGACTCCCAGTCACCCATCTCCAGCTCCGCCCCATGAGAAGAGTTCTCAAAAACTCTCCCCCGGCCCCCTCCCATGAGACAGCACAATTTTGCATTGAGCACTGAGTAATCATTTTTTATCAGACACCTGGTTTTTCGGACAATATCTAACTAGGGAATCACAATATAATTGTGGTTGTTTAAAAAGTACCCAACTTCTTATCAGACCTTTTGAAAGGCACAAAAAATAAGAACTTTTATTAACTCTATTTTAATTAATATATCACTATGTGCTTCTGTGCTCAATTTGTACTGAAACCCGGGTCTGCTCATTTTGTACTTCAACTAAACCAGGGTCTGACACCATAGTGGTCAGATACCGGGTGCCTGGAGCACCAACTTCTCATCCAATTGACTTTGTAACTGTTGCCTAGGAACGCCTTGGAAGGCGCCCAAGATAACCATTGTTTTGGAACATCTTATCAGACTTACCACAACAACTGTAGCTTTCAGCTCTTTCTAGTCAGAGAGACAGAGAATGTGTTTCTGTGCTCTGTGCTCTTAATACATTTATACATTCTGTATATTGCTCTTAATACATTCACAGATACACATTCAAATATAATCAATACATTTTGTCACAGGTGACCAATGGATTTAATGGAATTCCCAACAATATTAGTAAGTACACTTAAGGGGAATAAAGTTGGGTTGTTTGCTAGCATTGTACTGTAGAAACAGTAAATTATGCGTTACTGAAATATTCTACGATAACCAGCTATATCAGCAACATTTAGCAGGTATAACCAGTTCATATTAATTATCTTTTATGCCCCCATTTTAGGGGACGAAAAGTAATTGGACAAATTAACATAAACCTAAATAAAGTCATCATATTTAATATTTGGTTGCATATCCTTTGCGTGCCATGAATTCCTGATGTCTGTGACCCAACAACATCAAAAGACTCTTTATGTCTTATTTTTGTGGTACTCCTACAAGCGATACTATAACTTCTCTGCATTTGAATGGATCTCTATGGGAATTGGGGGGTGGGACTAGATTTAGCTGTAAATTACACTGGAACAGTATGGAATACATGGTTGGTAAAATGGCTGTAAGTTATCAAGGGTCTGAGGTATCAAACGAGCCTCAAACCATCACTCTGCTTCCAGATATGCAGTAGATATGGATGGATCACTTTAATGGTTGTTTCTCCTGGTAAATTTTCCTATTGAACTCTATGGAAAAATAAGTTAGGAGAAGAAACCCTTCAAATGACCCATCCATATGTACTGCATATCTGGCAGCAGAGTGATGGTTTAAGGCTTGTTTGATACGTCAGACCCTTGATGACTATTGGGAGCCATTTAGTCAACCATGTGTTCCATACTGTTCCAGTGTAATTTACAGCTAAATCTAGTCCCACCCCCCAATTCTCATAGAGATCCATTCAAATGCAGAGAGGTTATAGTATCACTTGTAGGAGTACCAGAAAATAAGATATCAAAATACTTTTGATATCATTGGGTCACAGACATCAGAAAGTCATGGCATGCAAATGATATGCAACCAAATATTCAAAACTTTTTTCGTTTGAGTGTGCGGGCTGGACATTGGAACTTTGCATATTTTCGTCCTGATTTTCTTTTTTTTCATATTAAAAATTATAACTTTACTCTACATTATGTTAAACTGTCCAATATTTTTTGATGCTCGAAAATGGGGGGGGGGGGGGGGGGGCTATTTACAAAAGGTTCTATAATTTATAAACGGTTCATCCGACAGGGATGAACATACCCTCAAATTAAAGCTGACAGTCTGCACTTCAACCTCATTGTATCTTTTCAAGCTCAAAGTGCTAGAGTGCAGAGCCAAAATAACAAAAAATTTGTCACGGTTCAATGAATTATGGGGCTCACAAACAAAGTATGATGTATGTTTTATTATCAGCAGGTTATAGGTATTGCAATAAATGGTCTACCATTATTTCTGAAGCCTATATAAGATTTGTTCTCTGTTCTTGCACACTGTTGGAGGT
Source organism: Ilyophis sp. 1 JC-2022 (assembly GCA_022702515.1). Classification (NCBI taxonomy): domain Eukaryota; kingdom Metazoa; phylum Chordata; class Actinopteri; order Anguilliformes; family Synaphobranchidae; genus Ilyophis; species Ilyophis sp. 1 JC-2022. Next base: position 24,973,373 of record CM040401.1, read on the forward strand.
TTCATCGGCGGTACTGACAAATGTTATGCATGCAACGATAATTTACTTAATTAGTCACATACATCAAGCGATTAGTCAAAAATAAAAGACCTTTAAAAAAACTTCAGGAATAGACGATGTTTCAAATGTCCCAAAACACGTAAATAATGAAGGATGAGTGAGCAAGAAAGCAATAAATGCTCTTTTTGACAATAGGTTCCGACGTTGCAAGATGTGTTTTTGCCATGCCTAACGAACAGGTTATTGCAAAGCAATGCATTTTTTGGCTCTTCATTGTGCATTCCGCTATGCGGGACTATGTTCTTTCAAAATGCAGCGCCGCAGGTGGGAGTGAACTTGGTGAAGTAGACATCGTCTCTAAATCACAATATCCAGCTCCCATTGTGATAGCTGTCAATAATTGATGATATACGATACCAACGTCATATCGCCCAGCCCTGCTGAGTATTCAGTACTCATACTCTGTTTGGAAAAAAAAAAGGTATCAGTGCATCTGTAATCCAAACACATGTATGTACACAACATTATGGCTTAGCACACACAAACACAAAACAGTTCAGTTCAACTTAAAATGAAAAAGCCCAAAAATATGTGTACCTTGTCACACATTAATAACCAGGGTAAGTAATAATTCTGCAATTACTAAATATTCCACTTCATACTGCTGACACTTTTACAGCAAGAATTCCTCTATTTAACTCTGATCATTGGAAGAATGAGACTAAGCCGTCTTCCCCATGCAAAGAAAAATATTCTGGTGCAAATTTTGAACTGGACCCCCTTCATGGAGGCTCTGGCGCTAACAGCAGAGGCCAAATGGACTACATACGGCCTCTGAATGAATTACCCATACACTACATCACAAGATACTAATGAGCTTTAATTTGGAGCGTCATCAGAATCGTTTAGTGCCTACCGTGGGTTTTGATTAGTGTCCCTGGGACTTTTTTTAAAGAGGACATTCGCTGTGAATGGTGAAATGTAGGCTCTTTAGCAGTGCCTTTGGCACAGTATCTAAGACAAAATGAATTGGAGCATGGCGACTGCCAGTATTTTTTCTGCTGTGTCACATTGGTAGGAAACCGGGTTTCTGCGTGTTGTACATTTTTCCTCAGGTTTGTTCCAGATCATTTTGCAGAAGATTTTGTTTTGCATTGTTCTAAAAGTAGTGAGATATATTGTGATTTAGGAAAAGCCACTGGCAGAGAGGAACACAGAAGACACTTAATTCAAGGTCCCCCCCCCCCCCCCCGGAAAATATCAAGTTGAAGGGAATGTCCATCGTGGTGGAAAATAATTGAAAGGAATATGAATCCAGTTAGTTTAGATTTTTGGTTATAGAATCTGAAATTGTCTTGGTTGAAAGCCTTTGAGGCATCTCTGTAATGTCATTATTTTTTCTGTACATAATATGACAAACCATTCAATAATTTGAATTCATCCTTTATATTCTGCTTATTAAATGAAGCCCAAGCCAGTGCAGAAAGCATTAAAATGTAATCTGCTACTTTGAGTGTTAAATGTTAAATGGAAACTGTAACACCCTTTAATCAAGCTGTAAATCAAGAATGTGCAGTATATACATCACCATCAATATAAATTCCAACTAACTCCATTTAGAAGGGCCACAATACCACAGGTAAGAAATGTTGCTGGAACCCATTCACTGTAGAAAGACAAGAATATACATACATTTAGAACATACTTTAAGCTAAATAGCAGGCACACATATGCACACCTTAGATAGATTAAGATTATTACTATTACTATGATGAGTAATATGAAATAAAATTGTAATTTTGTTGGGAAGAACAAAAACAAGAATTGCTGTGAATCAAAACTCCCTTGGATGGAATGAGATGTGAAATAGCCTTCTGAACACAGTGAAATTGCCATGCGGATATAGTGAGAAAATGTTTTGCACCTATACCGACATAACTGTTTCTTGTTTTGGCTGAAATAAAGATTGTGAGTACTACCCTTTGTGGCAGCAAATAGTATCATAGTAATACAATAGGCTCGTAACCTAAGTTTTGCAGGTTTGATTCCCAGGTCGGACACTCCGGTTGTACCCCTGAGCAAGGTACTTATTCTAAATTACTTCAGAATATATCTGTATTAATGGATACTATGCAAAAGTTATGTAAATTACATCAAAAGAGCAAACAAACACAGTGTTTGAACTTGTTACATACTAGGCTAGCTTGGTTGTTTGTACCGAAGGGTGTTGGGGTCATGTCAATCTTTTCTGTCAACAGAAGCCCTGATATGTGTTCACTTCATGGGCACGTTCTGCAAAAAGACCTTCCACCAATCAGATTCGTCACAGGCAATGGAGAGCTCTTGGTCCATTGATTTCCAGGGTGGTGTTGCATTGCTATCACATTTGTCTGTACAAATAAAGCAGATCACCAGAAAGTTTTCTTTATCGTTTAAAAAAGAAAAGATGATTAAATTACTTGTAGATGAATAGTGGCAGCAGAGACCCTAAGCGCAGGGCTTGGAAAGCATAAAAAAGAGACCAGCCCTGGCTACAGTCAATACATACAAATAAAGCCTAGCGAACTTATGCTGATTCTCCTTGTCCCTGCTGCATCAAAGTCCCATTGAACTTTTCTTGTCAATTTCCACATTTCTATGAATGTTTATTAAAGGGATATGTAGTGGGTAGCTCCACCGCTATGTGGCAGCACTAGTAGTGAATGCACATAAAATGGCAGCAGAGGCAAGACACGGAAGAACAAGTTCCGGTTGGGCCCAAGTTGAGCGTGCCAGCCTCACAGGCTAGCTTCGCAAACGATTCTGGGATGTTTATCTTTATTCTCAATTACAATCCAATCAAAATTCCATTTGTCTGCTTTCCTCCCCCACGCTAACTAACGTACCTAGCTAACACCTTCACCAAGCTCCTTCAACAATGAATAACAAAAAATAACTAGGCCTACGACATCTTCTTCTCGCCATACTACCCTCAATTTAAAAAATCTACAATTGAAAATAACTCTAAATATTATCCAAAGCTTCTCTCTCTGCTAGCTAATATAAAATAATTTTACCTAACATTAGTAATGTCAGAAAAAATATGTTCTTTCGCTAAGCTCCTCCAAATGAAAAGCAAAAACAACTCCTACCACCCCTCCTTATCGCCCTATTTCCCCCAATAAAAACTACAATTTAAATATATTTGCACAACTATATTTTTTATCACAAGCTTCATCTCCTTACACTCTAAACTGAGCATGACATCCTTGCATGCATCGTGACACTTGATCAACCCCTCCCATACTTTAATTGGATGTACAATATGTCAATCTTTTAATCCGAAGGCTAATAGGTTTGACAGCATTAGGGAGCTCCCTATATGCCATTTTTACAATGTAAAAGATAGGACAGCAGAAGCCACAGTACAATGTTACATTTGAATGCAGGTTTATTGAGGGCTACGGAGGACGAGAAAACCATGGCCTCCTGCTAGTGGGCGCTGTTGACATTTTTTTTTTAACCATTTTAAAAAGTGCATCTTAGAAATGGATATGACAGTGATTTTGTTGAAGTTATTATTTATTTCAGAAAAACACCCCCCCCCCCCCCCCTTCAAATTCTTGAGGACAGTTCTCCCTGTCCTCTATGGATGGGCCTCCTCTGATACATATATATACAGTACCCTCCACTATTATTGGCACCCCTGGTAAAGATGAGTAAAAAGGGTTATAAAAAATTCTAATTTGAAAAATCTGAAGTGAATTGTTTATGAGAAAAAAAAATCCCTCATCAAGAAATAATTATTTTTAATTATTATTTAGGTATCAAATAAGCCTCAACCCATCACTCTGCTGCCAGATATGCAGTAGATATGGATGAATCACTTTAAGGGTTGTTTCTCCTGACACATTTTCCTATTGAACTCTATGGAAAAATAAGTCAGAAGAAGAAACTCTTCAAGTTATCCATCCATATCTACTGTATTTCTGGTAGGAAAGTGATGGTTTGAGGCTTGTTTGATACGTCAGACCCTTGATGACTTAGAGCCATTTAGCCAACCATGTGTTCCATGCTGTTCCAGTGTAATTTACAGCTATAAGTCATTTCTAGTCCCACCCCCCAATTCCCATAGAAACCATTCAAATGCAGAGACATTATAGTATCGCTTTTAAGAGTACCAGAAAATAAGACATCAAGTTTTTTTCAAAATGCAGTGTTGTTGATGTTGTTGGGTCACAAACACCAGAAAGTCATGGCATGCAAAGGATATGCGACCAAATATTTAAAATTATTACTTTATTCTATATATAAATGCAGGGGTTCCAATAATTGTGGCACACATGGTTTTTTTAAAAATAATTATTTTTTGATGAGGGATTTTTTTTTCTCAATTTAAATTCAATTTTCTCTAAATTTACTTCAATTAAAAAGTTACAATTTTTCCAGTGTGAGATTAAGCTAATTCACCAAACGGTGAATTTTTTTATAACCCTTTTTACTAATCTTTAACAGGGGTGCCAATAATAGTGGAAGGCACTGTATAACTAACAATAACTGAAGGCACTGCATTGTAATTTTAAGTGCACATCTCTACATCTGGAGTCACCCAAGCAGCACTGCGATAATCACGTTTCCCTCATCATGGTTTACAGTGCTGACCAAGAATGCTTATCTTCTTAATTTTACTATTCAAATTGCACAAAGCGTGGAAAAAGCCTAGGCCAGGAATCAGGCAAAAAGGTTTTATACTGAATTTCAGCCTCTTTGCTAAAATGCAGATTATATTCTATTGTCAAATATATATGCCAGGATATCATACTTTACGCCTTTACTAGCTGGTGCAAGATCATGGATACATATTTTTTGTTGTGCATATGTACAGTTTTAAGTATTAAATATTACACATTAAATATTCTGCAGAAACAGTTTTAACAGAAACTTGCAGAAAACCATTAGATTTCTGCTCTGACCTAAAACTATGGGTAAATGAAACCATTTCAGGTTAACTGAATGATTTATAATGCACAAGTGCAATATTAAACTGGACTAATATGTCAAACAGATTCTTCAGGCTATAGCTAAGCATTAATGACTTGGTTTCCCATTAGGACTGTGTAGAGACAGCAGTGTCTGTATCTGTTCAACCAACAAAATCATCTGTGTTTGTATTTAGAAAAAGAGAGAGATTGACCTGGACTTTATTGTTAGTTTTTTATTTTTATTTTTCATGTGCTTTGGTTCATTATCCTGCTAGAACAGAAAACTTCATCCACCCATCTTGCCCTTGATGCAACAAGCTTCCCAGCCCCTCCTGCTTGAAAATATTTGAGAACTTTGTTTCCCCAGGATACAACCAGGAGGTTCAGAGGATCTGAAGCTCTGGCCCTTCAACTTCCAAACCATCAGCTTTACTGTTCATGAGGGAAGGATGCATATGTATCCTCTACTAGGCAGCTTCCAGAGAATTCTTAAACTATTGACATAATTGTGGAAAAAAACCTTTAGCCTAAAAAAACACCTCTTAGCTGGTGAAGATCAACAAACTTTTGAGAGTTGCTTCTTGTGAGAGTTATTTGCCTTCCCTCATGGTGATGGATGACGTCGGGTTCATTCCAATCATTTATTTTATCCGTCCTTGTCACCTCGTTCCTCGTGAGACGCGGAAATCGATTGAGATCCGTGATCTCTAAAAACATTCCAATTTGTTAAATACTCCTTGGTGGAGCAATGAGCGAAGAGGCTCCCGAAGGAGGCTTCAGCGAGGAGGCTCCCGAAGGAGGTTTCAGCGAGGAGGCTCCCAATGGAGGCTTCAGCAAAGAGGCTCCCGAAGGAGGCTTAATGGAGGAGGCTCCCAAAGGAGGCTTCAGCGAGGAGGCTCCCGAAGGAGTAAAGCAGATCACTACAGAAGTGCAGCCATTTTTTTCAGAACAAGTAGGCTACAAATGATCCACCTCGCCACCTCTGGCACAGTATGAAACATGGTGGGAACACCCCTACACAAATGTATGTGCTCACCGTTCCTTTCCATTTATTATAAACCATTAATCCCTAATGACATTCATTCTTTAGGACTTACAAAAGCCATGTTTATTCATGAATAAATAGGTGCAAAGCATTATCATTAAACCTAAGCATAATATTTTTTTGTTTGTTCATTCGGTTTGTTTGTTACTGAACACAACCTTCAGTGCTTAATGTTAGCCCGTCCTTTCAAAACAATATTTCATTTTGCCATAGACTAAGCAATATGTTCATACCGTGGAATGCATCTGGCAAATAACTCAGATAGTTGGCTTTACATTCACGGCACATGTTTTGAACTGCAACAGCTTAACATACAAGCTGCCGTATGTTCAAAACTTTTTTTTCCCCTCACTCTTGTATGACTGAGAAATAATAATGTAATTTCAGTCTATTTGTGTGCATTTGCTGCCTATTACCAATGCAAATCATATGTTCTAGGCTATTGCAATTTTCCATCATTTACCATACATATTTAATGTCTGCACGTCAAACAGCTCACATTTAATTCTGGACAATATATGTAATATATAATTTTCATTTTCTTTACAGTGAAATACCGTGCACAATAAAACAGTTCTTCCCATTTTCTGTGCAAAAACAAGCTCTGAAAAACAATATGGTACAGAACAATCTGTTACTATCATGGTTCGTGGGTTTTTATTTTCTTTTCTGTTGCGGTTCTCGTCTTTATTTCGGATTTTTTTGACGTTCCGTTCCGGGGGTTTGCATTCCCTCATCATTGTTTTCACCTGTGCTTCTACCTGCAGGGTATTTAAGTTCCTCACTTCCGCTTCCCCGGTGCTTCTTTGTAATTGGACATTGCATTGAGCCAGGTATAGCCAGGTACTAGACACCTCGGTATATTAAATGCTGTTTATGTTCACAGGGGACTTGCTATTAGCTTTTAGTTCAGGTATAGGTTTTATTCCTCCTGTTAGCATTCTATGCTATTTATTTTATTCTTTGCTGTTCTCTCTGAGACTCTTTTTTCTGTCTCTTTTTTGTTTGTTTCGTTTGTTTTACACTCTTCCGGCCCTCCGAGCTTGTGAGCCGAAGGTTTTTTTTTTTTTTTTGCTAGGTTTCCTGTTTTGGCTCCATTATTGAGCATGGGAGATTTAGTTTGTGTTTCACTTGTTAATCGACTTGCCCTATTTTAGTGGGTTGATTTTCGTTTGGCTGTTTAGCCACAAGGAATTAGTTTCCTGTCTTTTCTTTCTTTGCATTTATTTTGTTATTCCCTTTATTGGTTACTGCATGAATGACTTGTTTCTGATCCCCCGTGACGTCATGTGGTGCTGTAATGGCGACACGTAGTCCAGTTGTCTCTCGTGTTCGTTAATTTGAATGTGTTTTGTTGTGTCAGGCTTTTGTCTTTGTTTTTTTGTGTGTCTGTAGTGGGACTGGGAAGCGGGCTGGAGATTTTTCAGGGCACTCCTGCTTCTCGTTTTGATAATATTGACAAATTGTCTAGTCGATATCATTTTGTTTGTGGTCATCACCATGGAGACGGATTCGCAACATATGCTCAGGAATGTCCGTTGGATCTGCAGACTGCAGCAACAAATTTGACCATCGCTCTTCACCGGAGTTGAAGATGTCGGACTCGGGACTGATCTGGGAGTGCAGGCAATCCCCAAAAGGCAACCAGGGAAGGAGAACATCATGCGGGAGAGGAGTGAGGAGATGACTGGGAAGATTGACGCAGTTCGGTGCTTCGTTTTGGCGGTGTAGAGAAACCGTGGCGCTGCGTGTATGGAGGAGAGTCGTGGAGGTGGAGTTTGTGTGTTGGACTGCTTGGTGACACTGGACATCTCGGGAGAGCGGGGGCTATTTTTAATCATGGCTGTATTGCACTTTAATTCACTTGATTGATGTAATGAGTTTGTTGGATGTCTTTGTTTGTGTGTTGTGGGTCTGCCCCACTGTATATGTTTTTTGTTGTTGCTGGGACTACAACTGAAGTTCCCTAGTGAGAAATAAAAGTTATTCTATTCTAATCTACCTTCGCATTTGATTATCCGCCACTAAAATCCATTACAGTTACAAGTCCACTGACAGGTGATACAGCTGAGCAACATGCCATAAGTAACTGACGTTGCTTCAAACTGACGCTTGACTGAGCAAGGATGTACCAGTAAGGTTTGTGTAGGGCTGTTCCGATCATGTTTCAAACTGTGGAAAATGCTGGCTTGGAATCCACTGGATATCAGTCAGAGAGCAGATCTGCTCACAGAACTTTGGATCCGCTAGTAGTGCTAGTAACATTACCTCCACTTCTGCGCCTTCAAGCACCGCTTCGCTCTTGCATTCTCAACTTCCTGAATCCCACAAGACCTCTGTCTACATCCCAGACATCAACACAATATGAGCTTACCATCTTCAATGCCAAATTTCACAATAAACGGCAATATTCAGTTTAACTTTGGAAAGTAAAAAATGTACCGGAGATGTACCATCACTCTGCTGCCAGATGCGCAGTGTGGATTGATCACTTTAAGGGTTTCTTTTCCTGACTTATTTTCTCATAGAGTTCAATAGGAAAATGAATCAGGAGAAATATTTGATACCTCAGACTCTTGATGACTTACAGCCATTTAGCCAACCATGTGTTCTACTTTAAAGGTTTCCTCTCATGACTTCTTTTTCTATACAGTTCAATATTTTTAAATATATATATATATATATATATATATATACATACAGTGCCCTCCACTATTATTGGCACCCCTGGTAACGATGAGAAAAAAAGGTTATAAAAAGTTTTTTTTTTTTTGTGATCAATTTTTTATTTATTTATAATTTTTTATTCACAAAACACAAACAAAACAAATACAGCATTTACATATAACGTTACAAACAATAACAAACATTCAAACCCCCCCTCCCTCCCCATAGGACCCATCAACCCATCCTTCCAACAACAAAAAATGAGAAACAGAAAATCAGCCCAATCAGCATAGCAAAAACAATATAGCCCCACACATTCTGAATAGGTCATCGAATTACCTCCATATCCTGTACAGCAGTTATAGATTCAATTACAGCTAATCATTCAGTGACCACACGCATAGCTTCAATAAATAAAGACCATAAGTTAATATTTTCCGCGTTAGCGCCATGCATGCGGGCCACTGACATCTCCATATTAGCTAGATCTACTACAGAGGATACCCATTGATGATATGGCAGTGTGTGTGGGGCCTTCCATCTCTGGGCTATCATTTTTTTAGCTGCTGTAAGGCCAACTAGCAGCCGACGCCTCTGCCTCATTGTCAATTCAAGTTCAGTGAAATCATTTAATAATAAAGTCACGGGGGAACAAGGGACATCAACCCCCAACACTAATGACATCTTCCTTGCCACTATTTTCCAAAATAATAAAACCGCTGAGCATTCCCAGATCATATGAGTAAATGTGCCAGGAATTCCAAGAGGGCATAGTTCACAGTTGGGATTTTGGGATAGATTCATCAAAAATAATTTACGGGGAGTGCAGTATAGCCTATGTACATAATTATAATGAATCATTTGATGATTAGGGTTTCTAGATGACAGAAAAATATTCCCCCATACCATATTCCAATTAATTGTATTTGGTGAGATAGAGAGATCATGACACCAACGGATGTTAACTTGCAAGGGTTTTTCTGCAGCTTTGGTAATAAAGCAGTAAAGACAAGAGGCCAACCCCTTGGTGGATTTAGTTGTGCAAAGTTTGTGAATGGGGTGGGTCTCTAAATCTTGTCCCCAGGGGACCCCATATGCTCGTAAAGCACTACGAAGTTGTAAATAAAAAAAGAAAGAAGTGCCAGGTAGGTTATAGTGAGACTGAAGGTCCTGGAACGTCCGCAGCCTAGTATTATCATCACATATATCAGAGAGGGTATAAAAAGGTTATAGGTTCACCCGTTTGGTGAATTAGCTTAATCTTACACTGAAAAAATGAGAAAAATCCAACCTTTAATTGAAGTAAATTAATTATGAGAAAAAAAATCTTCATCAAGAAATAATTATTTTGAACAAAACCACATGTGCGCCCCTGCATTTATATATAGAATAAAGTAATCATTTTTAATATTTGTTCGCATATCCTTTGCATGCCATGACTTCCTGATGTCTGTGACCCATCAACATCAAAAGACTCTTGATATCTTATTTCCAGGTACTGTTACAAGCGATACTATAACCTCTCTGCATTTGAATGGATCTCTATGAGAGTTGGGGGGTGGGACTAGATTTAGCTCTAAATTATGCTGGAACAGTATGGAATACATGGTTGGTAAAATGGCAGTAAGTCATCAAGGGTCTGAGGTATCAAACAAGCCTCAAACCATCCCTCTGCTGCCAGATATGCAGTAGATATGGAAGGATCACTTTAAGGGTTGTTTCTCCTGACAAAATTTCCTATTGAACTCTATGGAAAAATAAGTCAGGAGAAAAAAACCCTTCAAGTTATTCATCCATATCTACAGTATTTCTGGCAGCAGAGTGATGGTTTAATAATAAATTCAATAATACATTTCTCTCATTTTTTCAGTGTGAGATTAAGCTAATTCACCAAACGGTGAATTTGTTATAACCTTTTTTACTCATCTTTATCAGGGGTGCCAATAATAGTGGAGGGCACTGTACATACTGTATGTATATATACAGGTGCAGCTCAAAAAATTTGAATATCGTGAAAAAGTTCAAAAGTTGTTACTCATTTCAGAAAGTGAAACTCATATATTATATAGATTCATTACACATAGAGTGAAATATTTCAAGCCTTTATTTCTTGTAGTTTTGATGATTATTGCTTACAGCTAATGAAAACCCAAATTCAGTGTCTCAGAAAATTAGAATATTGTGAAAAAGTTCTATATTGGAAACTCATGGTGTCACACTCTAATCAGCTAATTAACTCAAAACACCTGCAAAGGTTTCCTGAGCCTTTAAATGGTCTCTCAGTCTGGTTCAGTAGGCTACACAATCATGGGGAAGACTGCTGACTTGACAGATGTCCAGAAGACAGTCATTGACACCCTCCACAAGGAGGGTAAGCCACAAAAGGTCATTGCTAAAGAAGCTGGTTGTTCACAGAGTGCTGTATCCAAGCATATTCATAGAAAGTTGAGTGGAAGGAAAAAGTGTGGTAGGAAAAGGTGCACAAGCAACAGGGATAACCGCAGCCTTGAGAGGATTGTCAAGCAAAATCTATTCAAGAATTTGGGGGAGCTTCACAAGGAATGGACTGAGGCTGGAGTCAGTGCATCAAGAGCCACCACGCAAAGACGAATCCAGGACATGGGCTACAAATGTCGCAGTCCTCATGTCAAGCCACTCCTGAACCAGAGACAATGTCAGAAGCGTCTTACCTGGTGTTACGTCCCAAAATCCACCTGTGTTGCAATAACCAGGTGTACAGTAGTGGAGGTAACACTGAACCACTTAAACGCAAACCACAACCTCTTAGATAAAACCAGTCAAGCGCAAAGTGATTTAAAAGACGAAATGTTTAATAACACAGACAGGTACGGTAGAAACTAATTTAGCTATTCTCTAAACATGTAACAGATTTACAATATTTACAGTTCAGCTACACAGACTGCATGCTCTCACCAGGCAGCAAGTGTCCAAAATCAGACCCACGTCCAGATGACAAAAGGGTCTTCTCCTCCTGGTCTAGCGGGACGGTTGCTGTGGTGGTATTCAGCAGCTTAGTCAATTCACGGGCTATCTATTGTAGTCTGTTAACACAGAACTCAAGTGTTCAGAAAGCGTCGTGGAAGTTGTGTTAACCGCTAGCGTCAGGAACTGGAATTGGAACTGGTGATGCGGACGGAGGCCAGACATATATACTCTCGCATCTTTCCAATCCGGCTGCTCCGCGACGGTCCTCGGCGTCGCCAGCTACGAACATCTTTCAAAATCCCGCGGCAAAGCGTCCCCGTCTCCACGCATCTCCTGAAGAAGGTTGCCAGGCAACGGCATGCGTCCTTCCACCAGCGCAGCTCCCAGCATCCCCACGTAGGGCCATGACATCAGCATCTCCATCTGCAAGGGAGACACAGACAAACACAGCAACCCAAAGCCAAACAAACACAAAGTACGAAAAGTACAAAAGACGAAACAGAAGGATGTAACACCTGGGCTAAGGAGAAAAATAACTGGACTGTTGCTCAGTGGTCCAAAGTCCTCTTTTCAGATGAAAGTAAATTTTGCATTTCATTTGGAAATCAAGGTCCCAGAGTCTGGAGGAAGAGTGGAGAGGCACAGAATCCACGTTGCTTGAAGTCCAGTGTGAAGTTTCCACATTCAGTGATGATTTGGAGTGCCATGCCATCTGCTGGTGTTGGTCCACTGTGTTTTCTGAAGTCCACAGTCAACGAAGCCATCTACAAGGAGATTTTAGAGCACTTCATGCTTCCTTCTGCTGACAAGCTTTATGGAGATGCTGATTTCATTTTCCAGCAGGACTTGGCACCTGCCCACACTGCCAAAAGTACCAAAAGCTGGTTCAATGACCATGGTATTACTGTGCTTGATTGGCCAGCAAACTCGCCTGACCTGAAGCCCATAGAGAATCTATGGGGTATTGCCAAGAGGAAGATGAGAGACACCAGACCCAACAATGCAGACGACCTGAAGGCCACTATCAAAGCAACCTGGGCTTCCATTACACCTCAGCAGCGCCACAGGCTGATCGCCTCCATGCCACGTCGCATTGATGCAGTAATTCATGCAAAAGGAGCCCCAACCAAGTATTGAGTGCATAGAAATGAACATACTTTTCAGAAGGCTGACATTTCTGTTTAAAATATAATTTTTTATTGATCTTATGTAATATTCTAATTTTCTGAGACACTGAATTTGGGTTTTCATTAGCTGTAAGCCATAATCATCAAAATTACAAGAAATAAAGGCTTGAAATATTTCACTCTATGTGTAATGAATCTATATAATATATGAGTTTCACTTTCTGACATGAGTGACAAAAAATATAGAACTTTTTCACAATATTCAAATTTTTTGAGCTGCACCTGTATATATATATTCCTCTGCTTCCCTCCTCACAGGAAGTGGTAAATATCACCACTAAAATAGACCTAAACCAAGCTGCCAAATAAGAGTGAAATTTGCATTTCTCTTTTGGTTTTAATCAGGTTATTAGCTGCTTCAGTGTTCTGGGGAGATACAGGCTCTTTCCTTGTGCTGATGAGATTCCACATCCTCCCCTGCAGTAGCTATCCTAATTTAAACCTTATTGCTACTTATTAACTTCTAGCAACATCAATACTGATACATACGACCCTTCATGTTACCTTAAAGATGGTTCTTTTAAAAACAACAAGTTTATCAGCATCTCTTTACAGGGAGAGCTGCTAAAAATGTAAAACTACCAAAAGTCAATTAGGCACATATCTAAAAACTCACTTTGGTGCAATGCAGTGAGATTAAAATAAGGCATCATTGAAAACCGCTGTATTATGTACATTTTGTATTATATACTGCATGTGCCATATGAGGTTCAGCTGTACACTGGGACATGCTTTATCATCCCCGCCCTATGTATTCACTCTCATCAAAAACACTGATGGCTTAGTCAGGACGAAAAAGAGACAATGTGTTCCATGAATACTTTCCATGGACCACATCCAGTCCAAACGACCTTCATTTCCTTGTTGATCCAAGAAGATAATGTGACAAAGGACTATTGCATTTGTTCCCCAGTGAAATGCAATATCTCACTTTTCCCCCAAAAGGAACGACCAGATCAATCAGCCTATGCTGGTATCTCTCAGCTGTCACTCAACTAATACAGCACACATTGGAATTGATGTCAATAATTGTATTATTCCCAGAACACCATCTTTATTTGGGTATGAAAAAATTTGCAGCTGTTAATTCCATTTTTATTATTATTGGTGTGCAATGAAATGGGAGAAATTGTAGGGAAGGAGTATTTATTTAATCCTTTCTTTAGCCCCTTTGTGCAGATCCCCTAGTGGCCATGGCGCCAGCACCAAGATTTTGCTGAACTCAAATATAATTTTTCCTGCAACCAAACTATGAGTAGAAACAACAAGCTTCATGTTTTATATTTATTAGTACACGGTTCTTGACAACTCTGCCGAATACGGAGTTTCTAAGTGTCACTATTGTCCCATAGAAAGTCAATTTAACAAGTAACCCCCCACCCAGTCTCGCCTGGAACTATACCTACCCATGCGTGAAATAGTGGACAACAGCATTTGTGTGAGTTCATAAATATATTTTTTCATCACCTAAAATTAGTATTCTGTCATAGCAACAAGATAAACCCAACAATAGCCTGATCCAAAAAAGCTCTGAAGAGCCCTGCTCACTCAAATGCAAAATAAACATACGGAATACCACATCATTCTACTATCAATATCTGCTACTAAACATGAAATACATATCCAAACCTGCAATTGGTTTTACACATAGAGATGTCCCTTTCAAAATTCAGTGGTAATTTTTTTATCTGGGACAATTCATTTGCAAAATATATGCAACACTTTATAACTCTATTACACTATCTGAAATGTCGATGCGTAATACTCCTCATGCTCTGCAAACCTGTCTCATTCATTGCGGTGTTTTTATGACTTTGGGAGAGCAGACAGAGGGAGAACATAAAAAACAAGCTCCCAATTTAGTTTTTTTAGCAGCAAATGTTTTATACGTTGTAGGCTGTAGGCGTAACAGATTATTTACACCAGCGGTCCCCAACCACCGGTCCGCGGACCGGTACCAGTCCATGGGTCATTTGGTACCGGGCCGCACAGAAAGACTGATAATCAATAAAATATTTTTTTATTCAGAATCTGAAAGATGTTTTATTTTGAAAAATGACCGGAACCATCCATCTGTGCGTCTGTGTCTCTTGAGATGGTGAGTTGTATTTTTTATGCACTTTATATTTGTTTTTATGCCAGTTGTATCATTTTATTTCGTCATATTTATCCCCCCACACCTTGAAGGCCGGTCCGTGAAAATATTGTCTTACGTGAAACCGGTCCGTGGCCTAAAAAAGGTTGGGGACCGCTGATTTACACCACATTACTATTTCATTTTTGAATATGATCAAATATGCTATATAGTGGTTGGATTATTTACATGATATTACTATTTTTAAATATCACGATTATCACAACACCAGTATATCATAACACCCCTAGTTTACACATAAAAACATCAAAGGGGCAGTTCACCAAAAAATAAAATTTAGATGTTTCTACATACCATCTAGCTTTACGTTTTTTCTCGTAGCCTGAAAATAAATAAAATGTTATTAATTTCATCATTTTGTTTGTGTTCTGTTCGTATGAGGTGATTTGAAATCGGGTAATCAAATACCGTTCATTCGTTAGCATCTCTAGTTCAGGTGCATTGGGGACATCTCGTATAGAATGTGTGTGTTTCATAGCCATGTTATGCAGGACACAATAGGCCAATATTATTTTGCACACCTTCTGTTGGTAGAAAAGGGTGCCACCTGTTATTCTTACCAATAAGACAGCTGTCTCTCACAGCAACATTCTCCAAACGAGTGCCAACTGAACTGCCCCGCAGAATGAACCTGCCACCCGACCAAGTTGAGCAACACATATTTTGCATCACATATGAGCTGTACATTGATGGGAGTGATAGCCCTTTCTATTCACATACATAAACGCATCATCAGATGGAGTGTGTGCAGTCTACGGCACAGATAACATTGGACAGGTTGGCAAGATCAGCTGTTGCAACACTGGCTACAGACCCGTCGGCTATGCCAATTTAAAGCAAATTTTGTTCATTGGTTCATGTGTGTTTTATTTAGCATATTTAATGTCACATACAATTTAAATCTTATCAATTTAGAAGAATAGTACTGGGAGCATTAATTTTGTTATGGGTCTAATGAAACAAGTTCATATCCTACAAGTGTTTGCTTTTTACAATCATAATTTATTACATTTGCACTATGCATTTCAAAGGCTACATTTAGTTTTGTGAATTAGAAGGAAAAAAATCATATTCTACTTGGTATTGAGTAGCTACATTTAGTGGCACTTACATTTAGTTTGAATTTACAAACAAATGGCATATTTGACGAAAACTTGATGAATGCCAAAATATGAACAAAATTGCTAATACAAATGATTTACATACAAATTTGTTCTGAATGAGGCCCAATATATTTAAAATGTAAACAATTTAAATGCATTTCCAAAATTACTTATTACAATTAGACATTGATATTGATATTGTAACACAAGGTTAGCTAGCCACCGCAAAGCTAAGTAATGGCCAACTGAGATAGTTATACCAGGAACCCAGTAGGAACCATCACCCTAATCTAATGGACCATCACGCATGCACGGAATACCACTAGAAACCAATAGGAATTTGTAATGTTTCAATGGATTTTTTTCAGCAGGGTAGTACTACCTGGGGACCTCGTGTGATTTGTAATAATTGCTGAGGTCGTCTGATCTTAATCCCATGCGAATCTGCCACGTCCTTAATTTGTAACGTAAGAATTCCACCGCAAATTACCTAACATATTTCGCAAAACACAGAGGTCATCTGTTACTATTAGTCCCATGTGAATTAGTCCCTCTTCAGATGGTAAGATGAAAAAACACAGGGCCAAGTTACATGAAATAATGTAGGAAATATTGGGTAGCATTGCTTTGGAATGGAGTCTGTTTAATTTGTGAGCTAAAATAGTCAATTTTGTTTGTTGGCCTCATTTTGATAGCAATACTTCTAATGGCATTCTCATGGATTTTGAGAGTCTGTGACTCCCAGACGACAAGATGACATCGCAAGCATGTTATTACATTAATGCACTGGTAATAAAGGAGAAAAAGCAGCTCATCTGATTGGCCCTAATGAAATCAAACTCACCACACCCATAGGTAATCTATTATTCTTAATTTAACCTCTTTTGAAACTGAACTGCAGGTGTGTTGCCAACTCTAGCCACAAAATTACAGAAATTGAGTTGGACATGCCTTAATTCACTGTCCCATAGTACAACCGCACCTTGAATTCAAAATTAGGGCCCAAAGCAGTTTAAGTAAGAGAGCTAATTGGGGAGGAAGGTAGAGAACAGTTAGAGATGTGACAGCTAGCTGCCCAGTTTGAGCAAGCTAGAGGTATTTAATGTACTACCTCTTATCTTACTGTAATCCCTGATGCACTTACTTTGAGTATTTACTTTTCACAGCTTTGAATCTAAAAACTACAGACCGTTTGTACAGTTTAATAACACAAAAATATTGAATTCGCTTATTAGTGTCACGGGTCAAAACGGGCAAATCCCGCCCCCGAATCCTGACCAGGTTTTTGCAAGATCCACCACTCCCCAAACAGTACACCAGCCAAGAAGTAAAGATTAAACGATTTTTATTTATTTACAATTCATAAAAAGGTTGTTCACATTGATGACTGACAGAGGCTATGCCTGTCTGTGGGTTCCTTTCTCCTTCCCACCACTCACAAGTCTGCCGGACAAAACTGGACCCCACCCGCAGGTAAGCGTGCACACCCACACACCACACAGTACACGCTGTCACTCGCACCACTCGTAAACACACTGTGCACAATATATTTAGGATACTGGCAATGGGCACACACACACTCGTGATCACACCCTCAATAGCCCACCTCGGGGGCAGCCGGCCGCCCGGCCCCGCTAATACTCACTAGGGAAAAGCCCACACAGACTGGCATACACACACAAAATAATCAAACTCACTAGCATTCCACGCCACAGACAAACATTAAATGCAAAAAAATGAAGAGTCATGGAGTCTTACCCACCCCACCCCACTGGGAGGACTACCACAAATAAGAAAAATAAAAATACAAGCAGTCCAGCAAATAAAAACATACACACACACACACAACACACAACGGGATGGCTTCGCCACCTCTTGGTGGTCGCCAACGCGGAATCAACCTGTCCCCCACTCAGACGAGCCTCGGGTCACAGTTCCTCTGCTGCTAGCCGTCGCCCTCGTCACCCCCGCCGGTTTTGCTGTGGGACCCCGACTAGGCAGGGGAGAGAAGAGCACACCCACTGCCGCTCAGTTCCCCGCTGTGTTCAAGTATGGCGCAAACACATTCCTTACAGTCTGTTAGCAATTCAATATATATTACAACATATATGTTATAGAATTAAATGTAAAATTCCCACAAGTCTGGGGGAAGTCGTTTCCCCCAGGAAAAGCTCATCACAGTATGCCCGGTTCCACTGACTCCGTCGCACCAACCGGCTCTGCAGTCCACGAAACATGTTACATTAGTAACACAGCAGTATTGGCACATTTTCATTTTGACAACAATAATTGTACATTGTTCTTGTGTCAGCCAAAAATACATTGGTGGTCTAAGGTATGTTTTAACCAAGTGCTTTAATGGGTTGTTTTGCTCTGGGTCTCCATACTTCCCTTGTATAAATTCTGAAAATTAAAAAAATTTAAAAAATTTAAAAAATGCCACAACATCCAATGTCACTTCATACGTTTCTGTGATCTGTATTGATAAATGTTCACATGCAGATTTAATGTGCAGCTTCACTTTGACTAAAGTCTAAAAGACTTACTTGGGATATTAATTTCATTTACTTGCCTAATATCCAGAAATATTTGTGCATTTTTGGACGAATGCAGTACTGCCAGCCGAAGAGGAAGCAATGGGCATTTAAATTACACCTCTAATTAATTAACATGGACAATACCCGCTTCCCAGCTCTTAGGCACATTTTATGGCCAGATTACTCATGTTCATTATGCCCTTGAGAAAGAGGAGTAGGGGGCTGATATATGAAACTGTAGACTGCCAGCAGGGTCAAATGTGAAAAGTGTAGAAACTGCTTGTCTGGGCAAGGATGAAATCGTTGGAGCCAAACAATGATATCTTACCACATACTGATTAAAGTAATCGAGAGTCGCAGCTCAAAAATCTCATTTTTATTTAACATCATGCTTCTAGCAGAGTGCTATGCTTTTGGTATGCTTCAGAATACATTTCATAAACTCATGTCAAGTCTGAAAACTTTGCCCTGGATCTAATCAATGTGGGTCCTGAACTGCGACTTGTAAATAAAGAAGTACTCCTTTTTTCATAACAGACACATTTAAATATGGCAATTTTAAACTGTCATTTGTCAGCAGGGCAAGCGCTGTTAATGGAATTACATCCAATTACAGTCAATTATGTGATTTGCAAAAACAATTTAATCAGACCGGCTACCAAGATTAGCCTTAGTCTTTGAAGACCCCCTTCTACCCATGGGATGCCTGCAGTTTCATTTATGTATTTCATAAATCAATCATTTATAAGGTGATGGATAAAAGGTATATGTACAGTAGGTACCCAAATATGTTAGAGAAAATTTTGATTTATGTATTATAAATATTGAGCCTTACCTTCTACTGTTCCGCTCCTGAGCCTTACCTTCTACTGTTCAGTCCCTGAGCCTTACCTTCTACTGTTCAGTCCCTGAGCCTTACCTTCTACTGTTCAGTCCCTGAGCCTTACCTTCTACTGTTCAGTCCCTGAGCCTTACCTTCTACTGTTCAGTCCCTGAGCCTTACCTTCTACTGTTCAGTCCCTGAGCCTTAACTTCTACTGTTCAGTCCCTGAGCCTTACCTTCTACTGTTCAGTCCCTGAGCCTTAACTTCTACTGTTCAGTCCCTGAGCCTTACCTTCTACTGTTCAGTCCCTGAGCCTTACCTTCTACTGTTCAGTCCCTGAGCCTTACCTTCTACTGTTCAGTCCCTGAGCTTTAACTTCTACTGTTCAGTCCCTGAGCCTTAACTTCTACTGTTCAGTCCCTGAGCCTTAACTTCTACTGTTCAGTCCCTGAGCCTTACCTTCTACTGTTCAGTCCCTGAGCCTTACCTTCTACTGTTCAGTCCCTGAGCCTTAACTTCTACTGTTCAGTCCCTGAGCCTTACCTTCTACTGTTCAGTCCCTGAGCCTTAACTTCTACTGTTCAGTCCCTGAGCCTCAACTTTCTACTGTTCAGTCCCTGAATTTTACCTTCTACTGTTCAGTCCCTGAGCCTTACCTTCTACTGTTCAGTACCTGAGCCTTACCTTCTACTGTTCAGTCCCTGAGCCTTACCTTCTACTGTTCAGTCCCTGAGCCTTACCTTCTACTGTTCAGTCCCTGAGCCTTACATTCTACTGTTCAGTCCCTGAGCCTTACTTTCTACTGTTCAGTCCCTGAGCCTTACCTTCTACTGTTCAGTCCCTGAGCCTTACTTTCTACTGTTCAGTCCCTGAGCCTTACTTTCTACTGTTCAGTCCCTGAGCCTTACCTTCTACTGTTCAGTACCTGAGCCTTACCTTCTACTGTTCAGTACCTGAGCCTTAACTTCTACTGTTCAGTCCCTGAATTTTACTTTCTACTGTTCAGTCCCTGAGCCTTACCTTCTACTGTTCAGTACCTGAGCCTTATCTTCTACTGTTCAGTCCTTGAATTTTACCTTCTACTGTTCAGTCCCTGAGCCTTACCTTCTACTGTTCAGTCCCTGATCCTTACCTTCTACTTTTCGATCTCTGAGCCTTACCTTCTACTGTTCAGTCCCTGATCCTTACCTTCTACTTTTCGATCTCTGAGCCTTACTTTCTACTTTTCAACACAAGTCTTACATTCTACTGTTCAGCTCCTGAGTCTTACCTTCTACTGTGTGTCGTGGTTACTGGCAGCCTCGGCTGTTCTGCAGTCGTTATTCTTTTTGTTGTCGTCGGGGCGCTCCATCTGATTTTTTACGCTTCCATTACAGTATTTTGCTCTCACCCGGCTATTATTCCTCACACCTGTTTTGGGTTTCCTGCCGGTTATAAATAGCCCAGGACTTCCGCTTTCCGGCACTTCGAGATTGTCTATGCTATTTGACAAACAAAGTCGGTACGGTACAGGATTCAAGCGGCCTTTTCTCTTTTAAGCTTTGCTAAAAAGATACAAGGGGCTTGCTTGTTATTCCTTTGTGGAATTGTTTTTCTTAAAGTTGTTGTCTGTCCCTCGCTTTGGTTTACATTCTGTTCTCGTTGAGGCTGATTTCTTGTTTTTTTATTTTTCTCTTCTGCATACTCCCGCATTGAGAGTGAGAGAATTATTTTCTTTTCCTGTTTTACTTATCGTTTTTTTTCTTACCTCTGTTATTGTCTTGCTTATATTGTAAGCGAGAGGTATTTTCTTTTCACTCAGTTCTCGAGTACGCCCTTTTATTTGGGGTTTATTTTGTTTTGTTTGTTTTGACTGGAGTGTTTTCTATTCTCCATTTCTTGGTTATTCACATAGATATATACCCCTCTCATAATACGGACTTGTCTGTCTTTTAGGTGCACACTACGGTGTGTGCTTTGAAAACTCTTAGCTGTCGCGTTTGGTTCTCTGAATCTTAAATATTTTGTCACGTAAGTCTCAGGCTTCCTGCTAACGCGATGCAGCACCATTTTTTTTATTAATCGAACCCATCACAGAAGGGCAAGTCCACCAGGCCTTGTTAAGTCTCTCATTTTGTGATCTTGCTGTGAGCCTGTTAATTACATTGTATTGGCTTGGGACAGCCTCCTCTGTCATAGTGCTGCAGGCTTCTTCTGACTGATGAGCAGCTCATAACTTGGCTGGTGCTGAAATATGTTGAAATGACTCCACATAAACCTGATGACTCAGATTCAGTCATCTTAACAAGTGGTGTAAGTGGTATAACATAGCTTCTTACTTTTATTTATTTCTTTTTTTTTTATTCAGCAGATAAATACTTTTTTTGTTTAGTTGCAGCTGCTGTGTTCCACCCGCATAACTGAGTTTGCAACCAGTTCAAACAAAATGTAAAAAACCGTTAATTAGTTAAATAATTCAAACCATGACCATTTCTCTGTGGTACTATTTTACCTCTGTGATAATAACTGAAAATGATACATAATAATATGACTATAATAATGGATATCTAACGAAACACCAAATGAAACACATTAGAGCATTATAGCTACATTCTTTCACGCTGTTGGGTAAAGAGGTCGGTATATGAGAAGAGAAAGCAACCACACTAATGTCTCTATTCATAAGAGAAAAGAACCATGGGATTCAAGGTGCTCCCTGAACTTGCATACCTACATTGTGAGACTGACATGGGCGCATAAATTTAACTGAAAGTGGGGTGTATGGCAAATAATGTTTTGTGGAAAAAAATACAGAAATTATGGAGGGTAAGTGCTGAACACACTCCCTCCTGCTCCATTGTCCTCCTTTTCTTTCTTTTAACAAACTTTTTTCAGCAAACTCCTTGTTAAAATAAGATGTACAATGTTTGGACTTAGTGGGTTTTCAGCGGCTAAAATCATTTCAACTATGACGTTAACTAGCCAAATACTTAAAAGTAAACAGCTAGCAAGCTAACTGAGTATATATACAGTCTATATACAGTCTTCACCTTCTCCACGTTTTATTACATTACAGACATATTCTACAATAGATTGAGTTCATTTTTTGTCTCAAAATTCTACACAAAATAGCCATAATGACAAAGTGAAAACATGTTTTTAGATATTTTTGCAAATGTATTAAAAATCGAAAACTGAAATTTTAAATTTACATAAGTATACCCTTTGCTTTAACATATTTTTAAAGTATCATATTTAATATTTGGTCACATATCCTTTGCATGCTGTTACTTCCTGAAGTCTGTGACCCATCAACATAAAAAAACTCTATCTTATTTTCAGGTACTGTTACAAGCAATACTATAACCTCTCTGCATTTGAACTGATCTCTATGAGAATTGGGGGGTGAGACTAGATTCAGCTGTAAATTACACTGGTACAGTATGGAACACATGACTGGCGAAATGGCTGTACGTCATCAAGAGTCTAAGATACCAAACGAGCCCCAAACCATCACTCTGCGGCCAGATATGGAGTAGATGTGGATGGATCCCTTTAGGGGTTGTTTCTCCTGACTTTTTTCCCCATAGAGTTCTATAGGAAAATTAGTTTTTTTTCTCCGTCTTTTCGTATTACAATACAAACAAAATAACACACAACAAGACCTCCAGACATCAGTCGTTCCTCCCTCTCAACTCCCAGAAGGCACCTTTTCAAGGTTCTCAGGTTCACTGTTGAACAATCAAGGCAATTGGTTAATTGATACAAACAATAACACAATCAATCGTCACCAATTGCCTGATTGCCGACAGCTGTGCCGGTTCCATAAACCACCCGAGTTCTCTCTCTTGCCGGCCACGCCTAAAACCACGCCCCCCTACCACAGAGGGCTAAAGGACAAAAATGACAAAATAAAGCAGTGAGATTCTGTGTCTTTTACCTGAAAAGGGAAGGATCAGTTAGTACAAATATGACATCAGATTTTACAGGCAATATTCTGTGGAGCCACTTGGGCTTGCCTTCGGACATAAGGGCTCTCTCCAAGTGTCAAGATGCACAGCCTCATGAAAGCATCTGAGCCTCCCGTCAGTAGATCAATAGCAGCTAAAGATAGCCTGAGCCTTTTTGGTTTGCAAATAATATCTGAAACCACGTCAAGCAATGTACAGTGTTTTGAAAGCGGGGAGGTGAACAGAATACATGGGTGGCGCAGATCATTTCATGAATGAGGGGAAACATTCCGTGAAGGTGAGAAGCTTACGGTACATTTACCGTCAGTTCTGAAAGCAGCGGCCAATGCTGTTTGTGCATGCTGTGCAGGCCCCACGCCACCCCCTCCTAATACTTAATAAAGCCAGACCCCAGACAGTTACAGTGAAACTACTGCTTGATTTTGTTTACTTGCTAAATATACTGCATGACTACCGCCACCAGTTTGTCTCTGCCATGCGACCTGCAGGGATTTAAACTTGTATTTCAATGGTCATCCTTCCATGGGTCGCCGTAGGCTCTCCAATGGCACAGTCAAGTGATTAATCACACAACATGTTCTAATTGAGACATTTATAAAAACAATTAGTTGATCTAATATGGGGAGAGTCAGAAAGGAACAAAATGTAAAAAACCGTTAATTAGTTAAATAATTCAAACCATGACCATTTTCTCTGTGGTACTATTTTACCTCGGTGATAATAACTGAAAATGATACATAATATGACTATAATAATGGATATCTAACGAAACACCAAATGAAACACTTTAGAGCATTATTGCTACATTATTTCACGCTATTGGGTAAAGAGGTCGGTATATGAGAAGAGAAAGCAACCACACTAACGTCTCTATTCACAAGAGAAAAGAACCATGGGATTCAAGGTGCTCCCTGAACTTGCATACCTACATTGTGATACTGACATGGGCGCATAAATTTAACTGAAAGTGGGGTGCATGGCAAATAATGTTTTGTGGAAAAAAATACAGAAATTATGGAGGGTAAGTGCTGAACACACTCCCTCCTGCTCCATTGTCCTCCTTTTCTTTCTTTTAACAAACTTTTTTCAGCAAACTCCTTGTTAAAATAAGATGTACAATGTTTGGACTTAGCGAGTTTTTAGCTGCTAAAAATGACATTACTAGCCAAATACTTAAAAGTAAACAGCTAGCAAGCTAACTGAGTATATATACAGTCTATATACAGTCAAGCCAGAAATCTGAACACCCCTTTCACCTTCTCCACATTTTATTACATTACAGACATATTCTACAATAGATTGAGTTAATTTTTTGTCTCAAAATTCTACACAAAATAGCCCATAATGACAAAGTGAAAACATGTTTTTAGATATTTTTGCAAATGTATTAAAAATCGAAAACTGAAATTTTTAATTTACATAAGTGTTCATACCCTTTGCTTTAACATATTTTTAAAGTATCATATTTAATATTTGGTCGCATATCCTTTGCATGCTGTTACTTCCTGAAGTCTGTGACCCATCAACTATGCATTTGAACAGATCTCTATGAGAATTGGGGGGTGAGACTAGATTCAGCTGTAAATTACACTGGTACAGTATGGAACACATGACTGGTGAAATGGCTGTACGTCATCAAGAGTCTAAGACAGGGGTGGGCAACTCCAGGCCTCGCGGGCCGGTGTGTATGCAGGTTTTTGCTGCCGCCAGTTAACAATTATTGAATTAGCCCAATCGTTTACATGATCTGATATTTTAATCTACATATCCGCGATATGAACAGCAGCTGATGAATGTTCTTGTGCCGGTATGCGTGTATTGTAGCGTTTTATCGTTCTGTAATTTACGAGTGAATCGGTGATTGTGTGTATGACTAATTAGCTGATTGAGCCGTGGTAACTGGTGGCAGTAAAAACATGCATACACACCGGCCCGCGAGGCCTGGAATTGCCCACCCCTGGTCTAAGATATCAAATGAGCCCAAAACCATCACTCTGCGGCCAGATACGGAGTAGATGTGGATGGATCCCTTTAGGGGTTGTTTCTCCTGACTTTTTTCCCTATAGAGTTCTATAGGAAAATGAATTTTTATTTTCCGTCTTTTCGTATTACAATACAAACAAAATAACACACAACAAGACCTCCAGACATCAGTCGTTCCTCTCTCTCAACTCCCAGAAGGCTCCTTTTCAAGGTTCTCAGGCTCACTGTTGAACAATCAAGGCAATTGGTTAATTGATACAAACAATAACACAATCAATCGTCACCAATTGCCTGATTGCCGACAGCTGTGCCGGTTCCATAAACCACCCGAGTTCTCTCTCTTGCCGGCCCCGCCTAAAACCACGCCCCCCTACTACAGAGGGCTAAAGGACAAAAATGACAAAATAAAGCAGTCAGATTCTGTGTCTTTTACCTGAAAAGGGAAGGATCAGTTTGTACAAATATGACATCAGATTTTACAGGCAATATTCTGTGGAGCCACTTGGGCTTGCCTTCGGACATAAGGGCTCTCTCCAAGTGTCAAGATGCACAGCCTCATGAAAGCATCTGAGCCTCCCGTCAGTAGATCAATAGCAGCTAAAGATAGCCTGAGCCTTTTTGGTTTGCAAATAATATCTGAAACCACGTCAAGCGATGTACAGTGTTTTGAAAGCGGGGAGGTGAACAGAATACGTGGGTGGCGCAGATCATTTCATGAATGAGGGGAAACATTCCGTGAAGGTGAGGTACATTTACCGTCAGTTCTGAAAGCAGCGGCCAATGCTGTTTGTGCATGCTGTGCAGGCCCCACGCCACCCCCTCCTAATACTTAATAAAGCCAGACCCCAGACAGTTACAGTGAAACTACTGCTTGATTTTGTTTACTTGCAAAATATACTGCATGACTAGCGCCACCAGTTTTATCTCTGCCATGCGACCTGCAGGGATTTAAACTTGTATTTCAATGGTCATCCTTCCATGGGTCGCCGTAGGCTCTCCAATGGCACAGTCAAGTGATTAATCACACAACATGTTCTAATTGAGACATTTATAAAAACAATTAGTTGATCTAATATGGGGAGAGTCAGAAAGGAAAGTTAACATGAATGGATTTGTAAATGCTACGAAAAGCATGTCAGAACTGAACCAGTGGTCCTCAATCCTGGGCTGTGTCCAAATCAGAGCCTTATCTACTGCATCCTGTTTCCTGTATACAGTGTACTGGCAAATGTGTGCTGTTTAATGTGCACTGTTTAGTATGCCACGTGCAGTACGCAAAGAAAATCCTCCATACTATTTTCCAACCGTACTGTGGAAGTGTCGTAAGACGTCCTACCCATGTCACGTGTTGTTTTAGTTGTTATTGAACGAAAGCGTCAGCGAAGCTTGCGCCTCATTTTTTAAAATGAAGCTGCGCGTCACATTTATGCGACCAAAATGTTTGCGTGCTTCTTGAAAAGTGTGATACCGAATATACTCAGTGAAACCCCGGAAGTAAGTATATCATACGGAGGTTTAAGTATACTACATTTAGAAGAAAATTTGCCTACTTAATTACTTTCTTGTCCTGTCTACTCAACAAGCCTACTTAAGTATGGAAGGGTGCTGATTCGGACACAGCCCTGGTCTTGGAAAGAGCCGGATTAGCAGGATAACTGCACTGAGTAAAACCTGGAAAAGCTCTTTTCACTTCAGTCCATGTTCCAGATTAGGGAGGGTTATCCAGCTAACTCACTAATCCTGTTTTGTGAAATACCCCCCTGGTTTCTTGTGTCTGAATCGGTTGCTGATCTTAAGGGAAAAACTAAAACCAGCAGCAGACTCTGTGGCTCCAGGATTGAGTATCACTGCAGTTAAAAGAAAAATGCATCCATATAAAGCAGGGGTGTCTAATCTTATCCAAAAAAAGGCCGGTGAGGGTGTCAGGTTTTTTTTAGCCCATGCAGCACTAAGAGACCTGATTCTACTTAAGGTCTTGATTGAAGACCATGATGAGTTAATTAGTTAAATCATGAATTATGTAATGTAATCATGTAACTTTTTCATGCAAGTTAAATGTTATATAACTGCTCTCATTTTTAATGTGGGAATTTACCATTGCTTCTAGCAAAACATAGCATGCTCCTGTACAAAATGTTTAAATACTGTAGCATATCCATGGTTGTAAGTAATCAAACTGAGTGTCGCTGGTCAACCTTGCTGTCAGTCATCTTGTGTGCTTAATTAGTGGTGATTCATTTGTCAGCTTTTATGATTGAGGTGGTGCAAATGGGATAATTGTTTAAGAAGTGGCTTGACAAGGAGGGTATCGCGACCTAGCTGGTGGAGGACTGAAGTACCATGCGAGAAAGCAAGGGGAGACAAACTGCATGGTGGCCCTATGTATGACAGCCTGTACAACCATATCTACATCTTATCTTTTTACATTTATAATAAGCAAAACTATATCTGTTTACCAGTTGTTCCATGTTGTTTTCTCCCCAACAGATCATTACATACCCAACAGGCGCTGGAATCAATGTGAATGTTTAATTAGTGGAATGAAGCGTTGTGGTACAGGCGGGAGGGGCTGGAGCAGGCTGCTAAACAAACAGCACTGACTGTTTCAACGGGACTGCATGCGATGATTCAGCATGACAAGGCATGAATTATTGAGATGCGCTCGGCTCCTGCTCGAAGCAATGCTTCACTCGCGCACAGGAACCAGCAAGGCAAACAAAGGCACAAAAGGAGCTTTTCATTGAGGCCTTCTAACAATAATTTATATCAGTTGTAAGTAAGATAAGCACGAGCTGAATTATATCAGCATAAATACGAAGGCTATTGTGTATACAGGAGCTGTGGAAAAACACTGTGTTCGGTCTTCAAGGAGACAGCCGTAAGGGAAATCGGCACTCCGTCTTGTGCTTAACAGGCAGTGTTTTTTTCTGTGTAACTGTCATTTAGAAGTAGTTTGTATATGTGTGTGTTTGCGCGTGCATGTGCTCGTGCGTGTACAGGCACTTGCATGTTTGTGTGTGTATGTGTGCGTTTCTGCATGCATGTGCACGTACAAAGTACAAGTATATGTACATCTGTGTGAGTCTGTGTATATTTGCGTGTGTGAATCCTGTAAGCATCTGTTGTTATTCGCGAGTTTAATGTATGGACACAGAACAAGGGTCCAGGACGTTTGAAGGTCACCAGCCCCAGTGGTAAAGGGCAGGTATTGCAATTTTCATAAAAACCATGGCAAAAAAGCAAGATTTGCCATTGAATCCCATTATAAATTAGAAAGGTACACTGACTTGATAATATTATTTTTGACAATTATATTTATGTTCTGAACTTAGGCTATACTATACAACTGCACGCTCACCACCACGCAAATTGTTACTGGCTGTATCTTGTTTTGAAATATGAATGTTTCTCAATTTCATCCTTGTCTTGAAAGAACGGTTTTTGAACAGTCTGAAATAATAATGGGATTTAATATTTGATTTCCAGCAAGGCCCTTAACTCCTGAAAAGCAAATAGAAACACATCACCCTGTTAACAGTATACTCATATGCCTATGTTCTATAGATGAAACCTGCTAAAATGAGTTTACTCTCTGTCGCACAAATCTGGAAGAGGCTGATTGATTTTAAACAACTGGAGATAAATCCACGTTCCGCATTTTATGTCACTGGTTGTTGCCTTGTCTTCAGCTCCAACAAACCTCATCAATCATGCGTTGCCGTGTGTAAGCGGCCCCCACACATCCTTATCCACTTCTTTCTTGGCCCTTTAAGATTAACTAACCCTTTCGGCCGAAAGCCTTGCAGATTGTATCGTGCTTTTAATCTGTAATCTCTGAAGTCTTGCTCCGCTGATCTTGTCATTCTCCACTAGAATCTGAAGAAATGGCTACATTTTTCCCAATTTATTAAGAGTGTCATGTTTTGCTTCTCAGCAGGGGTTGGCTTGGCCTGAGGAAAAAACAGCCCATCCTAACTAGGGGCGTCGTTACCAGGTGACAGGAATGAAAAGGAGTTTGCTACTCATTTGCAGGTTGTGATGATTGTGTACTTGCCTGAGAAAGCAATTGTAAAGAGTGGCCATATCACAGAAGGCCAATACTATGCCTGGTGCAACCTAAAATGGCCACATCAATCGTGCAACATATGACACTGTGTATTTTCCCCTAACCTTTGACTATGGTCTCACCATAGAGTAAATATACAGGAAGCTCCAAACAGCCAACTTATACCATAGAAAGAAAATCCAAATATAATGTATGTTTCTTATTAACATTTATTTTGTGAACACAAAAATACTTTGAATACTATTTGATTTATAGTGAACTACAATAGCAAACCTATTTTTTAAAAATGGCCTCTAAACATTTGAATTGGGTTGACCAAGATTCAAAGATACTGCAAGGTTGAATTTATTCAGTCTATTTTAATGCTGTCCAACATAGTTTCTTCTTATTATTATTTTTTTCCATTTTAAATGAATTCATTCACTATCCATGTTTCATCTCCATGAGTGACATGCAAGAGCTTCTTGAGGTAATGAGTTGCAGTGACAATCATACACAGGTCCCAGTGGACTTAAAGCAGCCCTTGTATAGCGCTGTTCAGATAACTTTCCATTCTTGCTAAATGACATTTTGAAAAACACCACACCACACAAGGCCTCAGCATAAATAATCTGTGGAAGCCTGCAAATGCACGGGGAGATAAAAAACTACCTATTAAAAGGGGAAGAAATGGGACAATGCAATGGGTGACACGGGTTGATAAGGACAGCGGTGATACAAGAAAGGTGACGGCGTGCATAAAAGTAATTGATTATCTCATCTGCTGTCCTGCTGGGTTTTATATCTCCCATGAATTATTGTCATTTGATTATAGAGTCCTCATTTATTCCAATGAGCATATCCCGGGGTCAAAGTTGAAACAGAGCATGTAGAATCTACAAGGGTGGCAGGACAAATTCAATTCAACTTTGATTGAGTTGGTGGAAATGTTGTTGAAACTATGATGGAAATGTTTGTTTTATGTATTTTTTTGCTTTTTTCTGTTATAGATGAATCCATCCTTCTGCCTCTCAAACAGAACCAACGGTTCCCTTTTTGCATGGGGCTCCAGGTAATACATTCATGATAATCATAAATTAACATTGACAATAAATAATAACTTAATAACCACCAATTTTCTTCATTTTACTAATGTCTTTGAATCAGTAGAGGCTAATTCCAACAAGTTAATAAAACTCACTTTTTTCCATGATTGCAGTGGTATATCTAAAACGCCTCTGTGGTGGGAGAGAATGATGTCTGGTGCCTGTGTAGATGCCTTGATAATACGTTGTTCCAGTTGGATGTGTCCAGTGTATTTGCACTATAAATTTTTGTACCATCAGTTGCTGAGATTCTGTGCATACAGAGAAGATTGGGTGGGGTGCTTCCCACGTCTTATAGGCTGAAAGTTTAACTCATGTCCAAAAGTTTGTGAAAAGCCACCACTGCCCATGGTATGAAACTCAGAGGCAGAAACTAGAAATGAGAAATAGAAATATTCCCTTCTGTATTCCCCTCCTTCTAATATATTTTTTTACCCATTTCTTCTTCATGTTTCAAGTTCATTTACGCTTGTACGAAATATCCCCCATTCCACTTAAGGCAGTGACTTAAGGGGTGTCTATAAAGCCTAGGCTTACAAAGTGGGAACATCTTTGCAAAACATGCTAATAAAGTTTTAATCATGAATTTTGCTGGAAACTTTATTTATATATTCTATAAATTCTCTTGTACAAATCGTCAATTAAATATGCTTATGCTGCAAATGGCAAATAGCCAAGTCCAACAACAAAATAACAAGTTATAAGTTCTAATTCCCATATAATTTAAGATCACTGCATACTTTCCCTTAGACATTTTCTATGATGTCCCAAATCATATGTTATTAGACCGTCTTTCTGTTATACTTCGTCAGCTGTTCATTCTGCTCGGGTCAATGGTTACGTAAAAAAATAAGCTGTTCCAGCTGGAAGAAAATAAAACTTTTTCACCATCCAGCTTCGAAATAATGTATACAGTGCATTGGGGGACCCTGGAATATAAAGCAGACACCCTTTTAAATTCCTCCTGCGTATCTGGAATTGAAGATAAAGGGCAAATGTAAACTGAATGTTCATCATCTTATAGCACTAAGAGACAAAAGCGATCTCTTTGATCAAAGCTAGAGGGTCAAGCTGAACAGCTGTTAAGAGGAGAAAGAAATTGGTGAAGGTACATTGCACAAATCTCCTAACCCCTCTCTTTTCTATTGTTACGGCTGAAGTCCCAACTGACATTTTGAAAGCACAGCAGATGCCAGCCTTGGCTTGATATTTACAGTATACTGAACAAATGTTTTCACACAAAAAATATATTTTCTTATAACAATACATTTAATGAGGCAGGATACCTAATGGGCCCTGTTTTCTCCTTTGTGGGATCTGACGAATGAATCTTCAAACTCCCGCTTGATTTACACGTAGCACTTCGGCTGTGTGGTGCATATTCCCAGGTCTGTGACTTATGAGCAATTGAAACGGTGGCACGGCATTATTTAAAACAAAACCCAAGCGTGGCAGGTTCCCTATGCAGTCAACACATGTCATGAGCTCCCGCCATAATAATATTGTTATAATAAAAAATTCTGCTTTACTGATGCTGTCATCAATATAAAATAAAAGATGAAAACTGGAGAGTAAAGAATTGCAAAAGAAAACTACATAACATGGTGTTTTACAGAGCAACACTACAAAAAGGTGTTTCACAGACCACTCACTCTGTTCACATACACAGACTATACGTACACATCTCTCTTTCTCTCTCTCACACACACACGCACACACACACACACACACACAGTTCATTGAAAAAGTATTGCCCCATAAGTATTTTTTATTATATACTTGTATGTTGGAAACAAATATAGAGTAAATGAAAAACTCATCCAGGCAATGCAGTCAGCATGCAGGCTCCCTTCCACCACCAATCCTTCCGTTCTGTTAGATTGGTATTTAAAAATATTAGTTTTCTTTTTCTGATATTAACAAAATGGTTCTTGACTTTGTATCCAAGGGATTTGTGTGATGCAGGAAAACTTTGTTAATGCCTTCTTATCGACTGATAATAGCTTTAAACGGACTTATTTGGATAATGGGTAAGATAATGGGCAACATGATGGCCCGATATGATACAACATGCAATGCACCAGTGAGTGTTTATCCTTGAAGCATCATTCACTTAACCTGTATAACAGCAGTGATGACATTCACCAACATTCATGACCATGGCAAAAGGAGCATTTGTCAAATATCGTTTGCACAATGACACAACAACGTGACACTGCATGACATGTCACAGGTCATATTGAAAAATATATTGCCTTGGTATATATTGGCAATATTCAAGTATAGTAGCTACTGTTAATGGATTGAAATAATCACCACATGACAAAGATATAACCTGAATATATAGATCTGTTTCTGCTTCTATGTACCATTATGCAATACAATAATTCCAGGCAATTTCTCCAATGGTTGTTGTTACGATGGCAATGTTAGATGTTGTCCTTAAATGTTGTTAGATGTTGTAACTTTTAATGCATTTTTGGGACAGTTCCCTGTAAAAAAAACACACTATTCAGATAAATTGATTTAGGCAAAAACCATCCGAAATGTCTGAGCACTGACTATTTTCTGAGATATCCCTGTGCTAGTAGACACTCTCCATGCCTTGTGTTCTGCATTGATTATGCATCTCTCATTTTCTTTATTACACTTACAGCAGTATACTTGTCACTGCAAATATCAAGCAAGCGCCACTGAAAAGGTCAACAATTTAAGAATGTTTAACGTCTAAAATATTACAGCGACATTTTCTAAATTAGATGAATGCAACACTCATTGCTTTCAGGTAACACTGAAAGGGAATATTAATATGCAATATTAATATGAATATTCTCACAAAGAGTCTACCACAGGCAGGCTACATGATTCTTTCAATTCAAATTCAAGACTAGTTTGTACTGGTGCATAATAGAATACAAATGAATGCTGTGCACAGAAGAAAAAAACTGCCACTAAAGCATAGCAATATATTTCACATCCTCGCCAATTGAGTGAAAGCGTTTTTAGGGAAAAGAAATCTAAGATGGGTGTTAAGTCGTGACATGGTTTTTGTGATGCCTGCACATCTCACATGCAGTTGCTTGAAATGATTTTTTCAGGGATTGTACTGAGTAGAATCCAAAAGCTCATAATGGCAAAACAGCCCAGTGCTGGTACATCCATGCCAATAAATGAACAGTGTAAATTAGACCCTTTTTTTTTTAGAATGGAGATTCAACACATTGCCTTTCTCATTTGTCACATTGACTGTGCTTCATTTCACTGCAGGGATATACTGAGAATAATGAGCTGGATAACAGTATGAGAGCCATAATATTGAAATACTTGTACCTGAGAATTATTCAAGATGTACTGCACCTTAGCTAACCCCCTTAATAATCCACCTTTTTTGTCCTAGAGTGCGATTGATTCATATACAGTGAGCACCATAATGCATTGGACAGTGACACATTTTTTGTTATTTTGGTTCTGTACTCTAGCACTTTGAGTTTGAAAGGATACAATGACAATGAAGTGCAGACTGACAGCTTTAATTTGGGGGTATTTTCATCCATATCGGATGCACCATTTAGAAATTATAGAACCTTTTGTACATTATTGAATCTTTGTCCCCCCCATTTTCGGGCATCAAAAATATTGAACAGTTTAACATAATGTAGAATAAAATAATTTTTAATATTTGGTCACATATCCTTAGCATGCCATGACTTCCTGATGTCGGTGACCCAACAATATCAAAAGACGCTTGATCTTATTTTCTGGTACTCTTACAAGCGATACTATAACGTCTCTGCATTTGAATGTATCTCTATAGGAATTGGGGGGTGGGATTAGATTTAGCTTTAATTATGGTGGAACAGTATGACACATGGTTGCCTAAATGGCTCTAAGTCATCAAGAGTCTGAGGTATCAAATGAGCCCATATCTGGCAGCAGAGTGATGGTTTAAGGCTTGTTTGATACATCAGACCCTTGATGACTTAGAGCCATTTAGGCAACGATGTGTCATACTGTTCCAGTGTAATTTACAGCTAAATCTAGCTGTAATATACTACAGCATATAAAACCATGTTTTTTTTAAATGTCTATTTCTAATAATATTAGGTTGCTTTGCTTGTGTCATCTCACCTTGAGTGAAATAAATAATCTCAGTTTGTGGTTTCTGACTTAAAGGCATACTGCACTTTGCTTGAACATAATGTTGTATACTGATATTAGTCATAATATTCAAGCTCACCTTCATGAGTTGCTCCAGTGATCAGAAACTGTCCAACAAAGAATGGCATTTTTTCTCTCTCCATTCACTTCCATTGCATGGCGAAAAAGGTCTCAAAAGCACACTTTTAGCACATAAACGAATGCAAACAACGCAGATTATGCCGATATACAAAACCACGACATCCGGAACCGGGCATTTGAAAAGCTCCATTCATAATATTTTACACTTTTTCCCCAAACAAAGTTTTGGAAGAAGATCCGGTCGTTAGCTTATTACCTTCCTTATTTCGTTCATGCGCCGTAACGGTCCCACTCACTTCCTGAAGCGTGCATTAGTAAACAAACCGAGCAGCAAAGAAGCTAGCAACAGTTGCTAGTTCTCAGAAAATAGTTTTTCAAAATAAAATTCTAAAGTTTCAAACGTTCGGTTCTGGATGTCGTGCTGTATGTCAGCATAATCTGCGTTGTTTGCATTTGTTTATGTTCTGAAAGTGTGCTTTTGAGACCTTTTTCGCCATGTAATGTAAATGAATGGAGAGAGAAAAAGCGTTCTTCGTTGGTCAGTTTCTGACCACTGGAGCAACTCATGAAGGTGAGTTTGAATATTATGACTAATATAAGTGCCAGGTAGCTATACACATTATGTCCAAACAAAGTTCAGTATGCATTTAACAGCAGAAATATTAGGGAAAGGTTAGTGTTGTCACATCAACATTTGTGCTGACTGTAATTGTAAATCTGGTATATCTTCAAAAAGAGCACCAGAATGAGAATTTTATTTCACTATTAAAGACACAATAAACAAATTGGCACAAATAATATACTAAACTTTGCTGTCAGTCAAATAAAATAGAATCACGCATTGAGCTATCCACCGAAGCAGTCATAGCTCATGAGCAGTGCCTGTTCTTGCTTTTGTCATTTATACAGAGGACTAGTAAATGTCTTTATACACTCAGTCACCTTGATTATTTTTGTGGCTGTCTTTTTAAATCCCATTCTGCATTCCCTCCACGTTGAAGTCTCTTTGATTCCTCTGCTTCATTCCTGTGTCGGTGTGCAGAATATTGAACAGGAGTTTCTCACACAGAGAAAGAGAGTTCCCTTGAATCACAGCGCATCCAGTCATACTCATTATATTATACTTTAGTGCACACATGATATTATGATCATGTGTGCACTAAAAGCGTGTCATTACTATCATCGATCTTAATGACAATGGGGACAAGAAGTGAGCAGTTTTTTTTCAGTCATAACCTTATCTTCCCTATAACTGCAGTCAAGAACTGGAAGGGGAACTTAGCCAACTCACAAATCAGTTCAGAATGTTATGTTGTCACTGCCTAACTATGATGTACCATGGCGTTTGACTGCTATCCAAACTTTAATTTTCCCCTGTTGAAGTTAACCAGTTCTTCTTACCCAAACTCATTACACCACATTGAGAAGGTCATTTTCTTCGGTGTCCTCAAAAGAAGTTCCATCGTCTATACCCCTCAATCCTTCCCTGTCTTGTACATTTTATATCCCAGTTTTTGTGTCAGAGAACATCCCTGCTCTATCCAGAAAATGCAGACTATTCGTATTTGTGTTTGCTTTATTTAATACATGAATGTTAGATGAAAACTGTTGGTTATCCTTAATTCATGCTCCAGCGTGATGTTACTGCACAGTCACAAATTATCGTCTGTAATTTACTCGAAGCCTTGTGTTCATCATCTTCTCAGACGAATGTAGTAACTAGCGATGCACTGATACTGGTATTGGGTAGGAGGTCCAATACTGTGCTCATGTACTCTGCTCATACTTATAAAAAATGTTCCAATACCCCAGACCCAATATCAACAACAATACCATGTAGCGTTGAGTTGCTGCCAAATAGAAAAAAATAGAGAGATAAAAATGGCAGCGGTTAGGTAGTACTTTAACATAAAGACGATAAAAGCGCGGCAGACTGCAAGCATTCATCACTATCCACGTCACTGCACAGCCTACCTGATGATGCAGGCTTTTTGGGTATCCCTGCTTATAAGCCAGACATCCCGGACATAGAGCCACTGCTCACGTCGTCCCCTCCTTTGTTTGACCGTTTGTCAATTGCAGGTTGGGATGCTATTAATCCCCTCCCTCTGAGATTTGTCTCTCATTCTGAATGTGTATTATAATAAATCCTTAACAACAAATAAAAGTTTATACATTACTTCTGAGTGTCACAATTGGCTATAGTTTAGAAGGATGCTCATGGCAATCTGCGCTGCTCAGCCTGCTCTTATCAGCCGTAGCCTAACGTTATCTTTTATTTGCTTTTTCGATGCAGTTGTCGCCATTGCCATTTATTGGTATTAATGTGTTTTTATTAATTATGTCATAATTAAGCAACCGTAGTCTAACGCCAGGATCGAACCTGCGGCGATTAGCTAGTAGCCCAAGAAGAAGAACCTGTAGTCGCCTAACTAACTCTCTAGCCTATGAAGCTTTATCCAACAAACTTGTTCACAGGGCGCGCGATTGCAGATAACCGTGTACAAAACACTGGCGGCTATTTATATTGTAGCCAGCTACTGCAGCACTAATAACAAGCATATGCACTGATTTAGCTTATTTTATGTACTGCCATTGCACACACTCAAAATAAATATAATGACCCAGACATTCAGGGAATATTGCCAGCATGAAAGATAAACATTAGTTAGCCCTATCCACGGTGGCCTCCTAGTGGTAGTTGTTGATGTCCCAATTTGCAGCAAATGTCCAGCAAAGTTGACATTTCCATAGCAAGTAGCCTGCCTATCGCACTTGTAGCTGTAATACGTTTGCTATTGTTATGTAAAAACACACATAATTTTTTGTACGTAGATTTTTTAAGTATATAAAAACATTAGGCTACGTATTCTTATGCATATTATGTACATTGTATGTGACGATTCTGGTGAGAGCTAGCTAGATACAGTACGTATTCTGTATGAGCCCCCTCCCCCACAAACAGGACACATCATAGGCATAGCCTATAGTGGTCAATGACCTGTCCTATTTTATTACACATGAACAGAATTACAAAGGAAATGTCTGCCTACTTTAATTTAAAAAAATACTTTAATGAAAATGTAAAATAGTAAGGAAATTACTTGGGGGGCTGCGCCAATGCTATGCAGATTTGTGACGGGCTATAGCCCATGTTTGCCCCCCTGCCCCTTAGTGCAGCCTATGCCCCCTAGTGGCCATGCCGCCTGTGAGATTGCTCAACTAAGACATTCATTGCTTCTGCAACCAAACTATGAGCGGAAAAAACAAACTCCGTGTTCTAGCTTCATTTGTATACGATTCGTGACAACTTTACCGAATCTTGATTTTCTAAGTGCCACTATTGTCACATAGCTAGTCCATTTAACAAGCAACACACCACTCAGTCTTTCCTGCACCGAAAGATGAAAAAATCCAATGCACCTCGGTCGGATCTCCACACATCGCACTGGGTTGAAACCCTTTGCAAGCCAGTTTGCGACTACCATGGGAAATGAATGATTTTTGGCTAATCATTTGTCATATGTTGGAGTCTGTGTGAAGACGGCTTAAGTTCCAGAATCTAGTCAATCAAATAGTTACCACAGATGACAGATGAGCATGTGTCATATTATAAGTACCTTTGTCTTGAGATTGATAAAGATCAGAATTTCATATTATTGGAAGTTTATTCTCACAAAACTTGAGCTGAAGCTGATTTTTTTCATTCTTTCAGAGCAAGTCCTGTTCTTACTTTGTTGCAAGGAAAAACTTTTCTTCCAACAAATGATTTTTGTAAAGCCCTTACTCATCACTGGTTGTGATGATCTCTTTCTTAGCAACCTGCAAAATCCATATATTTCCATTTTCAAAGCTGCACTAAGGTACACTACCACTGTATCTTTGTATAATAAAACCTTTAAGTCATAGTTTTTATAATTTATGCTCACAATCCTTGTTTAAGTTCCAAGTACCAAGAGCAAAAACTGACTTAGGTAGGAAGGCTTTTAACTCCCTGACTCCTTGGGATAACCTTCAAAAAACCCTCAACCACTCAAAGCAAATATGATTTATTTTATCAAGTAATTTTAGAAATATTCCTACATTTCATAAAATATGATTGAACTAGGGTTTCCTTGGTAAATTCATTAAATCTTGTTTTTAATTAATCTAGCATATGCATACATTTGAAGGTGACTTCTCACATGTGAAAAAGTGTGATGTGATATATTACATCAATTTAAACCAAAACTGTGTGTCAAAAAAACAAAAACCCATTGTCATATGCCATGACAATAAATGTAAGGTCGGGTGGAAAAAGGGAGCCAGTAGCAGGCAGGGAGTACCAAAAATGTAATGTTTAATGATGGGACAACGGTTCAAAAAAAGAGTCCAAAGAGTGGTCACAAGAGAGAGGTCGGAACGGGGAAGGCACAGCAGAGGTGCCAAAACAAAGTCCAAACTCAGGGTCGCGAGAGCACAGGCAGAAGTCAAAACCAGAAAATCAAGGAAAGAGAAACAGATAACTCAAAGACAAAGTGGCGCCAAAAAAATAAATAAATAAATAAAAACTATGTAGCTAACAATGGTGATGAACTTCCAAAGAATGACTTGGATGACTGGGTTAAATACACAGAGGGAGACAGACATAATGGGAATAAGGTGTGCAGAGGCGGGGAGGGGAGATAGCTCACAGGTGAGAACAATGAGGGTAACAAGGACCAATAAAACAATAACGAGGGTAGATGTAAAACACGGACTGGATCTCATATCTGATGATAACAACAGACACGGAGTTAACAGGTAACAAGTGCACAGCTCGAAGGGGAGGAATGCGGAAGTGGACACGTGCAGAGAATGCAAAATCACAGATAGATACAGGGATATGATAATGACGGAGAATGACAGCTGCAGGTAGAAACTCAAGATAAATTTGTAATTAGTAATGTAGTAGAAAATTCTAAATCCCTAATGTTAGTAAGTTAGTTTTTTAGTATTATGTACATGTTAGTTTGTTAGTAGGTTAGTACTAAGTCTAATCTAACAGTTAGTACGATTAATGTGTTAGTATAATATATAAATATTAATTAAGTCGGAAGGAAGAAAACGAGATACGAAATAGAGGAAACCCGAATGTACCAAAATCCCCCGAATAGTGCAATGACAAAGACAGGGAGTGGAATCTCGGGGAACACGAAACAAAGACAGACAGATGAGACTCGGCCAACCCACGAACAGAGGGGAATGCAATGATTATATGGAAAATAAATACATGAATGAAAATGAAAATAAAAATACAAAACAGACAGAACTCAGGACATAAAAATAAACCCCTGGGAAGACAGAAAGACGCAGGAAACCCGTTTTTTCAAAGGGCCTTTCGACCTTGTATTACAATCCTCACAGAGAGAGGGAGCACAGGCACACACCTCCAGTAATAAAATAAACAAAATGTGCTTTCCTCACGGGTTCTGGTACTAGATATAATAAGCTCAAATAATACAAACTCAAATACACCTGCTCTGACAGTAGGCGTGGTAGTAATCAGCTAGATTCCCCTGTTCAGAACAACACCTTCCACACCCCTCCATCACTGGAATGTGGTCCGGCCCATTCGGCTATGTAGATCATGTCTGGATAGTAATTAGCCAGCCCCAAGAACTACCTCAGCTGTTTTTTTAGACTTGGGTCGGGGCCAAAAATCTGTCAAGTGCAACTAAACTTTTTCATTGGTCGCACCGGTGCGCCTAACATTTAGCAGTAGTGATGGGCGGGATTGAACTAATCTTTTTAGTGTCTTTTTTAAATCTTTTTTTTAAAACTAATCCTGTCCTGCCTGTTCCTGTCCAGCCCTTCTGCCCACCTGCCCTTCCCCGTCCTAGCCCTGCTCCTACCCTTCACCCTCCTGATCCCCTGCTCTGACAAATGCCCCGGTTCTGACCCCTGCCTGTTCTTGGACTTTGCTTATGCTCTTCCTGCATTGCCCTGTTCACTGGACATTGACCCCTGCCTGGATTTGACCATGTTTGCCTTCTATTGACCATGTTTGCTGGACATTAACCTGTGTTTGTCGACCACAAATAAAGCCTATTTCTATTACTTCTAGTGTCTGCGATTGGTTTCGATCAGTTCACGTAACAGTCTTTATGGAGTGGTTCGACTCTCCCGTCGTTAATACGAGATCTCGGCCAAAGATGAATGCAACTCTGGACGGAAATAAATATTGTGACGTTGCGTAAGGTTGTCGAAACAATGCCAGGACAAATGTGCGCCGTAATCAAAGCTAAAGGCGGTCCAACAAAATATTAGAGTGTGCGACATTTTTTTTAGCCAGGCAGTGTATTTTCTGCCTATGTGTGGTGAAGTTTCAACATGGGTGAAATCTCAAAAATACTTCTGCATAACAATATGCAATTCAAATTGAGAGTAGTAATATCATGAAAGTAATTGTAATTGATTGACAGCCTTAATATCCTAAAAAAACACATTCTAAGCTTTCCAAAGAGGTACAATATAGGTCATTGGACAGTGGGAACCGATTGTGAGAGCTGTGTGTGTCACAAGTGTATTTCAAGACAACAAGAAAACATGCATCAACAGGCGTCTGCGTCGCCGTGGTCTTGCGCAGGAAAGTGCGTTATACACATTGCGTAGTGACCACCGGTGAGAAATTGTTTTCTTTGTGCAATGGTGAAGCGACAAAAAGATTTTCCGTGCTTGAGGCTGCTGAATTCTGTAGTCGTCCTCTGGATGGTGGTGAGCTGTCAATCTATTACGGCTAGGCTGTAACATTACTAAGAATTTATACTACACCAGGGGTGCACAAACATTTTCACTGATGACCCAAGGATAACAATCCATACTTTTTGTAACCCCAAACTAATGTCATTTTCATTAATTAATTAACAATTCATTGTTAAACTGCTGACAATAGTCATGTTTTTAATACCTAAAAGCTAAATGGTGGGGAAGTTACTGAAATTAGCAGGCATTTAATCACAAAAAGCATAGCGAAATTAACAAAATTGTATGCCATATTCACACTGGACTAGTATTACTAGTATTACCTGGAGACCTCATGTGATTTAGGAATCCCCCCAGCTGTGTTTCATGAAGTGCATTCGCACGGGATAAACAATGTCTGTATTTCACTTGAATGTAGCCTACTGATCAAATCCCAAGGATCTTTTTCAAAGATATGATTGAAACATAACATTACTTCCACATTTTCAGTTGATAGGTCAGTCGAACAGTAACCTGGTGGATCAGCTAAGAAGTCAAAACAAAGTCTAAATGAGGTCTTAAGATTAAATTGCTTTATTACAGAAAAAAACATCAATTAGAATAATTAATTGGAATCATACATTCATTATTGAACATAGGCTCACTGCTTATAATTTACATTTACAAATTACAGAAAAGAGAGAGACGATAAGCCAGAAATTGTCAAAGTATTATACTCCTTCAGTGAAAAAAGAACAAAAGGACATACAACCAAGGAAAGACTTCTTCTCTGTAGACTCGAGGAACAGCGCAGCATCACTCAGTAAACTTCACAGCTCCCCACTAACTGAACAGAAACTTTTTCCTTCGGCCACATCCCTAAGTACCTTACTCAGCAGGGATGGGATGCCTGCTGCCTGCCCTGATTGGGTTAAAATGTGGAAGGGTGGGGGGGCTGGCTTATCTGAAAGTGGACAACTTTCATTAAGAAATAAACCTTATGTTGTTTAAAGTCCCATGATATTACTATTTAAAATATTCAGAATTTTAACATCTTTTTAAAAATACCAAACAAGCTTGGGTTAGAACAACCCATATAGATCAGTTACTGAGAACCTCTACAAAAGAGACATTTGCTCCTGCTTTTTACAATGGAAGTTGAATGATTGTTGTATGATCCTTAAACGTGGGCAAAATATTATGGTCCATGTGACAACAGCAGTGGTACCACTCTGGTATCCGATTGAATCTAGAGGTAAAAGCATCACTCTGCTGCCAGATATGCAGTAGCTATGGATGGATAACTTGAAGGGTTTCGTCTCCTGACTTATTTTTCCATAAAGTAGGAAAATTTGTCAGGAGAAACAACCCTTAAAGTGATCCATCCATATCTACTGGCAGCAGAGTGATGGTTTAAGGCTTGTTTGAGACGTCAGACCCTTGTAGAGCCATTTAGACAACCATGTGTTTCATACTGTTTCAGTGTAATTTACAGCTAAATCTAGTCCCACCCCCCAATTCTCATAGAGATCCATTCAAATGCAGAAATGTTATAGTATCGCTTGTAGGAATACCAGAAAATAGAATATCAAGGGTCTTTTCATATTGTTGGGTCACAAAGATCAGAAAGGCATGGCATGCAAAGGATATGTGACCAAATATTAAAAATGATTTTACTTTATTGTACATTGTTAAACTGTCCAATATTTTGATTTAATTTCTAAACGGTTCATCCAATATGAATGAAAATACCCTCAAATTAAAGCTGACAGACTGCACCTCAACCCCATTGTCGTTGTATTCTTTCAAACTCAAAGTGCTAGAGTACAAAACCAAAATAACAAAACATGTGTCACTTTCCTGTTGGGGATCTCTATGCCGAGAGACACGGAGGAAATATTGGAGGTACAGGTGCGACAGACAAGAAATCTAAAAGTGTTCTAGACTAACACCACTGTTACGGTCGCTTATTGTTATTTGTCACCCCTGTTTTCTTTTCCATTATTTTTGTTTTCTCCTTTCCCTTTTTAGGTCCGCCTCCCGGGGCTTAATTGGCTCCCACGGCAATCACCGGTTTTATTTAAAAGGAGGTTGAGACCGGATAACGGGGTTGCTTCACTGGCGTCTCTCTTTTTCATGGTGTTGTCGGTCAATTCTTATATCCTCGTTACACGCATCCATACACGCATCCTACCATACACATCTCATGCAGGCACGCATCCATTCCTACGCAAGGTTTTTTTGTTATTTATTTAATAAATATTTATTTATGCAACCATTTTTGTGTCTGTCCATTTATGTTGCGGTTGGGTCAGGGCCCTGACCATAACATAAATTGGGGGCTCGTCCGGGATTTGGACGTTTTTTCGAGCCATTTAATTAGCCATTTCAGTCGTTT
The DNA here is from genome assembly GCA_022702515.1 of Ilyophis sp. 1 JC-2022. Lineage (NCBI taxonomy): Eukaryota > Metazoa > Chordata > Actinopteri > Anguilliformes > Synaphobranchidae > Ilyophis > Ilyophis sp. 1 JC-2022. Next base: position 25,017,221 of record CM040401.1, read on the forward strand.
GCCATTTGCTGTGGAGCTGTGTGCTGTCACGGCTGAGACGCCGTTTTTCTAGGATTGGCCTTGGGGCGCGTTTTTCTCTTTTCTCGGGGAAGACGTCGTTTAAAAAGGTAAATATCCTGTTCTATATAATGACTTGTATGTATAAATGGTTATCCTTATTCTGTTGTATATGCACTGTGTTTAGTTTTCAGTGCGAAGGTGGTATACAACTTTTGTGGTGACGTGGCGCTGGGTGCGCGTTTCCATGTCTGACGTGGCAATCGGTAAGTTGCGCGTTTTAGAGGCGGTCATTTTGTCCTGGTTTTAGATCTTGCCTCGTTGTACTCAGTACTATTTGAATACGGACGATTTAAAATTGAATTCCTTACCTGTTCAAAAGTAGCGATTGATCCCTGTAGGGATGTTTAATTGTATTCGCTTTGTGTTGCGATTACCGTTTTGCTTCTGGCTGAGGTTGGAGCTGTCTCACACGTTTTTGGTACTGTTTGCCTTTGAATTGGCGGTTTATGAGCAATTGGAGTTTATTCAATTAGCTTTTTCTGGTACTGTTTTGGTGTGAGCTATTTTCCTGCTACTCGTCTTGTCCTATTTTTTTTAAATAGGCTTTTTGGTAAGGTATTCTGCTGGATTGCGCAAACATATTGAGTTGTGACCTTTGTTGCATTTTTGTGCGCTACCCGGCTATATAATCGTGTAGATTTTGGTCCGTGTTTTCTTTAAGAGTTTATTACAGCTATAATTAGCTATAGCTTTGGTGGGCCGTATTTTTTTTCGTGCTTTTTTTCCTTTGTTTCCTCGTGTTTGTATGCATTTGCTTATGCTTGTGCATGGTCAATGTTGGGAACACATTGAATAAAAACAGTTTTACATTTTAGGCATCCTGTATATGTTCAGGTGTGGAGCACGCTGCTGTCCCATACAGGCTGAAGAGACCAGTTCCTTTGGCGCTGTGTCTGTACCAGTAATTGTTAAAGTGTGTGGGAAAAGCTTCAACAAATATATAGACGGAACGTTTTGGCTCTTCGGAGAGGCGATTCCGGCTATATACAAGGATTCAGAGTACCACAACGAAGACTAGGGCCTCTTACAGGACAGTCAGATAGTTAGGTAGGTAAGGTGACAATAGGTCGCGATTGGCACTTAGATGTGTCCAGGTTACCCATTTAATACTGCTTGATAGGGAGTGGGACGCTCCTTAGTACACCTGTTTTAGTCTGTTTTATTCTCTGTGTCCCCACGTTGCTCTGCCTTGCCAATGCATAGTTGCTAGCCTATGTCACTTTCTCCTGTTTTTTTTCTTAAAACGTGTACTTTTGCTGTTTTCCCTTTTTTTTTTGGTAGTAAGTACGTTACGCCTACTCCTATTCGCGTGGTGGTAATATTGAGAGCACAATCACCATGGCGTCCATCGACTCTTTCATCAGAGATCCATCCGATGAATTACTCGAGATGTACACTAAAGAACAACTATTATCCATAGCTGAACACTATGATATTGACTTGACCGTAACACCACTAAGACGGACAATAATCCATAGTGAACGGGAAAAATAAGGAGAACAGAAAAAAACCTTGCGATACAAATAAGCGAGGAGCTCGATATCCGAGCAAACAAAAGAAATAAGCGATACACTAACTCCAGTTAGATACTATCTAACTCCAGCTGTGGAGTGTACAAAAGAAAGGAAGGAGACAAATAAAAAAAACTCTAAACTTTAGAGTGAGAGCACTCTGTTTGAACGTGAAACAAAACCCATAAACCTCTGCTCTGAATAAAGAGAGAAAAGAATAGCGCAATAACAAGTCCCGCATTGAGAAGCAAAATGGTCGATAGCAGCACAACTTCCTATACCTTTACCAGCTATAATGTTACCAGAAAATAACAGGAGGAAGCGGGGTATAAATAGTGAGCGAAAATGCAGGACAGGTGAACTCACTAATCACCGAGGCGAAAGAAAAACCCGTAGCGGAACACAGAAAAATCCCATAGATTACAGGTAAATGTAAAAAAGGAATACTAAACGCGGAGATAAGGGAAGGAAGGCATTAACATTGGCAATTAATTAGGGTGCTCACTGTATATACATGTATAAACAACATCTGGACATGATGCAAAACTTAATCCTACCTTTTAAATGAAGAACTCTAAAATAGCTGTAAGCAATTCACTTCAGGAGCTGTGACTATAGGTGATTGGTACTGTGGTTTAACGCAGTATGATCAACTCTGCCTTTCCCAGAATCTTGGATATAATGGCTCTGACAAAACTCTAAGATGAAAATTTACAAATAAATATAATAAAGATGAGCCCAGGGGGAAATCAAAGACATGTCACCTCCTTTATAGTAACAGACCTTCCGTTTAATGTTCAGTGGTTTTTTTATTGATCTTCCTCCAAAGGACCATACACCGGGGACTATTATTTGGGCTCATATAATCACGCCATTATAAATCCATTCACCACCTTATCTATTTCACTTTTCTTGTTTTCTGCTTCTAACAGACATAAAGGGCTAAAACTGATCGAAACATTTTTTTAAAAATCAGTATGAATTCACTTGGAAAATTTGTTTAAGTCTAGTTGTATTGCAATGTCTAAATATTATATAGTACTATACTAAAGGCTTGTGTGACTTTATAATTATACATTAGACATTATAATTGTTTTTATTTAAAAAAACAGTTCAAATATTTCTTCTGGCAGTACATGGGGGAAACCTGGACAAGACTGAATAAATAAGGTGCTTGTTTTGTTTTTCTTTGGCTCTGTTTCTTATGCAGATGGTGACCTCCTCTTATGCCAGCAAAGGAGAGACTAATGATAGTACACATGACACAACATACTTTAAACCTTATCCTCAAACACTTTTTTTAGGGTTTTGGGTTTTTTGGCTTTACATTTATTTTTGTTACCATTATATGCAGCAGAATTAGGTAAACAAAAAAATTATAAAGAAAACAAATCACTTTTACTCATTTGTAAGTGCTCGACAACAATATGTGAACGTTTCAAAGCACCAAAGCACATAATTGTCCCAAAACTAATTAACTACTTACACAACGGTGGCATCAGCTGGAAAGGTGCAAATTTTATAATTGTAAAACATTATTAACTGAATTAATAAGAACTGAAGAATGCCATCAGCTTTTGCTTCTATTTATTGGCAATTTTGCTTTTCAGTGAGAGCATTGCTGGCTTAGTACCCAATTACTGCACTTGCTCGCAGTTTATTAAGCCATCTGCATTGACAGCAATGCATAGGCATTTTCAAATAAGGTAAAGCTCAGTTAAGCACACAGCACCAATTATGAAGTCAGCCTTTTTAATTACGTGGGATTTTATTCGTTCATCCAAGCCAGATTAAAAAGGCTGGTGCAAGTGACTGGTCTTCAGTTTTCTATTTATTTTTTGCAAATAGAAATTCAAAGCAGCCTGACGTGGACTTGTGTCCCTAAGCATGTTGCCCGTGGACCTGAGAGTGAACCACGGCAAAAGCCTTTTGTCGGTTTTTGCTGGTCTGCTTCCTGACAACCTCAGCATTGTCTCCAAGGGCTGTGATGTATTATCTCTTGTCAGATTTATTTATAGAGATCCCACAGGGTTGCTACACTGAATCCTAACAGTCGTGTCAGTTTTCAGAATCTGCCACTTTTATGTCAGCATCTATTTTGTAACAGTTAGCCGGAACGTTAAGCCGGGCTCCGAGTGACAAATCTCTTTCCTGCATTCTTCATGGTCAGTAAGCCAGTGAAAATGTGTTTAGAAAAATTTCTGCTACCCCCCCCAAAACTTGTCTTTTCCCATGGCAAACAAGCTTGGTTGAGTACTGAAATATATAGCAAGTTTGACCTCTTTTTCCCATTTTCTTGCTGTTCACAGCTTCGCTCAGAGTGACAAACGTCATAGTCAATCTGAAGATGCACCGAAATGTACCGGATTGTTTAGAATAGCGAAAATTCCAAAGCTATCTTGCATAAGCAATATTTAAATACATAAAGACTAGTTTTGTCTTCTAATATTCCTGGTAGTTTCTGTGTCTCGGAATAGTAGGACATACATAGTCCAGGAGGGCAACTGGAGAAGAGCAACAATGGGTTGCCTGGGTTCTTTTTTCATTAGGTGACACACGGAGCTAAAGCACATGTCATCATCTCCTCTGAGTGAAATAATCATAAGCATTTATTGATCGGACAGAAGCATTCGAGAGGCTACTCCGAAAACAAACAGGGAAAAGCAAACGAGCTTCATTCTCACGCATGTCATGTAGAATGTCCTGTCAAGGGCTCGCCAGCAGAAATGAAATTGTGGAGATTACTGCATTGTTAACAGTCATGATTTGCACGGTGTTAAGAGTGCTATCATTTGCCCCAGCCTGCAGCTATTCCGCTATTTCAAACGAATCCACCGGACCATGCACAGACTATGCATTGCATAGCGGCTCAAAATAAACTTCTCATACGTACACTTTATGAATTGTTTTTGTATACTTCTGCCAATGATGACACTGTTTATAAAGCTTAACACTACCGTTAGCATAGTTGAGCAACTTAAAAATGAAGGAGGATAATTGTTGAGGAATGCCCTTAGATTCCTCAATAATGATCCTCCTTACTCACCTGTAGGCTTTAGATTGAGTACTATGCATGCCATATGTACAGTATATTGATTGTCTAACAATGATTAAAAGTTTGAGAGTTGCATTTGCTTCAGCAATAGCCTGACTAGTTTGTTTTTGTCGTGATGGATTTGGTTTCTAACAAAGTAAAGTTTACACTGCTGCCAAAAATAAAAATACTGCTTGAAGAAGAAGAATATCTGCTAAGAGAAGAAAATAAGATATGAAATACGATTTTAAAAATGGCCTCTAGTGTCATTGCACATCCCAGCTCATAAACTAGCCACTGTTCACTTAAATGTATACATAATGTGTTGGGGATCCGTACTGCAGATTCACACTAGAGAATCCCAGCTGACGAATAAACAAGGTTGACATAATATTACACACACACACACACACACACACACACACACACACACAACATTCTGAGAGTAGACTTTAAATTGTCTGCATGGCCTCTTGTTTAGGAGGCAGAGTCATCTGTTGTGCATGAAGCTGATCCCTATTCAGTAGGCTACCGTTCTTTAAATTGCTAACCCCAATACATTCACAAAGTAAAGCTTCTTATACCCTTGAGACCAGAACGAGAAAACTAATTAATGACTAGAAAAAGGTATTTAATGTACAGGTCTAATAATGTTATTCATGCAGTATTTTCCCACACCCCCACCCTATGTTTGTACAAGAAACATTTAGTAAATGAGATAATTGGATACCTAGTTTTTATAATACTGAATATGAGAGAGCTGGTATGTTTTGATGCAAAACATATGTGTTATTTGTTTGTGGTTCATTCTGTTTGACTAAAGTCATAAGTGTATACCTGTTTCCCTCTCTCAGAATTCCTTGTGCAATTAAAAGACTCTGAAGCCCTTAGCTATGCACACAAATCTAGGGTATTATGGTGTCTCCTCTCCAGGAAAGTTTTATTACCTCTCTGAAGAAACAACAGAAAGATATTCAGTGCCAGAGCACAGCATGAACACACCATACCACAGGGTCATTGTTGCCTTTTGGCTTTACATTTTGAATGGCCTGAGCTTTTCATAAAAATAAAAAGAGTTGTGACATTCAATTGAAAAAATCAATTGAAAGGTGTAATTTCCATGGAGGTGATGGTTGTTTAAGTTGCCCAGTGTAAAATGAACATTTCTGAGGCTGCACAGGTCTGTGTTTTACAAGTGTCCCTGGTAGTGACATATGCCTGAGAATGGAGATTGCAATACAAAGTGGGCTAAACTATTTTATTAGTAGAAAATATCACCTCTGTCTATCACCTTCAGTGATTTTTTAAGGAAGAAGAAGACTGACAGCCTAGATGACGTCACTGGCTACAAACATTTTTTTTTTTCAAAAAAACTTTATTAGCCAGTTGTAACATCCTAACATCCTAGGTGTGAGCAGGCTTGCTACACCCTAAATCTGTTGATGACAGATAACAAGCCAAATGGATGTCTTTTTTCCCCCTACAATAACCTCATCCCCAGCCATAACTGCACCTGTAGCTCTATTTGGCCTCTAAAGCACCAGGGTTATTCATGGAGCTTGGAGTAGAGCAAGACGCAGAGAAATAGCCCAACGTGTAGCTCCTTCTAGCCTAAAACAGGTAGTTAAGATGCAGCAGGCATAATCAAGCCTTGACATCCCCGGGACTGCTGTGACTGTGGAAGAATGGTTAATAAATCATTGATGCAGACTGGCAAAGCCTTCTGATTGGTTCAGATGAGTTGGTCATTGAAAGCACGCTCCACCCGTTAATAGTTGTATAAAGTCTCACTCTCCCATCAATGTTCGTGCCAATTTCTGTGTTTATACAATTCTCATTTTCTTTGATAAATGACTTCAATAAGTTCCTCCACAGTGTCTTTGAAATGACTTTCCCATTTCCTGTGTCCTGCAATATAATACACCCCGCCCCCCCCAAAAAACTATTCTTAAAGAAGGCCACCTTTTATATTCAAAGCGATGAATTTACACATTTATTTGGTGAAGATGCAGGGGTTGTTTTTTCCATTGATTCCTGAGACCTGCGACCGTTGTTGTGAGCTGAAAGTGCAGGTAAAAGGCAAGTCTGTCTGCTGAGGTTTATAGCATTACAATTCACCCAGAGGGCTTTTATTTGTCCCACACAGGCCCGGCGCTATTGGGCGGGCATTTGGGGGCCGGGCATTTGGGGGCCGGGCCCGCCCTGGATGACCTTTGTGCCCTCCCACCTGTCCCTCCCCCTGTAGTGGTTCGTGGCTGTTTGTTTGCTTTTCTTTTGCGGCTCTCGTCCTGCCTTCTTGATTGTGAATCAATCCGTTTTTTTCCACGTTACGTTTCGTGGTTTGCCAGCCTCGTTATTGTTTTTACCTGTGCTTCTACCTGCAGGTTACTTAAAATGGACTTAAGTTTCTCACTACCGCTTCTCCAGTGCTTGATTGTCTTACGACATTGTTTTTTCGAGCCAGGTATAGCCAGGAACTAGCGACCTCCTGATATTAAACTTTGTTTATGTTCAGGGGGGACTTGCTATAGCTACTTAATCGGGTATAGGTAGATAGATAGATAGATAGATGGATTGTTTTCTGCCTGGTAGCGTTTGGTGCTATCAATTTTTTTACTTTTCTGTTCTCTCAGAGACAGTGTTTCTTTGTACTTTCGTTTTGTTTTTTCACTTTACCGGCTTTGAGCAACGGCAGCCGAGAGTGTTCTTTTGTTTTAGTCTTAGTCTTAGTTACCCGTTTTTAGCTCATTACGTGAGCTCGGGGATTGAGTTAGTATTCTACTAGTTTTAGTAGTTCGCCCGTTTTAGTGGGTTATTTTCATTTTGGCTGTTTAGCCTTAAAAAATTACATTCCTGTTGTTTCTTTCTTCCTTTATTTATTTTCTTTGTAATGCATTTGGAGGTGGCGGCTGCCTTCCAGTATAGTCACTTAGGGAAGAAAAATAGCCTACTTTGGTCTGCAGCAACAGTAAAGTGATTGAGTTTCAAAAAAGCCTAATGAAGTTTCTGGCTGGTATGTAGCCTACAAATAGACTACGAGTAGGCTAAATGCATGTAATGGCTTAATTGGGTCAACCACAGAAAGAATGCTTTTTTGCCTTTAACTTATCGGAATGTTGCATGCTCAAATTGCATTAAAACAGGGTTCCCGCGTGCCGATTTTTATTTCTTTAAAGTTTGCTTTGGTAGGTTACCTTGCGATGCTTGAGCTAGCGCATTCCAGAATCTGTGTACATTGTCGTACTTTGTTTGCCCAGAATTTGGCAATATGGTTAAAATGCGGAAGCCTAGCCTATATAAATAACACTGTAGGCTACGTTAAGGTAGACAGGGCAGAATTAGCGGAATCCTGGCACCTGCAACTTCCATGACAAACACCCAGCCTTAGTTCATTGATTTGGGTTTGAGGAAAGTAGCCTATTTGGTGATGCTGTATGTTTATTGAGAGCTGTGTTTTGCTGTGTTTAAGACATCCTTAATGCTGACATGAACGCATAGGCTAGGCTATAGCCTACTACTATAGTGAAAACACTATCCAATATGTGCCCCCCCTAAAAAAATTACTCGTCCTTCCCAATAATTCTTATCTCCCAATAAATACATTTTTTATTTATACCCACATCTGTAAATAAACGTGTTAATTTTACAATTTGCATGTAAAGTAACTCAGCTGCCATTGTTTATGTGTTTGTGTTTGCCTTTTTTCTGAACCATAAACTCTTTAAACCAATAAAAAACTTAAACGTACCTTGTCAAATACTGGCATGGATTTCCTGTTAGCAGAGTTGACCCCTGCACCATGATGTGCTCATTTTCTCAGGCCTGTGACACTGCACAGATTCAGTGCAATGCAATGCAATTTCAAGGACAGGTGAACATGATGTCTTAATATTAATCAAGCCGTAGAGGAGGATGTTATTATGGCCATATGTTTTGTGCATATGGTCTAAATAAATAATTTTCAGGAGTACATTTTCCATGTAGGCTTCGCTTTCTTTTCAATTGATTGCTCTTTCTCCTAACCTGACAGAAGAGGTGATATAGAGGCATGGCCTTTAGATTATTTTTGTATGTGCATCTGAATACCTAAAATGCAATAAAATAGTAATCAAATAGTATTTTAAAATATAAATTGTATATAAATACAAATTGTATTAAAGTGATGGACAAGGGATTCTAAAAACTTCAAATAACCGCAATATATCACAGAGTATGGATGTATCCGCTACACACCCACCAAATATCTTTTCAAGAAAATGTCATCAATAGGTATATGAATATACATCTCAAAGTCAGCTAATAAACTCAGTCTTGAAAGGACTCAGGATTGTAGGGGTGTGGTCTGAATCCACGCCCTCAACCCGAGTGCCATCGACGTCATCCAGCCTTACATGTTCGAACCACAGAACTGTTCTTATACAGTTCTGTGGTTTGAACCATAGGTTTGAAGCCCGGTGAGGAATTAATGCAATCAATTCAAAGTAAAATACAGTGCGGCTGCTATCAGGAGATAAATTAATCGAACGAAAATTACGTGCATGGCAACTAAGTACTTTGGTGGATTATGGTTCTCGTTGTATTTTTGTTACTGTAACCAGCCACTGAACAATACGATAAAACCATTTCCAAGGCATGGTTTATTTGGCAAAATCTTAACTATCTATTATTTTCGATATATTATCTGACGAATGAGCAGTGCACCAAGTAAAAACGACGCGTGAGTGATTAGTTCGTTTCCATGCTGAGCTGTGCAAGGAGCAAGCTAATGTCACTAGCTAGCACAACGGAGGGAAGGATAAAAAGGTGAAAGAGGGAATTGGGAGAGGGATAAAATTGGTATAGGGATAAGGAGAGCGGAAACAAATAAACACTTTAGCTAACTAACTATTCCAAATCCAAATGCTGATAATGCGGACAACTAAGGGCAAACAAAACAAGTGTTTGGCTCAGACTCAAAAAGCCTAGGATTCTTAGTGGGACAGGAGAGTTTTATTCGTCTCAAACTATGGGAGGAGTTATGTAATGAGATTAAGGTATGTTTGGGTTGAGGTTTCACGTCTACATCACCATGGACCCATTTTCGACTCCACCCTTTTTTTCAGCATACAGGAATAGAAAGATATAGATAGACTGAAATTGAATGAGATTGCCATGGAATTTATTCCTTGCGCTTTATTGGTGCTCAATACATACCTTAATAGCCATAAATAACAGGGTTATAAGCATATTACAGATTTTCCTTGTCTGTCACTTTAAATATAAATCATTTTTATTCAACCATTTGCAATATAAAATAATGTTGTAACACCTGCATACAGTATATAGGGGAAGAAGGCATCTTTGCATTCTCTTTGAGACCAATTATTTAGAATTTTAAAATGCAGGTGCTAATCTTTTGGAATACAACACCAACCCAGCTAATTTATTTATTGCTGTTTTCCCTGCAATAAATCAAAGTGGGGAATTCTCTCCAAGAAGGGCTTATTTATTAATGTGCTAATGGTCAGATAAAGAGAAGTGGCCCTGGATGCACAGGGCCGTCGTTAATCCCCTGGGATGATAATGAGGCAAACGACTGAATGATATACAGCATTAGGTTAAGAGATATTTGCACAGGGTTAAGCACTGCTTGTATCTTCACCTGTCTGTTAACGACTGGCTGAGGCTCTGTTCAAGCCCTTGCAGATGTCAATCATAGAGGCTTTGTTTTTTGATTGGCTTTAAGCAGAACTCCAGTGCGCACAAGGGTCAAACACCAGAGTTCAAGGCCACCGAGAATGTGTTCTACAGAGCCTGATTGCCAAGATACCTAAATCCTTCAAGAACCAATGTGTGTTCTGTGTGGGCCTATAGGGAAGCTCACCTCTCTGCCCTGCAGATAACCTTTGTAATTGGATGCTATGAAGGTCATTATGGCACCCATTCAAGGGAATATAAAACATTTATATAGACAACTATATTGAATGCATCAGTCAAGACAATTTGACTGGACAAACTGTGTTTGAAAATTGTTCAGGTGGATCAAACTAGCCACACCGATAATGTACAGGTTGGAGAGATCTTAATCTGCTTTACGTGTGAGCATTTGCCCATGGCTAATTTTTGTTGCTGGCAATAACAAAGTGTGAAAATGTGACATGTAAAATGTGTGCATCTGTTAGTACCCTGTGCTAACCTAATATTACTGTAAAAATCTGTAGAACCATACCTGTCTGTTTAATCAGTCTGGCATCAGACCAGGTTACGAAATTAACGTAACGTTTTTTTCACAGGGCTTTTTTTGCCCCCCTTAACTGACGGGGGCACTGACATGTTATGATGAAAAAGCTTATAAAACATCCTGATCGTTTAAAAAAAATAATAATACAACTCAATCAATGGCATCCAAAATACTATATTTCATTTCATTTCATTTAATCATTAAATTCACATTTACAAACTTAATTTAGGATATGCAACTTCATTTAGGATATTAATTTATTATATGGAACCAAATATTAAATATGACTTTTCAACGTAAAAATGTTCACTGGGAGGCAGATGAAACTTTGCTGCTAACTTCCCTCAGAATCGTTTGACACAAGCGTGTTTAATTATGCGTGTGTTTTGAGTTTAATTGGTATTACATATTAACTTGTCAATTGCATGGAGTCAACATCACCTCTAGTGAACTGTCTTATTGATAGCTGGCACTCTGGAGAGTCAGTACAGTAGTAGGCTAGTAGCATACCTCAACAAACAGCGCCTTCCATTGGTTGCTTGTTCCACGTTAATTTAATCAAAATATAACTTCACTCTGCAATGATGATTTGCCCGTGCGTGTCCAGGTGCCTGAGCACCCACATGATCGCCGCCTATGGTTCAGATATTTATATCAGATATTTGGTTCAGATTAACTAGAAGCCAGCTTCAGTAGCTAGGCTACATTCATAAAATACAAAATAAATGTTTGAGACGCCCACCTGTTAAAATGAACACAAAAAAAGGGTTAAAATGTACACAAAAATAATGGTGGGTCTGTGCTAGATTTAGTTTGATCACTTTTGGGTGTAATATAAATTTTTATCTAGTAGTAGGCTACGGAACAAGAGTAGGCTAGTCATGTGACTGGCTGGTGCACTGACTTTTCTCTTCAGTTCGGAGTTATTTTTTACTTGGCAACGAACACAGTCTTGGAAATTGTAGCGGAGTAAAAGTATAAATTTTATTTTTTAAATGTAGAGAAGTAAAAGTGAAAGTAAACATAAAAATACTTGAGTAAAGTACAAAGTCGTCAAAACTAGCCTACTTACGTAAGTTAGCTACTAGAAAACGCCCCATGCAGCAACGCCGCAGCAGACGCAGTTAACGTTCACAATGGTGGGACCATAAAGGAGAGATTTGTCTGCATTTGATCAATAGGGATTACTAATCCACGACTTTCACTCTTCATTATAGTAGGCTAACGTTATTCTATTCTTTACTATTTGGTAACGTATTATCAATGTTTCCAGACATTTTCGTGACAGAAAAAAACTATATATAAACCATAAAAATGCCCTCGAAAATGTCAAGGGCATTTTTTTCCCCCCTTAACTGATTTTCGAGGGCATACTATCCATTTTCGAGGGCACTGAAATCGCTGCTTAAAGGCAGAGAGGAAGACAGGGAGAGAGGGCATGTGTGAATTCCACTGCATTTGTAGGAGAAATATGACCCCGTGTGAGCAATGTGATTATGAAATACGATTGTGGACAGGGAGGATGCACATCAGATAACTTAGCGAGGTGCTGACTAACAGTAAAATAATATTTTTTTAAATAAAGTTACACACTCACTTTATATGCTCCAATTCCATTTATTGCCAAAACGTTGCCTACTAATAAATGGAATTGGAGCATATAGAGTGTGCGACTTTTTTTTTTTTCTTTCTAATATTATTAAAAATGTTAAAAACATATTTTGGGGCCACCACAGTTGAGTAATTAATTGGAAACATTGGAGATTTTTCGGCACCCCAACCCCACCACCATCCTTGCATTACGACAGGGGTGCCCACACTCGGCTCTGAAGATCTACTCACCAGGTGACTTTACTGCTTGCCCTGCAATCTGAAAGCAAAGAGGATTGGGTTAACTAATTCAATTAAAGAGGTGATTACAATCGGGTGGTTAAATACCTGGTTGAAAGTAAAACGTTCAGACTACATTTATTTAAGAATAGTCATATACAGTCACATACACATACGCATAAAATAAGTTGCCTAAAGTATTTAACCTAGTGATGAGACGTGTCTGTCTCAATTACAGTATTCATGTTTGTCTGAAATGATAAACTACAGCTTTAAAGGGGTAGAAAACACTCAAACATATTTATTTAGATGTTAACTAATATCTAGGCATTGCCTCAGATGGAAGAGAACAATAGTATGTATTGCATCTACAATTTTGAGCAAAAAGTTTAATTTCAGTATTTTAGCCATTACATCGCCTATTCTTCTCCTTCCGGGGTTGAAAATGAAAAATGGGCTACGTCATTGAAAATTACGTTGAAGTGTACTTTTGGTACACTTGTACGTAATCAGTTTCGCACTTTGTTACCACCCCAATATAAATACATTCCTGAGAAGGCATGGCCAATGGCTATATCCATTTGACAAGCAATATCGTTGTAGCCTACAGTTAGTCTCTTTAAATGTATTAGCTTTTTTCCAATTATGCTAGTTATTAACAATTGTAAGTTTGTTTTTTCAATTCCAATAGTTTCAATTTACAAGCAATGACTGATGGGTCGCAAGTGTGCTTTCTCTGGGTGCAAGAGCATCAGCGGATTAATGTTAACAGTTACATCCTTTCCCGAGTGATCCGGAGTGAGCTGTAGGCTACTCTGACTGGGCATTTTGGGTCTGGCGCCAATGATCAGCACTGCTGTCATGTTTGTGTGCAACAGGCATTACCCGTGGGACTGTTATGAGAACTATGCCCAGGTTGAATTGGGGTATGCCAGCCAAAGGAATGCGGTAACGTTACCAAGCCCTACTGATATTTCTGACCCTCCAAATGTGGTAAGTTAAATTAAGTCTAGCCTACAGCGTCTCGTTGGCTTGCTAACGTGATGGTTATCTTGTGGCCTCAAAGATATTTACTTGAGTTGTTTTCGTATTGTTAACCATAGTTAACTGGCCGGTGATATTTCACTGCCTTTTGCGTGTAAGCTATAACGTTAGGTTTGATACTGCGTTGTCAATCTTACTGGCCTGGGGTCTGCTTCAGGAGTTACGGAGTTACGTTTGATGGATAACAGTTAACTGCACTATCTGAAACCCCCCACGGCTGGAACATGTATTTACTGAAATAAAAATGGTACAAGGTACAAAGTGATACAAGCCCCATGCTGTGATTATGTTAACTTATGTCTTAGTTAAGTTATTTGGATAGCTAGATAGCTAGTAAACGTGCATTTGTAGATGGCTAGGATAACGTAGGTAAAAAAAAAAAAAGCCGTTCAGTTTCACTTGACATTCATTAGCCTACGTGTTGTATTTTTTCATGTTTGTATAGTCTGCAGGTAATTTGCTGTCACCCTCCACCACCCCAGCTTCCACCTGTTGTTTGGATCTGCTTTAGTATGGGTTTTTTTTTGGTCATCTCCTGTTTAGCGGAGGGAGATGCCCGTGCTGCGGAGCAGTACTAAAGCAGATCCATTCAGCACCAAACTAAAATAAATATGCAGCACATTCATTCATTCATTAAACATGTCATTTAAATACGTGAGTTGTCCTGACAGAAACGTTGATAATTATCCTCAAGGACAGGAGTACCATCAATTCAACACTGCAGTAGTTGTTGAGTGCCTGTATTTACTTACTTTCAATTTGAATAATAATCATTGATTTATTTCCCTGTTGGAATAAATACTTGATACAAAATCCTCCAAATTCTTCTTGTGGGAGAAAGGAGGCACACTTTAATGCCAGGACAGCGGGGAATGGCACTGGGTGAGCTTGGCCACTTTGTATAGAAAATTGTGCACGTCCAACCCCCTTGCCTCCTTCCCTGCTTCTTCCTGGCTGAAATGAAACAGACTTTTATCCTGTGTGCAGCTCTCTTATTTACAGTCTAACAGTGGGTTTTACTGTATGGAGGCAGCCAGCTTCTGAACATCTGCCTGGGCCACCTGCCGCAGTGTAATAGAAGGGTACAACATCATGCCATCACTGTGTTTTCCCAAATGGGTCTTGATGCGGGATGCCTGCCTCAAGGGAACTTTGGGGAGAACGGTAATAGCGACTCCGATTGTAAGTCACTGCTGAGGAATTAAATAGAAATGCTGACAATGTGCTTGCCTCTCCACGACACTCTAACTCAACGGATCTTTTATTCAGTTTGTTGTTTGTGCACTTGCACATTTTAATTAAATATATACATATTAGGAATGCATTATGCTATAAACTACTGGGCCGGGTTGACTACATAAGCGCAAGATAAAACCATTCTTAAACCGCTTATATTATGGTCTTCATGGCATCCTCATCAACTGCATGAGGTTTCCTGGGCAACAGTTAATTACTGTGATTTATCATAATTGCTTGCAAGTAACATTACAGGCTCCTGAAAATAAATTGTTTACCGCTATCCAAGTGTGAATTCTTGTCCATGAGCACAAAAGTATAGGGAATTAAATGTGCTTTGACTTCATTAGGTTAAATCTATTGCAAGTTGTATCCAGCAATGGCCTAGTTATAAAAGAAGACATTTTCTATATTCTGTAGGATTCTGCTGTAAAATGGCTGTTTAATGTGTTTCCTTTTAAGAAAAAAAACCTTCAATAAAATAGACAGACATAATTCCTAAGTATTAAGTATCCAATATAGTTACATAGATATGTCACCAAGATATATACATTTTGTGATCTATTATTGACTCAATGACAAGTTTTTTATATTTAGCAGAAAGCTGTCTTGTTACAATGTGGATGAAAAATGGCAGTCTGTTATATTACATTCATAGCATGTGGTGTCTGACCTTGCTAACTGCATTCTTATGGAGAAAACCTGAGAGGTTCTACTGCGAAACACTAGAATTGTTCAAAATGAGTTTAGTTTAAAAAGGTAACTATTGTTGCAAAGGAAAATTGAAAGGCAACAAAACTATAGAAATCGCATGCACTTGTTAAACAACAAAGACAAATCATTCAACAGGTGAGCAGAACAATTTGATTAATATTCCAAAAGGCTCGAGCCAAAATAAATATACATTTGTGATTGTAACTACAGTGCCCTCCACTATTATTGGCACCCCTGGTAAAGATGAGTAACAAGGGTTATAAAAAATTAACCATTTCACCGTTTAATCTCACACTGAAAAAATTAGAAAAATCCAACCTTTAATTGAAGTAAATTTATTATGGAAAAAAAAATGCCTCATCAAGAAATAATTATTTTTAACAAAACCACATGTGCCACAATTATTGGCACCCCTGCATTTTTATATATACAGTCAAGCCGGAAAGTCTGAATACCCCTTTCACCTTCTCCGTGTTTTATTACATTACAGACATATTCTGCAATAGATTGAGTTCATTTTTTGTCTCAAAATTCTGCACAAAATAGCCCATAATGACAAAGTGAAAATATGTTTTTAGAAATTTTTGCAAATGTATTAAAAATAAAAAACTGAAATCTTTCATTTACATAAGTATTCATACCCTTTGCTTTAGCATATTTTTAAAGTATCATATTTAATATTTGGTTGCATATTCTTTGCATGCTGTTACTTCCTGAAGTCTGTGACCCATCAACATCAAAAAACTCTCGTTTTCAGGTACTGTTACAAGCGATACCTGATAAATGGATAAATATTAGGATCAATATTACTCAGACTAACTCTTAACAACAATATACACAATAATAGTCTTAAACATTAGGGTTTAACACCGGCACGGGTTCCCGGTAATTCAACCAAACTATTTCCTATTAAATATATATGCGGTTTAATTTAGTTAAAAGCACCTGTAACATCGGAGAATAAGCTACCAGAACTTGGCTTCTGTCTCACCTTAGAAAACGCCAAAATAGCCTGCTTGTTTAATTCATTTTGTTTGATTATACAATGAACAATGAAGCATTTTCAAACATCAATTCCTCGAGGCTGTCAGATAACAGGCAATGCATTTTGCCTAGCGGAATTCAAGCTCCATCCAATGTTTATATTACGTGCATTCTAATATTGATTAATAACATGAATAGCGTTATTTTGCCTTAATGATGACACTAAATACACTAAAGCTGCCAGGTTGGGAACTCATAGGTTTACGCATATTTTCCCTTGTTATATATTGTCCTGCTTATGGAAATAAGACCAACACATTTTTACTGGTAGCTTAATGCTTTTAAAATGGGATTCCAGGGACAACGTGTGTCTATTCCAGGAGAGAAATGTTTTATTTTTGGGAAAAATATGAATCTCTATTTCACAATGTAATAATGATATTTGTATCCATGCTTGTGTGCGTACGTGTGTATCAGACAGGAGGGTGTAAGTGCACGTCGCCTATATAGACGCACTTATAGGCTATGCGCCGTTAAAATAACATAGAAAGAACTGCGACATGACTTAAGACCAGGTTAGCGCAAGCGCTTTCTGCTGGCTCAAGATAGCTATATGCAAAAAATTATCCTGGCCACACCTCATCTTAAGACCAACCTGCCCAGTTCACTTGCTAAGGGCGCAAGGTCACTTGGTATTTAAACGACGTGAGCGCTGGGAGCTAAAATGACGCCTGCGCCGGTCCGAAACTAGCAAAGACACTTGTGTTTGGGTTAGCGCCGGGTTTAAGATAGGGCCCATCATGTTTTCGCAGCCTAATACCTCACAGTTTTATACTTGTACACAAAGGAAATGGCAAAGTCTCCCTTTAAAACAATTTAGGAAGCCAAAGCGTGGTCGCCTTTACCTGGTATTTATGGGCTGTCTAGACATTTCAATTTACTGACCAAATTGTTGACCCACTGGCTAATCTGGATATAAATTGTAAAAGATATAAAACAGGCTACTTGTAAGAGAGCAGCTGATTCTTCCACCAAGAATTTATTCTGTAGTATGAGATTAGCAATTAGTCATGGGCCAATGTCTTTCTTTTTTTATCTGAAGAGGCCTTTCATCTGCATGGTCTTGATTACTGACACGTTCATGCAAGGGGTCAAGGTGTTGGACATTCAATTGTGATTCAATTTTACGAACAAATGTCGATTGAATTCAGGTGTATTGGGCAAATTATAACCAACCCCTTATTTCTATGTTACTTTAAGATACACATTTTCAACATGCAGTTAAATAAACTACATAGAGGAGGCTCTTCAATCATTAGGCTCTTGAGGTTTATTATAATCCTGCATTTAACTTTTGTTCATTAATGTTACTTTTTGTTCATGAAGGTAGTTTTAAGAGTTTTCTTCAAATTGTTAGTGGTAATTACATGGGGATATCAGTAGATATATTGCTCTGTCCTCCACAATGTAATTAGTAGCATCTGCCCTGAACAAAGCCAATCCCAGGTCTATGAATTATTTAACATAATTTAATGTTACATTGCACAATGTGGCAAAACTCACATAAGGTTATATTTTGTGAAAATAAGTTCTAAATGTGATTGTCTTTTACGCAATACATATTTTAGATCCAATACACTGAATGTACATGCACATGAGGCCAGTCTCCCTGCTGCTGTTTGTAAATGGGAACAGAAGTGTGACAAGAGATGTTGACCTGGACAGTGACGAGGTCAAAATCTCGACCTGAACCTGAGGCCAATACGTCAGGAAGAAAAACTGTTCATTAGCGCTTGTCATCAATAAGCTCCTCCCCCGGCAGCTCAGACTGTTTCCCATTAATATAGAAGGAAAATAAAATCCATCACCGCAAGCCGGCGATCTTCGCTCGCGGTCTCATTCGTCTGCCCTTCCGCACCACGACACACCACTCTTAATCAAGGACTGTTGTGTTGGAGACACGTACTTCACGAGCTGAGGGTGTCCTGCTGAGACTGTGTGAGACGCACAGTATTTTTAAATTATATTTGATGTATCACAGAGGCCCATTATGAAGTTGACAGAAGAAGTTGATTGCAAACAAGATATGTGTGAGAGCTTCAAGCCAACCTATTTTACTCAATGCAGTAGAATATAGTTGTTGTTTTTTTAAGCGCCATAATGAAATACTAATGAGTAATGTATATTTGGAAACATTTTATTCATGATGACCTTTGGTGTCAATTACAAAAACAGCTTGCAGGATAAATAATTCCAATAATGAAATGGACTCATGCAGAGAATATCAGATGTTTTTACTTTATTGTTACAACAAATGCATTTTATGCATTTTGCATCCGTTACTCCACGTGTTGAAATACGTGTTGAGCTTTAAAGAAAAATTTGACTTTTTTATAGACCTATGTGTGGGCGGTCTCGTGCCGTCTGTCTAAATAGTTGTTTTGATATTAAAGTCTAAATAACTGTAGGAAAAGCAAACATCCCCAGCGTAGTTATGAATGCTCATATAATATATTATTAGACAAACAATTCCAAAAAAGTATGTAAAATGCACATTCTTTTAGCAGAAAGCAGTGATTTGTAAATTCTCTTTTACATATATTTAATTGAAAACAGTACAAATAAAATATATTTAATGTTTTACCTAACTATATAGATTTTTGTAAATATACACTAATTCCGAATTTGACGCCTGCAACACATTCCAAACAAGTTGGGACAGGGGCAAAAAAAAAAGACTGGGAAGTTCAAAAAACATCTGTTTGTAACATTTCACAGGTAAACAGGTGATGCTATCATGACTGGGTATAAAAGGATATCAAAAAATATCTTATTTTCAGGTACTCTTACAAGGGAAACTATAACTTCTCTGCATTTGAATGGATCTCTATGTGAATTGGGGGGTGGGACTAGATTGAGCAGTAAATTACACGGGAATAGTATGGAACCCATGGTTGGCTAAATGACTGTACGTCATCAAGGGTCTGCGGTATCAAACGGGCCTCAAACCATTACTCTGCTGCTAGATATGCAGTAGATATGGATGGATCACTTTAAGGGTTGTTTTTCCTGACTAATTTTTCTATTGAACTCTAAGTCAGGAGAAACAACCCTTCATGATAGCATCACCTGTTTACATGTGGAATGTTTTTTTTTTTTTTTTTTTTTTTTTTTTTTTTTTTTTTTTTTTTTGCCCCTGTTTTTTTTTTTTTTTGTGTTGCGCATCAAATCAAAATAAATATTATAATAAAAAAAAAAAAAAATAATAAATATAAAAAAAAGGTAAAATCTTCTCTTTTCTTTTCTTTTTTTTTTTTCAATATATATAAAAAAAAAATCATTTACACATATCTGCTTTGCTTTTTTTGTGTTTTTTTTACATACTGTGACAACTGTTTTGGAATTGGGGTTTGTAATAAATCGGAATAATGTATTATAATATAATGTATAATAATATTGTTTTAGAAATACACTGAACACTAAGGTTGGCTTCAGCAATTTTTGTAATAATACTCTGTAATACGATACCAACGGTATATATGTATAGCTAGCATGAGATAGCTAGCTGAAGATTTAATCTGTGTTGCATAGTAAAGTTTGAGCATGTGTCCAGTATCAGATATAAGAATCAAGGGATAAAGAATTTTTCATTTCCTTCTAATATGGGCCAAAGGGATTCTTAGAATGGAAAAGATCAACAATGAAACTGGTAGAAAACAGGAGGGGGGTGGGGCAGGGTAAACAACATTTTGTACCTAAACCAAGCCAATGAATACACCTTCCAATGGGTTCGGTCATTTCAAATAATGAAAGACCTTCATGACTCGTTCATCAACCTAGGCACACAAACATATTTTTTTCTCAACAAACAAACTATTCCACACTTGTTTTATATGTAACAGTAAGGTAATTTAATCCATCTTTTTTCATAGAAAGCAGTCAATTTCACAGCCGGGAGCAGGCTACGGAGTGAAATTTGGGACCATGCAGCTATGATATATGAGCCAATAACCTATAATGTAATGAAGTCACCTTTCGACCAAGACCCCTGTCATTGAAGCAATAATGACATAATGGTATTTGGGTTTCACATGGCAGCCAATAGAAACAAAGGAATAAAAAGTGAATTGCCCTGCGAATGGAAATCTGTTCTTCTGGCACTTAAATGTAGAACATGCAAGAGGGCAATAGATCAATCTTAACACGAGTGAAAGGTTGAGTCCATCACTAGTGACTATAACTCCAGATCCACATGCAGTATAGGACCCTTATCATAATGATCAGTGACCTGGGCTTTAGCAGTGTGTCACTCGTTTGATTTCCCCTAAGTCTTGAAAAATGAATGTGCCATTTCATCTCTTTCAGATGGATCGGCCCTTCTCGGCATCTTTTTGTAACTCTAATCAGATTTCAGTCTCTCCATCGCTATCAGCGGACTTCTTTCAAGCACACAGAGCTAATCTAAAAATCACGGAATCTTTTTCTCACCGTTGCATTTATGCTTAAGATTTGATGGTCCGCACAGCCTCCTGAAGTGAAAATTTTCCGTTGATAGTTTTCACCGTGCTGCGGTAGTTAGCTTGAGGTATGCAGACCTGACATTACTCGTACTGGTGTCTGTATGATAGTTTTCACTGTTCTGTGGTAGTTAGCTTGAGGTATGCAGACCTGACATTACTCGTACTGGTGTCTGTATGATAGTTTTCACCGTGCTGCGGTAGTTAGCTTGAGGTATGCAGACCTGACATTACTCGTACTGGTGTCTGTATGATAGTTTTCACTGTTCTGCAGTAGTTAGCTTGAGGTATGCAGACCTGACATTACTCGTACTGGTGTCTGTATGATAGTTTTCACCGTGCTGCGGTAGTTAGCTTGAGGTATGCAGACCTGACATTACTCGTACTGGTGTCTGTATGATAGTTTTCACTGTTCTGTGGTAGTTAGCTTGAGGTATGCAGACCTGACATTACTCGTACTGGTGTCCGTATGATAGTTTTCACCGTGCTGCGGTAGTTAGCTTGAGGTATGCAGACCTGACATTACTCGTACTGGTGTCCGTATGATAGTTTTCACTGTTCTGCGGTAGTTAGCTTGAGGTATGCAGACCTGACATTAATTGTACTGGTGTCCGTATGATAGTTTTCACCGTGCTGCGGTAGTTAGCTTGAGGTATGCAGACCTGACATTGCTTGTACTGGTGTCTGTATGATAGTTTTCACCGTGCTGCGGTAGTTAGCTTGAGGTATGCAGACCTGACATTACTCGTACTGGTGTCTGTATGATAGTTTTCACCGTGCTGCGGTAGTTAGCTTGAGGTATGCAGACCTGACATTACTCGTACTGGTGTCTGTATGATAGTTTTCACCGTGCTGCGGTAGTTAGCTTGAGGTATGCAGACCTGACATTACTCGTACTGGTGTCTGTATGATAGTTTTCACTGTTCTGTGGTAGTTAGCTTGAGGTATGCAGACCTGACATTACTCGTACTGGTGTCCGTATGATAGTTTTCACCGTGCTGCGGTAGTTAGCTTGAGGTATGCAGACCTGACATTGCTCGTACTGGTGTCTGTATGATAGTTTTCACCGTGCTGCGGTAGTTAGCTTGAGGTATGCAGACCTGACATTACTCGTACTGGTGTCCGTATGCAATAGGGAAAATATTCATACTTGTACTGTATATATACTTGTACTGTTCGTCCCAGAAATGCTAAACTAGATTTGAAAGGTTCATTAATAAGGAGTGACTATGCTATTTTCCTGTTATTAGATAGACTGCGCATGACACAGGTCACATAAACACTATTTCCAGTCAGTGTCGTGTAATTAGAATTTTTTTAAGTTGGCAGATTCAAAATCCCTGACACCCTGTTTTTGACAGTTCTTTGGCTACTGCCATCAATACTATTTATGTATTTATTTAGAAAACCCCAAAAGACATCTTTTGAGAAACCATTAAACATCCAGAGCTTTGAGGTTTTGTTTTCTTTGGGTGTTCTTGCTAGCAATTGCCCACTGATATGTGGCCCTGCAAAGACTTTCCTTGAAAAATATTGTCTGCTGATTTATGCTTAAACTCAAACCTTAAATCACTTATAATTTACCAATTTACCATGGGGAAAAAGAAACAAAATATTGATTTAATAAAATAGAAAGTTTGCATATGCTGTAAAACCTTTTTATTTTATTTTAGGAGATTAATATGTGATATGTAGGTCATATGTAGGTCTAGAAATCAATCAATAATATTAATAATAAATCCAAGGACCCACTTCAAAAAAATACATATATTTATATTTAACAGGTACTTTATTCTACTTTGGACACCAGTTCCTTATCCATTGCTATGATTTGTAACAGCTGAGCCAAGTAATGAGTGAATTTCCTCTACTGACTACTACATCACCAAACTGTTTACTGTTTATAAGCAGTAATTTTCCTGCAATATAGCTAAGCAGATTATGCTAAGCGTTGTATCAAGTTCATTATTATAAGGTGTAAACTGTATACTTTTTAAGCAAAACTACAATTAAAAAACCCATGTGAACAGTTTTATCACCTGGCTGTGTTAATACACGTGTAAATAATTAAACATCTTGTAAATATTTGTCACAGTAAATACATCAAGATTATATTCAGCTATTGATAAATAATGCAGGATATTATCTTTTTAGGAGGTGATTAGTTTTCCTAGCCCTCACAATTAAAATGAATGTGACTACATTCAAATGTAATGCATTATTGATAGTACATCTAACCTACTATCATATTTTTTAAAAATCCATTGATAAACTAAACCTCCTCAAAGATCCTGTGGCAAATGCATTTCCACACCCAATGCCATAAACTCACACACATTATATTACCAACATATATTCATTCAAAGATGGAATTCCAGAAATGTATACTGGAACAGGCTGGTTCATATAATTGGATAGTGGTGCGAGGAAAATGATCTTATAAGCAGGATAACTTCTATAAGCATTCCCTATGTATAGATGGATTTGTTCAAACTGCTTGAACAAAGGAAAGCCACCAGAAATATGTGAAAATAGTTTGAACAACAGCAGCTTAGCTGAATCCGGAACTTGCTTGTGGGACAGAGAAAATTGTGGATTAGTCAAAGGAATGGATGGGTTAAACAAATTACATTAGGTGTCCAGTGCTCTCATAGATATCTTTTTTCTCCCCACATCATTTCACAAATGAGCAAACAAAATAATTAGTTTGGGTTTCAGGCAGTAGTACGCAGTCTCTTGCAATTCCTACGGTACACCGCAGTGCCTTGTTTGTAGTCGACCAGCCATTGAATAACAACCTTCTCTGGAAACTCAGGAGAAATGCTCGTTTGGAATTTCTTTTTCCCTTTTTTCAATTTCCGTTTTTTGCTCCGAGGCAAGTGTAGGAAAACTGTTTAGCGAAACAACGTTTGAAGTAAATGAACTAGACTGGAAAGAATTTCCCATACCCTAGCGAAACTCCCGAATCCAAGCGCACGGATAGTGATGGGCTTTATTTCCGCTCCCTCGGCGCCTCATCTGACAGCCGCAAATGTGCAATTTAAAATGGGAGCAAGCTAAGTGTCCAAATGCATTTCCAGACTGTCAGAGCAAGGGGCTACCTCCTCCACACTGTTCTGAGCTGACTGCAGAGATTATATTCACTGGTGTCACTGTCACTGCTCATTCTCTTCTCTCCTGCAGCATAACCAACATTATTTTAACTTCCCGGGTTCTGCTATCGCACGCTATCTCTGCCTCCTACGGGATAAAAGCAATTAGTCTAAAATGACGGAGATATCTGCATTATGTTACACTGAATTTGCTACGGACTCTGACTAGCATGCGAGGGAAAATGCTCTGAAAAAGACAACAATTTATATGAGCTGAGCTATAAAGGAATGAATAAATAATCCAAACCAGTCTGTTTAATAAATCTCAGTGATTGGAGATAATGGTGATCATTAAGCCAACTCTTGGTGTTAATACAACAGAGGTAGTCCTACGTAGGCTGCGTACATTTCAGATTGTATTGTCCTTGCTTGAGTTTCAACGCATGATTTGTTTTATCCCTCATAAACCAATGTGACATACTAAGTCAATGATGCATGCGATCCACAATCATGTAACACGACACATTGTTATTACAAGCTCATATCTTTCCTCTTACAATTAAATTAAGATGAACAAGAATTATGATGATGTTTATTATTATCTATTTAATTAATACAACGTGTGAATAAAATGCTTTTTACACCGTAAATCAAATGGAACGGAATGTCTTAATCTTTTCCCTCGGTAATCTACATAGTGAGTTTTAAAAACCGACTCTGTCATATCTCTTCAATTGACGAAAATAATATTGGGCATGTTGGTGAAAATAAAAAAATGACAAATAATAACTTTTATGTTATGCTGCTCTGTGGGTGCAACAGTAGAAGAAAAACAATTGCATGACAATGGTCACCAAAATGTGAAATACATTACAGAATTAGTCAGTGTAAGCCGAGCCATTAGAGCTGGAAATGTATGTAAATTACAACTGCGTATTTTTTTTCCTTTTCCATCTATAAGGATGCTGATTTGCCTCATACTGCAGCTAGAATCTACTTTTGGGCAAGTAGTGAGGTTTCCTATAGTGCTCTTCCATTAAAGAGGTGACACAATTAAACATTTTACACGGTTGAACAAAGAATTCTATATTCTTTTAATCAAGAACATATTTGCTTTTAATCATCCTATGCAATTAACCATGACTTCATAGGGGAGAAGCACTATTCTTAATTGTCTTGTTTCCTCAGGAGAAACAAGCAGGATATTATGTTCCATATAATTACCAGTCAAGCAAGAAAACAACTCATAAATTGTCAATGAAGTTTCAGGAGCGATTACCAAGGGTTTAATGAACAATTATCATGTTATTAATTTTCTTAAAACCTTCATGACTAAGATTATGTAAAAGCATGTTCAACTGATACATGTATAACAATGGCTTAACATAGTATTAATTTCACATGGTATTATTATTCACATGAATGGGATGATTAAAATTGTGGTGAGCAAGAAATTTAGTTAACAAAACAGCTATAATGAATGCTCCAAGAGATAAATTTGACCAAACACAGCTACTGTAGTATGCGGTTTGGAGCCAGATACTGTTCTTTCAATGATTAGATATGTATTTATGTACATATGGATGTGACAGGGTGTCAAAACAACCTGAGCTGAATTCTGGTAACCCTTCAAAACATTTTTTTTTTTCACCTCCATCCCCCAAACAATAATAAAATGCCAGTTGAGAAAGGATCACATCTCACAACCATAACAACTTTAAAAAGATGAGGAATACCCTCAGTGGTTGTTAAGAGACACGGTCAGAGACAGATGCTTGGTCGTGCAGCATAAGCCTGCTCCAGGAAGGCATTCATTCCTGTGTCAGTACCAGAAACAGTTAAATAAAATGAAATCCTTGAGATGGTTTTGTCCTGAACTAAATCACTGTGCCATTTCAACCTGCATCAATATTCAGTGCATGCCGTTTGCAGAGTCTATACCAGGCCCTAAAAGGAGCCAGACCTAGCAAAATGGTGGGAAAAAGAAGATACTTTTTAAATGTCACTTTTTGTCATTTCAAACTTTTGAGGGATGCACTCGCCGCTGCTAGGAAAGTGTACCGTGACTTAATTCCTCATCGCGGCAGCTGTTTAAAAATGTAGCCTGAACATTGCAGTCATTATTATTATGAATAATGTGGCATTGCTGTCATTATTCTCTCTTGAAGAGGCGTGTCTAGCTTCAATGCTTATGAAATATGCCACTCCTCTCCAGGCAGTGATCACCACAAACAGCTCTAAGATAAAAATCAAATGACTGTCTAAACAAATTTAGCATGGTTTTCACCGTGATGCTTAAACATCAGTTACAATACATATTAAGGCATGCTGGCAGATATTGATCAAAGACCGCAATATTAACTGGGCTTTCAAAGAGCTTCCACACAGAGTATATCTTACCACAACCATGTGCACCCTGCTCCTCGTGAATGGCTGAAGCAAAGGTGTGGGCTTGGTTAGTACTTGGATGGGAAACCTCCTGGGAAAACTAAGTTGTTGCTGGATGTGGTGTTGGTGGGCCTCTAGGGTGTGAACTTCCCCCTGGTCAAATAAACCCTAATGCCCCAGTACAGTGATCGGGACACTGCGTTGTAGGAGACGCGGTCTTTCGAATGAGAAGTTAAACCGAGGTCCTGACTCACTGTCGTCATTAAAGATCCCATGAAACTTATTTTGGCTACGTTCACATTAACGCTTAACGCTCAATTCCGATTTTTTTCCCCAGATCTGATCTTTCTGCCTTGACTGTTCACGTAAAATTTTTATTGTGGCCCATATCCAATACCAGTGTGAACCGACTGCTCTCCTGAAATGACCCGCATGCGCAAATGAACAAAAACAAAAGACATCACGCCCGTCACACAGCCTGCAGAGATAAACAACAACAAAAAGGAAGTCATCAAAGTCACGGCTTCTGGGTTCATTTTAAAGCTGATGTGCAGTGGAGGAGGAGGAGAGTTCGTCCAGGAGGGACATATGGGTGCTAAGACTAAAAAAAGGGGGAGATCGAGCCCAGGAATGGAGGGACAGCATGGTCGGAGCCAGGAATGGAGGGACAGTATGGCTGCTACTTCTGTGCAGCTAATGATGATAAGGGTGAGAAGATGCTGCTACTTTTGTGCTGAGAGATCGGAGCCAGGAATGGAGGGACAGCATGGCTGCTACTTCTGTGCAGAGGGAGATCGGAGCCAGGAATGGAGGGACAGTATGGCTGCTACTTCTGTGCAGAGGGAGATCGGAGCCAGGAATGGAGGGACAGCATGGCTGCTACTTCTGTGCAGAGGGAGACCGGAGCCAGGAATGGAGGGACCGTGATGTGGGTGGTTTCAGCGAAACATAGCAAGGCATGAAATTAAACTCGTTTAATTGATTCCGAGGACGGGCGAGTTAAGAAAAGAGAGCGCTCGGCCGTTTGGCGAGTGAGACCAGTCGATATAACATTTATAAAACGGATAGTTCCGGGAGGCAGATTCTCAGCTAACAAAATTAGGTCTAATAGTCTCGGAATGTCATCAGGACGTCGTCTTGACGTCTTTTTGTAGGGTTTTCTAAACATTACGTGGACGTCACAGAGAACATTCCTTGGACGTTCTAGTAACGTCCCCCAGACATTTATTACATTACGTTATATTGTAACCAGTAACAGACGTTGTAGGAACGTCCCTGAATGTCCCATGAATGTTATGAGCACAATGTCATATCATAACCGCATAGAGACGTTGCTTGAACAAAACTTTTTAATTAAATGTCATATTGTAACCAAACAGTGACCTTCCTAGGAATTTAATAACGTCCAAGTAATGTTTTTAGGACATCCCTAGGGAACGTCACATCATAACTTTGAGGGAAGTAAAAGGGGACGTCCCTGGGACGTCCACTGTTTGCTGGGTTGGTCAATCCAGCATTCCAGCCGTGTTAAAATATACAATATAAAAAAGCTATCGCATGACACATCTGTTCACCTTACTGTGTAACACGTTACCTATAGCCTAATATCACTGTGTATTTTTAGATTCAACTATTAACAACATTATTGTATCGACAACCATTAATGTTCGGTAAGCAGCTGCATGAGAAAACCATGAATAATAAATGCCGTACAACAAACCAGGACAGTTCTAACATTATTTAAAATTAATGCAGCTGTCTGCGAATGATATAAAAATGTAGCCTACTTCCGAAAGTTATGGTGTAGGTTTTTGTTTGGAAAAATCTGATTTTTGTGTCCACACTGCTCTGAAAAAATCTGATCTGTGTCACATCAGAGCAAAAAAATCTGATTTGGGCCACATTTTCTTGTAATGTGAATGTAGAATTTGCAAAGAGTAGGGGTTTCTCAGCATCCTGGCTAAATTCCCAACCTGGCTCTCTCAACCTGCTACCTAATCATCCCCTGATTTAATTGGCTAATAAATTGTTCTCCCCCTCTCCACCTCAGATGATGTGTGGTGAACGTTCTAGTGTGTGGTGGGTGCTATACATTGGTGGTGAGGTGAGTTTCATCACTGTGAAGTACTTTGAGTGTGAGAAAAGTGCTATATAAAAAGGATGTATTATTATATTAATTATCAACAGTACTAAGACAGACAATAGCCTCTACTACAGGGGTGGGCAATCTTATCGGAAAAGGGCCAGTGTGGGTGCAGGTTTTTGCTTGATTGAAGACCATGATTAGTTAACTATTTGAATCAGGTGTCTTAGTACTGGGCTAAATCAAAAACCAAAAGCCACATTGACCTTTTCCGATAAGATTGCCCATCCCTACTCGATTACATTCTTAAGGCTCTGATATTATCATAGCCTGATTGTTTCACTACTAAAATTAAAAATAAGTATTTAACAGGAACAAACAGATTCCCGGAGAACAAGCAGCATAAACAGCAGTTGTCAAACAAAAAGACTCTATTATGGGGGATCACAACTTAAATATATATACAGACAGGTGACAAATTACAGGAAAAACCCCTACAGTGAGGGGGTCCTGTGGCTCTGTTATGCTGTGGGGGGGCATTTTCCTCACATGATTTTGGTCCACTTGTCCCCTTAGAGGGAACGGTGACTGCAAATCAACACAAAGTTATTCGGAGTGAACACCTTTATCTTATGATGAAACATTTCTATCCTGATGGGAGTGGATGACAATGCCCCCATCCACAGGGCACGAGGGGTCACTGAATGGTTTGATGAGTATGAAAATTATGTGAAACATATGCTATGGCCTTCACAGTCACAAAATCTCAACTCAATTGAACCCATATAGGGGATTTTGCACCAACGTGTTAGACAGCGCTCTCTCCACCACCATCATAAAAAAGCCAAATTAAGAAATGTATTTTGGAAGAATGGTGTTCCATCCCCTCCAGTAGAGTTCCAGAGTCTAGAATCCATGCTAGACTAGACGTAGAATCTATGCCAAAGTGCATTGAAGCTGTTTTGGCGGCTGTTCAGTGGTTCATCTCCTCTCAAAATATGTCTTGGAGTCCAGGGAGATCATGTCAGTCACTGGACATCGGTCACAAAGCAGCTTGCGAAGCTACGGTCATCATCTCTCACTAACAAAACTTGGAGCTGGATACTATCAGATCTGCTAGATAACATTATTGGTAGTGACATTAATTCCACTTATGCTTCCTCAACCTTGGCGGTATCATTAACGTTATTTCACAAAGCAGCATTAGCGTTACTGAGTTTGCTGGCTAACTACATGGAGTATAACCTGGAACCCTCCCAAATCTGGAACATGGACTGAAGTAAAAAGAGCTGTTCTGGTTTTTACTCAGTGCAGTTATCCAGTTAACTCAGTAATCCTGTTTTGTGAAACGTCATCCCTATGCTCAATCTCAGAAGACAAAGGGGTCATCACCTTGCAAATTGGTCCAAAATGGCGGACTTTATGGGTCCTTGAGGCAAATTTGTTCCTCATGAGCAGTGGGACCTGCACACCACATTTTGTGACTCTAGGTCAAACTGGATGTCGGGAGTGGGTGTGTCAATGTCAAAATTTTGTCATGTGCACTACAGATCCACCAGGTGTTCAATCTGCATCATAATTTAAAGGATCCAAGAGTTCGGCCATCCCAACAACCCTACCAAAAATAGAATGCGAACAAAAATAATAGGTTACCAGCAGCTGCGCTGCTTGGTCCCCAGATAAATTATACTGTTTGTCAGCTGCTGTTTTACATAGATTGTCTTATGAATTGTCAATGGATTTATGAATATGTAAAAATGTCTGGATGAGAATCCAGGTTTTCCTACAATGTTAATGTTAATGACATTATTGACTGCTCTTTCAGAATTTTACCTTGTGCGATGCTGTATAGTGCAGCTTGGTTTGATGGAGAGGAAGATTGGAGAAGGACAGAGTCACAACCTCTTTCCACCAACCTCTTTCCACCCCCACCCCCCCACCACCCCACCACCTTACTGGACCCACTGCTCAGATAAATGTGACTGAACCGCGCTCGTCCCGAACGCTCTGTCATTCTGTCTTCACACACCCGCTCTTGAACCTGTCGTCCTGGCTGTCCAAATTCACATCATTAGCCCTCCGTCTCTCAGCTGCAGCTGAGTCTCACCTGCCAATTAGGAGCACAGATATAAACTTGCCTCCATCGCTGCAGGTTCTCAATCATAAACGCACTTTAATCATGTCGGCAGCCTCTTGACATTTAGACAGGGCACCTCACACACCTACAGCATTCCGGTTCCAAAACATATTATATGTGTTACTGAGCCTCTATTTACATGACTTTAATCATAATGTGATAAATGTCAATTTTATGAATGTCAAAAATGTCAAAACAAAAAATGTTGTAATTCACTTTAACGCAGAACAATAAGGGGAATTTTTGAATAAATGTTGCTATTTTAACAATGCTTAAGTACATAGTGCGTGGCACGACTAGTCAGGGTTTTAGTGCGTATGGAGTAGAACATGGCGACCACAGTTAACTTATCTCTCTGAAAAGTATCTTATTTTGCACCGCCAAAGGCTATCTGAGAATATGCGAAACATTACATTACAATCACTTCTCATCAGTGTTACTCTCAGGAATACAAAAATGTGGTATCACAGTGTGGGCACAAAGGCCCATTAATGATCCATAAGTGTAATACAGTGTTTTACATGTGATGCAAGCTGATACGGGTAACCAGTGGAGGGAGATGAAAAGGGAAGTGACATGGCTGAGTCTGGGGAGGTTGTAGATCAGCAACCCGCAGTCAGTGTGAATACTGTCAGTGCAGCTTGGCTGGAGTGAAATTGGATTTCTAACCAAAAGTTAATTGATTCCCTGATATGATTCATGTTATCTAAAAACAGCCACACGTAAAATGAATCAACATATAGATATCATAAAAACATACTGTCCTCCCTCAGTCATAATTATTATCTTGTTAATCTCTAATCGATTCAATTATTGATTAAATTTGAACATTACTTCTCAATTGAAGCAATGTGGACAACATGATTGAAGGCTTCAAAAGCAAAAGCAGTTTTTTCACTCTCAACAGAGAGTTTTAGGTCAGTGATCAACTTGAATGGTTTTGAATCACGATATGAATTCACTGGAGTTAATAATACATGTGCAAGAACGTTACACTGTGCTCATACAACATAATCTCAGGCCTTTTCATTTTTTTTAAAAGCCTGTTGAAAGCTGGTTGATTGATAAAACCAGGTGGTAAACTCAACCCAAGGACGTTTACGTGTGGTTACGGTCAACCCCCTCCGCACTAATCCCCCACCCCCTTTGCATGGGGCCATACGCATGCAGAAAAAACGCCCTGTTTTCTGGAAGCCTTCCAGGATTTATGTCTCTCTACTTTCGGAGCCCAAGGTTGTCATCAGCTGTTTCTTTATTTATCTTTCTAAGCGATAGCCGCTGGGACGCAGTTAGGCTGTGATTAAGTGCGTCTCCCAGCCCCCTTTGTATTCATGTGGAGGTGTATAAAGGTCACATTCCCGGCAAGGAATCACGTTTACAGCTCCCTTCACAAGAAAGAATGCTGTTTATGTTTTAAGTGAGTTGCCTACATTGGGACTAGCTTCAAGCGTCTGGCTTAAGATGTTAGATGGTCCTTGAACCTGACTAGAGATCAGGATTAATTGATGATTTTTTTTAAGGTTGCCAATCCTTAAAAAGAGGGTAACCACCATACTCTGTGGTTGGCTTCACTCAAAAGCCTAGTTTTGAGTTATTCTGTGACAAAGGTAGGTCTACCGACAAGTTTAGAGTCGAGTGCATTGCACCAAAAGAGAAAAGATGAACTCATTGAGCAAAACACCAAGATCCAAAAGCCAAGGAACTAATTACATTCCTGTTCCAGCGAATGTCATTATGTTTTTTATGTTTAATGTGGATGACTCTTGAATGCCCTCCCATGTAATTTAGCTCCATAAAACTTTTCAGCTCTAACAATTGTCACTCCCCGGACCCTCTGAGTTCAGTGTTCCTGTTAAACTGCTGAGTTCTACCACAAATCCAATTTCAAAGGCAATGTGGGGTAAGTTAGATAACGGGTAACAAGGTTAATATGAGACTGCAATGATCCATTTTGATGGCGTGCTACTGGTACTCCAATCTTCAAAATATTAGCTTGCTGATTTGGGTTATTCATGAGATCCCCAGCAGTTCTGGATGTGGAATTCCACATCCCATCACCCTTCTTTTTTTTTTTTTTTTTTTTTACAGCTCTTCAGTAAATCATGTTTCTGCTCTGCCTCACTTAGCAAAAACTATGTACAGCACCTGAAGGCCTCACTAGTCAGTGTCTGTATAATGGAAGTGCGTTGTAGTGCAGGTAGCTTACAGGTGTAGTGGCAGCTCCAAGGAAACCAGAGTTTAATTGCTCTCTGTGCCAGAGGACACAGTTAGATTTTTTAACAGATTAAATGCATGTTCATCCAAATCACTGTGCTAAATCATGTGATGGCATTGTGCAGCTCAGGTCACATGACCCCAGCTGCAGGCCCTCCGACGAGTCTCTTTTGCAAGTCTTCAAGCAAAGTAGGCCGGGGAACACATCTACGTTAGAGCGTCCATCACCCTCTCTCAGTTGGTTACTTAATAGAGGTCCTGTACACAGACTGAGCCCTCCTTCATCATTAGCGATGTTATATTATAGCGTCAGAGAAAATTTTGACTATGGTTCTTACACGTGCACAAAAAAAAAGGGAAGGTGTTATTACATGATTTTAGTCTGCCTCAATTGTCGCAACTTATCAATGCCAACTGAGAATCATTGAGTTGTTAAAAAATAAAATTCAGATGAGGTGCGTGGTGTGCTTGTGTGCAGTGCAGCTGTATTCACCCAGTTGTTTCACATTTTTCTGGATCCTAGCAAAAACACCAAGATGTAGAATTCCCATGAAGACAACAGACTTATTTTCATTGGCAGTGTTTATTTCCAGTGAGCACACCACACCAAATTGGGAACTGACAATCTAAAAGTCACATAAATTCTCAAAAATTGATCCATATTATAATGTGCACAGCCCTGGATTGAAAGAATGTTGCAGTGATGGGACAGAACTATAGGCCTTGCAACATAATGTAAGAGGAAACATTTGGAGAAAGATCAAAAAAAGGGTCAAGGGTATTTCATAGACAATTGTTAGTAGGTTGTAAGAGCTCAATATTTTTTTTCCAGTGATGACCTGGTGAATTAGGGAATGCAAGGGATTGTTTATCCAATCAGGGATAATTAGGTAGCCAGGTGTAGAGAGCCAATTTTGTGGGAATTTGGCCAGGTCACTGGGGTCACTTAACATCCCTACTTTTTCAAAAAGTGCCACGGGACCTTTAATGACCACAGGGAGCCAGGACCTCACATTCTACAGCACATCGTCCCCATCACTGTGCTGGAGTACTGGGTTTCTATTTGGTACACAGGGAAGACTGTCCCTAATGGCCTACGAACACATCTTCCAACAGCACCTAGTTTTCTCCCATACCAGTCCTAACCAGGCACACATCTGCTTAGTTTCAGCAGCTTGACATAAGAAGGCCTCCGTCTCCGGGTGGTATTTCGGCTGGCTAATGAGCAAAGGTGGAAAGTCCAAATTCAGAAAGTAAAAGTTCTCCCCAGTATTTTGTTCCAATCACCTGGATTATCTAATTAGCACAATTCTTCAGCCAGGAGGTTGAACCACGTAATTAGGGAAATCAGCTGGCTGACTTCATGAATGGAAGATAAATACTTTTGCTTTCCGACCCCTGGATGGTTGTGCATATTATGGCTTATGTGGCTTGATGGGTGCTACAAATTAACAACTTAAAATATCTTAAATCAACTCACTAAAACCCTTAGTTTAAAAAAAACTTTAGATCAGAGATTTATCTGAAAAGGGCCAGTGTGGGTGCAGGTTATTGTTTTGTCCCAGCACTATGAGGCCTGATTCTGATTCTAATATACCAAGATTAGTTAATTAGTTTAATCAGGTGTTGTACGGGCTAAAACAAAAACCCACACTCACACTGGCCCTTTTCGGATCACACCCGCCCTTTTCAGATAAGATTGCCCACCCCTGCTTTAGATCACCCATTTAAGGTAAGATCAGGGATGGGCAACTCCAGGCCTCATGGGTCAGCGTGTATGCAGGTTTTTGCTGCCACCAGTTACCCTAATTAGTCAGCTAATTAGTGATGTACACCAACACCGATTCACTTGTAAATTAGACCACGATAAAAAACGTTACAATGCATGCAAACATTAATCAGCTGCTGTTCATATCACAGGATGCAGTGAACATATCACGTTATGTAAATAATTGAGCTATAATTGAATAATTGGTAACTGGTGGCAGGAAAAACTTGCATACACACCGGCCCGCGAGGCCTGCAGGTGCCCATCCCTGAGGTAGATGATTCGCTAAAATGGCCTGCAGGTGCCCATCCCTGAGGTAGATGATTCGCTAAAATGGTCTGCAGGTGCCCATCCCTGAGGTAGATGATTCGCTAAAATGGCCTGCTGGTAGGCCTACTTATTTTCCACACTTGAAATGACAGCAACATGGACAGATTATCATGACCACGAGCCCTGGACACAAACTCGCCACGGGCCCCTACCTACACACGCAAATAGTACACACGCACTTTGTGTGCCCTCCCCAAGCACACAGTTTGGTCGCACAATAGCACAGGGCAACCCACAACCACACAGCATGTATTACTTTGAAATTATATTTGTTATTTTGACATGTTAAATTACTGCCGTTTTAGGTCTGTTTCTTTCTATACATCATGCCATGTACAGCACAGTACATATTTAGGAGTCAAACACACACCTTAATTTAAATAAAACCGCAGTGAAAAATATTCTACCTAAACCATCGGCTTTCTTCTGGTCTTCTTTGTAGATAAGTAATTCATCAAGTCGTCAAAGTCCAACTCCCGGGCGAGTTCCGATTCAATGGCCACGAGTGACAGCATGTTCAGGCGTCTTTGTCATCCTTGTGCTTAGTTCATTTTTAATCCTGGACATTTGTGAAAAGGACCATTCACCCTCGCAGTTGCTGACAGGAAGTGTCAGATAGTCTTAACGCAATGTATACATTGGGAAATATTTACTGTAATCCACAATCGAGCATTGTTTTCATACCTTTCGATGGCTAACAGTTCACCATCACCTTCCACCTGTTTTTTGGTGAAAACTTTGAAATAGAGGGCATAGGCGGAGATCATGCGTGTGCTCTGGCGCCTGGGCACCCACGGGCAAATCATATTGCAGAGTGAAGTTATATTTTGAATAAAGAAACGTGAAATAAGCAACCAATTGAAAAGCGTGTTTGTTGAGGTATATAGCCTAGGCTACTACCGACTCTCCAGACTGCCAGTTATGCCTATCAATAAAACATAGTTCGGTGATGTTGACTCCACGAAAAGTTTGTAATACCAATTAAACCCAAAACCTAAACAAAATTAAACATCACGCCTGTATCAAACGATTCTGAGGAAAGTAACATTAGCAGCATAGTTTATACATTTGCCTCCCAGTGAACATCTTAACGTTGAAAGGTCAGTGAAATTCCAACTCGCATTCAGATGACAAACAGCTAAAATTGGTTTAAAATTGTTTTGAACCGACATGTACTTTTAATGCATTTTTACACTTGTGTATGTGCCTAATCATGTATGAGATTCTTGCCAGTTAGTAGCCTGCCTGCTATGTTATTATAGCACTGCAAGCAAAATAAATTCAACATTTCAGCAATATGAATTGAATAGAATTGAATGTGGCTTTTAACAGGGGATTGTGTCTGTGGCTGAATTTTTTTAGGGCACCCCCTGGTAAAAAAAAACCCTCTACTTAAAAATAAACTCGCCGCCTATGATAGAGGGGCTGCATTCGAATAGTCAAAAAAATTGCTCCTTTTTTCTTTCCTTGCAACTTTTCCTTGACCTCCATGGAAAACACGGACCAGAGGAACAAAGGCTCTGACTGCCATGGGAACGGGATGGTCAGACCATTCGTACCTCCGGTCCACGTTTTCCATCGAGGTTAAGGAAAATGCAGCCAGGGTATTAGTTGTACCAAAGCGGCATCTTTAGCTTCTGTTTCTTTTTTGAGTTTACGTTTTTCGCTAAGCGCGCGTTTCTCCATGTTGACAAAATTGACATTTGACCTATAGCCTACGTCATTATGACATTACGTGATTTAATCGGCTAATTTACAAAACATTCAATCTATTTCATAATCATACTACATTTTTTAAATCACATTTACTCCAATATAAATACATTTATAAATACTTTACGCATTAAAAAAAAAAATTATAATAATAAATCTTAAGGCCAAGGGCCCCCATTGGCTCCAGGGCCCTGGGCACGTGCCCACTTTGGCCATGCGGTAATCCGTCATTGGACAGCAACAAATTGTTTTGGAACAAATAAGAAAAATAATGTTTTATATAGTTTATACCTCAAGGAGCAAATTGTTTACTGTCATGGTCCGTGGTTTATTTTTCCTTTTTCACTGTGGTTCTTGCATTTTCTCTCCGGTTGGGAATCTATCGGATTTCTTTCCATGTTCCGTTCCGGGGTTTTGCTTCACCTCGCCTATTATTCGTTTCACCTGTGCTACTGCCTGTGGCATATTTAAGCTCCTCACTTCCGCTTCCCAGTGCTTCTTTGTCATTCCTACATACATTGAGCCAGGTATAGCTAGATACAAGCGACCTTGTGATATTAAAGCTTTCTTTATGTTCACAAGGGACTTGCTTCTTCATATTAGTTTTTACGTATAGGGTTATTCCTCGTTTGCAAGCTTCCAGCAAGAAGGGAATCCCACAATGCAAAGCTCCACATGGAAAAAGTGGGCAGTCACCACAGAACTATGTGGTGGTCACATTTCGACTCTATGGAGTTGCATTTCCGAAATATTGCGATGGTGGTTCAGTTCCCTTTTTGTTTGTTTCTCGTCAATCCTCCGTTGCAGAGTACCTTTTAAGTTTGCTGGCTGCACGTAGCAAATTGCATCACAAGATAGCTCCCTTCAGGGAAGACAGCAAGGGAAGGGAGCGTGTTAAATTGGATTCAAATGCAGCCTTGGTATTTGGTTTTCATGCTCTGAACTGAGGCTGGTGGGTGGAGCCACCTTCTTATTAGTTTGTTAATGGGCAGAGCCAGTTTGATTTGGGCCACTTCTGGCTTACAATGGCCCTGAAGTGCAATACAAAACAAATCAGACAACAACACACAACAAACCAGAAAACAAAGTGCAACAAACCAGAAAAATCATATGAAGTGATCCTAGATATACTGTCAACTTTGCACATTATTAAAATAAGTATGCCTATGCTAAAAACACACTAAAAGTCTCCATTTAGTGGACATCATTGTGGTGTCTTGGAGATCCCATTTTCCTATACAACCCTCTTTTGTGGTTATTTGTTGCTGTTTTCTTTTTTTTTTTGCTGCTACTTCCCAGTAGGGCAGTGGAAACGTAACATTTATAAAGTTATAGCCATGTAAATCAATTGGCAAGGTCTAAACGCAATACTAGACCGTGGGGAACATCCACATCATATAACAGTGTCTTAACAGATGAGCTACCTAGCAGCCAAACTCAAAGCTCTTAAAACTGACTTGGTTCTGAGTCCAAGCATGGAAAAAGTTGTTGATTTTTTTGTTTTATTAATTATATGCAGGTATGGCATTTAAAAATGCATTAAAAATGTTTGATAAATAGTAGGACATGTTTAGCTGTTGATAAGATTGTGCATTTGATTTAAACCGGCTTAAAACCTTAAAAAATGAGGCTATTAATTTGTGTCCACTGTAGTGGACGTGAGTCTCGTCTTAATCTCAAAACTCATTTATTCTACTATGCTGAAACCTACGCTACAAGGGACATTCAATACAAAATTAATTCAATTATATATATTTTTTATATTTTCAAATATTCTCCTTTCACAACGGGAACATGTATAAGTATATTTTACTGCGGGTTTTCCCCGACTCCACTTGTCTACCACTTCGGTTCTCCTTCTCTTTCCTTTCATTGGTCATGCTCAGTGTAATACTATAGTGTAATATGTATTCACATCCACCGACTAGAATGACAGAGATTGCTGTTATGCATTCTGTCTGTTGCAGGTGAGGCTACATTCGTTATGCTTAACACTGAACGTGTTTGAAACCACTGTTATTCTCTCTGAAACACAGTGAAGTGTGGGGTTGGGCATGGTGATGTGGGTGTGCCAGTGCGTCTACATCATAATAGACTACACATTTCCTTTCAGAGATATTTATGATGCGCTGTATACATTATACATTCCTGTATCGCCGGAATTGAATCATTGCTGATACTGTGGGCTGTGTTGCCACACCCCTGCTCTATAATGTTTTTCTGTTATTAAGTCTTGATTAGAAACAAATGCAAGGGTCCAGGCTTTGCCCAGACTCATTTAGAGTGAAATGATTGTGTGCGCGTGTGTGGCTGTTTTTTTTTTTTTACTTTCTTGAAGGAAGCACTGGTGATAATCCTTTGTTGTTCTATTGCATCATGCATCGTTTTTATTTTTGTTTGTGTCCGACCGATCTGTCCTACACAAGTAAGTAGGTTGTTTAAATTAGACGGTTGATTTCACTCTTGTAGAGAGGAAGTTCCTCTGAGTCATCCATGGTTGTGTATATCTGGGGCACCATCGGAGCTGTTATTTTGGGGTTTTCTTTGATTTAGGGCAATAACATTCCATTATTACAACACATTTGATTTTAGCTTTATTGGGAAGGATAATAGGCTTCTAGGGAGGGTATGTTATGTTCTGAGATTCTGTATTTTTATTTCATTATCATTCATGTTATTTATTATTTTCCACATTATTTATTGCTTTCCCGGTTTATCATTCCATCCCCCTCTGTTCGTGAGTTGTCCGCGTCTCATCTGTGTGTTTATTCACCCAGGCTCGTGCATGCACTATTCGGGTGACTTCGGGATTTTCCGCGTTAACGCTGTATTTCCGAAGTCTCGTTTTCTGCTACTTCCTGCTTTCCTTTCCGTGTATAATTGTATATATTACTAACCCGCGCTAACAATCACTCGGGTGCTTTATTAGTTACGTGCACTTTACTAAACCCATTAACATAAACGTGTATTTACAAACTAATTGTATGTCTTGTAGTTAGATACTAACATTTAACCAGCTTCCCCGCTTTATCTTTTCTACCTGCATTACTAAGCTGTCCTTAAGCTACTTGTTAACTTGTTTCAGCTGCTTATGCTTAGAGACCACGCCTCCCCTTATTACTGTGCACACTCCGCTCCTACTCGAGCCCGTTGTCTGTCATTCATGTTTTCCAAGTCCCTTCCATGTATTCGTTCTTCCCTCATTATTGTTCTATTGGTCCTTGTTAACCCTCATTGTTCTCACCTGTGAGCTATCTCC
Source organism: Ilyophis sp. 1 JC-2022 (assembly GCA_022702515.1). NCBI lineage: Eukaryota > Metazoa > Chordata > Actinopteri > Anguilliformes > Synaphobranchidae > Ilyophis > Ilyophis sp. 1 JC-2022. The sequence continues at coordinate 25,057,355 of CM040401.1, forward strand.
CTTCCCCGCCTCTGCACACCTGATTCCCATTATGTCTGTCTCTCTCTGTGTATTTAACCCAGTCATCGCAGTAGTTCTTTGTGAGGATCCTGGCGAAAGTTGAATGATGGCGGCGAGTAGTAGTGGAGAGATTTCAGAGGACATTGAGGATGACATGGATGTTGAGGAACGGAGTAGAGTAGCTAGCAGGAGAGGACGGGGTAGAGGGAAAGTGAGGATAGAAGAGCAGGTGAGGAAACCAGGCGATAAAAGTAAAAAACGGAGTTTGGAGGAAAGTAGCTCTGATAGTGAAGGATCAAGATCAGTTTGTAAGAAATTGGTGGGAGAAGAATTTAAAATAATACTGAAATTTAGGCGGGAAGATGAAAATGAAAATACCAACTTAAGTCTGATGGCTTTGACCAGGGAGTTGAAAAAGAAAGTAGGAGAAATTGAAATGGCTAAAATACTTCGAGATGGAAGTTTGTTTTTAAAATGCAAAAATGAAGAACAGAAAAATAAGGCGTTGCAGATTGAAAATATCGGCAGGAAAACGGTGATTGAAAAAAAAGTATTGGGCGAGGATAGAGTTAAATGGGGAGTGATAACAGGCATACCGATAGAAGAAGATATGAATAAGATTGGAGAGGTTATCGAAGGAGGAGAAGTGAGTAGAATTAAAAGACTGTTTAGAACAGTGAATGGAAGGAAGGAAAAGAGCTTATCAGTCCTATTGGAGTTTCAGGGTTCAATTTTACCTGAAAGAGTAAAAATTTGATATATGAGCTTTAGGGTAAGGGCTTATGTACCACCACCGCTACGTTGCTACAAATGCCAGAGATACGGGCACATTGCCGCAGTTTGTAGGGGGAAACAACGATGTCCTAAATGTGGAGGAGATCATAAGTATGGAGAGTGTGGGGATAATGTGCAAGCTAAATGCTGCAACTGTGGAGGTGGTCATAGCGTGGCATATGGCGGATGTGAAGTTAAAAAAAGAGCAATAAAAATTCAGCAAATCAAAACACAAAATAACATAACATATGCAGAGGCAGTAAAGAAAGTGCAAGGAGAAAGCAGAGTAGAAAAATCGGAGAGAAATGACCAACCTTCTAGATTTGAAGTGCACGGAGAAAGAAGAGTAGAGGATTCTGAGATAACAATTGTTAACCAAACTTCTAGAGTTGGGATCGAACAGTGTAGGCAAACTAAAGGGTTAAGTACTGAAAAATTGGTTTTATTCATTGCCTATGTCCTCAATTGTTCAGATCAAGCTAAAAGCAAAACCGAGAAAATAAGAATCATAGTTAAGGGAGCGGAAAAGTTCTTGGAGGTGAAAGGTCTTTGTTGGGAACAAATTCAAAAAGAATTGAGTCTGAATCAAAGTCAGGAAACAGGTTCTAAAGGACCTATGTAGGCATTCAAATCGAGATGAAGAGATTCAAATATGATTTAAGAGACGTATAATAGTTTGTTTGGTATAATTTTATTTTTTTATTTTTTTATTTTTTATTTTATATAGATACAGACCTAAGATCAATTAAATTTAATGAATCCAGATCTACACTCCAATCCGGTTGGTGGCGGTAATGTACAATTTAATTGTCTACAAACCGCCATAAAACACCAAAGAAGAAGAAGAAGAAAGTTCTTTGTGAGTTCCTCACTGTTTGTTGATTCTAGCTTTTAAAAATAAAAATAATTTTTTTTAAATTTATAATTTTTTATTTTTTTTTAATCCTTTAAAAGTCCTTTTCCCTGTTGGTTTTTTATTTTTTTATTTTTGTTGCGGCCTTCTTTTTGTTTTCTATTTTTCCTGTTACACCTCCCTGGTTTTGACTCCTGCCTGTATTCTCGCGACCCTGATTTTGGACTCTGTTTTTGTACGTCTGCTGTGCCTTCCCGGTTCCGACCTCTGCCTGTTCTGTGACCACTCTTTGGACTGTGTTTTTGTACCATTGCCCTGTCTCTCCGGTGTTTGACCCTGCCTGTTTCATTATGGATTGCTGCCCTGTCCCTTATTAAATTTTGGTTTTTGTACTCCCTGCCTGCTACTGGGTCCCTATTTCCACCTAACCTAACAGGGTAATACAACTTCCTGTGGGCAGTGCCATAATAACACCAACATTAATATGGCTGATTTAGAAATGTTCTGTTTGATTGAACAAACTGCACAAACGTGTTTCAACTAGCAATATTAGAATATTTACGCTGGTAGATATAGCTCTTATCTCAGAACACCATTTGATTCCTTCTGATATTAGGCATTTTGCTAGTGCTCGTTATTGTCTAATCGCATATTCCACCACGATCTCCAACACAAAGGCAGTTGCTATCCTTTGTCAACGAAAGCTTAAATTGGAGGTTGTCTACCTGGGGCGAAAGGGAAAGGCAAATTGCGATCGCTAGACAGATTTGTTTTATAATATTGCTTAGACCTCCCATATACATTGCATATACATTCACACGGCAGTGAACCCTTTGGGATTTCCAGAGAGGGCAGTGAGATGGTGTTTCAACGTTGCTTTACTTGAGAATTAGTTTTTTACACTAAATTAGCTTCTGGCCTTTTCATTTGTAGATCAAAATGTTCATGCTCCATGCGACCTGAGGGCCATTTGGGATGTGGTTAAGGGGTTTATCCAAAGCTTACCGCAAGCCTTGCGTCCTTGTGAGTGACAATTTTAAATTTGAGGTGCTGGATGATGAATTGCAGATTCACTACAGTGAGGGCATGGTGGCGAGGTTAGCAGTGGTCAAAAATAAAATTAATGGCATTTTCAGGAATAAGGCTGAGTTCCTAATTCATAGGACACAACAGAATTATTATTTTCACAAGTCAAAACCTAGTCATCTTTTGGCCTTGAAACCTAAACAAAATTTACAGTTTACAGACATTTTAGACAAGTGGAGTGTTACACACGGATCCAGGTCAGGTCAATTCAGTGACCATCACTTTCCAAAGAGGCCAAAGCTGATCACGCTGATGTAATTACACAACGCTGTTGACCCTTGCGCACGTACCATCACAAATATGTAATCATTCCAGAATTGGGCCAACAGAGTACGATCACAAATATGTGATTAGAACATGTCATTAGAACGTTCAGTTGAGAATGTCATCACATGGGTTACTGCCTTTTAAAGGGTAAACATGACTCCAGTGTGGTGCCAACAATTAATTTACTGTCGTACTGAAATGCAAATGTTGTTACTATAGTTGTTATCTCCAGAGTAGTCATCTAGTTTCATTTGCTACTGCATAGGGTGACCATATATACAATTTTAAAAAGAGGACAGGGGCACGCGGGCGTTATGACATAATACTGGGCTATTTGTTTGTTTATATATGGTCTATGGAACGAGCAAATCGTAACCGGACATTTTCAGGAATTTAGAAATCCCGCCTGGACGAATATCTTCGGTACCAAAAAATAAGAAATGTCAGAGAAAAAGAGGACATCTGGTCAGCCTTGTATTGAATGCATAGGTGGGTTACGTAAGCACTACTGATTATCTCACTGACTTTATCGAATAAAAATCTATGTTTTGTGTACATTTGTCCAAATACTGTTTGTGTATCTATCGTAACATTTCAACCATGGGCTATGGTAGGCTATTACCATAGCACAAATGGCGCTAAAATAACCGCTGCTGTCACAATACTCACTATATTGAAGCTATCAGCTATAGTAGCAATGAAGCATGCTGAGGTAACACGAACAACAAAGTTGAACTGTGAACTGAACTCCACGGCATCGTGACCTCTAACATAAATACCTTTTTATCACTACTACATTTTGAGTCACTTTGACCCAGTTTTATAAATTGCTGTATTCAAATAAATTAGAACTGTAGCGTTCCACCGAGTACATTACAGAACGTTCATTCAAACATATCTCAACATGAACAGTCAGCACACACGTAATCTTAAATGACAGAATTTCGGAATGTTGTTATGGTTGCACCTTTGTGCAGAAAACAAGCTTTTTGATGTACCGCAGTAGGCTAAATGCTTTAAATTTGATGACCGTTTATTAATTTATTTGTCACTCTGGACATGTCGCGCTTCTGTTAAAAAAGGGCAAAGACCTGTCTGACTGAACTAGTTCAAACTCACTTATGAATGCGGATATAAAGTTTTTTTTTTGCTAAGCTTCTCACTCGCCGGTTAAGAGATTGTATGAAATTGCTCGCTCACTGCGATCAGATGGCTTTATAAGGACAAGATTGAACTCTGGAGAAGGCTTCTGCATATTATTGACCATGCTCCCAACATCAGACTCGCCTCCCATCATGCTCTCGTTGGATGCCATGAAGGCCTTTGAGCGTTTGGATCGTGGTCATTTCTCAGGTCTGTTCTTAGGTGGCTGGGTTTTGGAGATGCCTGTATCAATTAAATCAGGGTCTTATACACTAAACCTGCCACTCAGGTCGTTTCCGGGAAGCAGATCTCCCATCCTTTTCCAGTCTCGAAGGACAAGGCTGCCCTCAGCCTATTGCTGTTTGCCCTCTCGTTGGAGCCTTCAGGCAATCCTCTGTTACTTTGCCTATCAAAGTTAATTGGACTGAACATAATTTTTCTTTGTACGCAGATTACATTATCCTGTACGTGGAGGATGTGACTCGATCCATCCCTGCTATTCTGGATATTCTTGTTGAGGTCTGTGTTACTTCCACTGAATGATTCCATAAGGTCCACTGTGATCCCAGCCACTGTTCCTTTTATTAAGTATTTTAAATATCTAGGCATTACTATATAGGTGCAGCTCAGAAAATTAGAATATCGTGAAAAAGTTCAATATTTTTTGTCACTCATTTCAGAAAGTGAAACTCAAATATTATATAGATTTATTACACATAGAGTGAAATATTTCAAGCCTTTATTTCTTGTAATTTTGATGATTATGGCTTACAGCTAATGAAAACCCAAATTCAGTGTCTCAGAAAATTAGAATATTGTGAAAAAGTTCAATATTGGAAACTCATGGTGTCACACTCTAATCAGCTAATTAACTCAAAACACCTGCAAAGGTTTCCTGAGCCTTTAAATGGTCTCTCAGTCTGGTTCAGTAGGCTACACAATCATAGGGAAGACTGCTGACTTGACAGATGTCCAGAAGACGGTCATTGACACCCTCCACAAGGAGGGTAAGCCACAAAAGGTCATTGCTAAAGAAGCTGGTTGTTCACAGAGTGCTGTATCCAAGCATATTCATAGAAAGTTGAGTGGAAGGAAAAAGTGTGGTAGGAAAAGATGCACAAGCAACAGGGATAACCGCAGCCTTGAGAGGATTGTCAAGCAAAATCCATTCAAGAATTTGGGGGAGCTTCACAAGAAGTGGACTGAGGCTGGAGTCGGTGCATCAAGAGCCACCACGCACAGACGAATCCAGGACATGGGCTACAAATGTCACATTCCTCGTGTCCAGCCACTCCTGAACCAGAGACAACGTCAGAAGCATCTTACCTGGGCTAAGGAGAAAAAGAACTGGACTGTTGCTCAGTGGTCCAAAGTCCTCTTTTCAGATGAAAGTAAATTCTGCATTTCATTTGGAAATCAAGGTCCCAGAGTCTGGAGGAAGAGTGGAGAGGCACAGAATCCACGTTGCTTGAAGTCCAGTGTGAAGTTTCCACAGTCAGTGATGATTTGGGGTGCTATGTCATCTGCTGGTGTTGGTCCACTGTGTTTTCTGAAGTCCACAGTCAACGCAGCCATCTACCAGGAAATTTTAGAGCACTTCATGCTTCCTTCTGCTGACAAGCTTTATGGAGATGCTGATTTCATTTTCCAGCAGGGCTTGGCACCTGCCCACACTGCCAAAAGTACCAAAAGCTGGTTCAATGACCATGGAATTACTGTGCTTGATTGGCCAGCAAACATAGAGAATCTATGGGGTATTGTCAAGAGGAAGATGAGAGACACCAGACCCAACAATGCAGATGACCTGAAGGCCGCTATCAAAGCAACCTGGGCTTCCATTACACCTCAGCAGTGCCACAGGTTGATCGCCTCCATGCCACGCCGCATTGATGCAGTAATTCATGCAAAAGGAGCCCCAACCAAGTATTGAGTGCATAGAAATGAACATAAACATCAAACAAAAAGTTTGGAAATTTGTGTTTGGTAGATTATTTCTCTGTTGTAACAATGTGTCTTGGCAATAAATCTTATACCGTTGGAAAGCCTGTTTATTTCCCTTTTAAATGGTGCCCCATTTGTAAGGAACATGCATTTGTGGGATGAGCAGCACAGCTGAGTATGTGGGTTGCGCCCATGAAAATTTTGCCAAATCTTCTCTGCCAATGCCAAACAGCTTATTCTGCTGTTGCTATTGACTCTTGTTTTGAGCTTCCGGTACCCCCAGGTGCTGACAATCAAGTGCCTGATTGGCACCTGATTGGCAGCACCTGTGAGCATGGGCCCTGCTACAGTGGTCAATTGGTGTCTGCTCCAAGAATCGGCATGCCACGTTTGTCTGATCTCAATAAGGCCCGTGCGATAGGGCAACTTCAAGCTGGTGTTCCGCAAAAGCAAGTTGCGGCATTATTTGGAGTGAGCCCTAGTACCATCTCCAAACTGAAGGCCAAGTTCCATGAAACGGGGGATGTCAGAGACAGACCACGAAGTGGGTGTCCCAAGAAGACGACACCCCAAGAAGACCGGTTCCTCACCCTTTCAGCACTTAGGAACCGTAGGCTGTCTTCTACAGATTTGCAGTCAAGGTTTGCAGGACGATATGGCACACGGCTCTCGGCCCAGACAATCCGGAACAGACTGCACGCAGCCAATCTCCGGGCTCACGGAGGCCTGCCATGACTGCCCTTCACCGTCAGGCCCGCTTGCGCTGGTGTCGGCAACACCTGCACTGGAACCTGAACATGTGGAGGAACGTTATGTTCAGCGATGAGTCCAGATTCTGCCTACGGTAGTTGGATCGTAGGGTCAAAGTGTGGAGAAGACAGGGAGAACGCTATGCTGATTGCTGCACCGATAGAGTAACACCTTTTGGTGGAGGCAGTGTGATGGTGTGGGGCGGCATCTCCATCACTGGAAAAACGAGGCTTGTCATCATTGGAGGCAATCTCAATGCAGAGAGATATCGAGATGAGATTCTGCAACCAGTGGCAATCCCATATCTCCACAGTCTGGGACCGAACTCCATCCTCCAAGATGACAACGCTCGCCCCCACAGAGCGGGGTTTATCAGAGACTACCTCCAGAATTTGGGAGTAGAGAGAATGGAATGGCCTGCCAACAGTCCTGACCTCAACCCAATTGAACACTTGTGGGATCAGCTTGGGCATGCTGTTTGTGCTAGAGTGACCAACACAACCACGTTGGCTGACTTGCGACAAATCCTGATTGAGGAGTGGAATGCCATCCCACAGCAGTGTGTGACCATGCTGGTGACCAGCATGAGGAGGAGGTGCCAGGCTGTTGTGGCTGTGTATGGTTCTTCCACACGCTACTGAGGCTCCTGACTGTTTGTTAAATTAATAAATTGTAAAATTGCCAATATGTCTTGTTTCTTCCTTGTTACTGATAGACTTCAATCATCCAATCCACCAAACAACACCAAACAAGAGTCACTAGCAACAGCAGAATAAGCTGTTTGGCATTGGCAGAGAAGATTTGGCTCATTTTACATGGGCGCAACCCACATACTCAGCACTGCTGCTCATCCCACAAAATGCATGTTCCTTACAAATGGGCACCATTTAAAAGGGAAATAAACAGACTTTCCAACGGTATAAAATTTATTGCCAAGAAGCATTGTTACAACAGAGAAATAATCTACCAAACACAAATTTCCGAACTTTTTGTTCGATGTTTACTTTTCAGAAGGCTGACATTTCTGTTTAAAATATCCTTTTTTATTGATCTTATGTAATATTCTAATTTTCTGAGACACTGAATTTGGGTTTTCATTAGCTGTAAGCCATAATCATCAAAATTACAAGAAATAAAGGCTTGAAATATTTCACTCTATGTGTAATGAATCTATATAATATATGAGTTTCACTTTCTGAAATGAGTGACAAAAAATATTGAACTTTTTCACGATATTCAAATTTTTTGAGCTGCACCTGTATATCCATCCCTTTTCTATATGGTCAAAGTTCATTTTAATCAAATTGCTTGAGTGGTAAGGGCAGAAGTGGATAGATAGTCGGGCCTCCCTATCTCTCTGCAAGCCAGGGCCTCAGCTGTTAATATGAATGTTCTCTCTCGGGTCAATTTTGTGAGCTCCATTGATCTCGCTTCCTCACCCGCCCAAAAACTTGGGAAAAACTACAGTGCGCTACGTCTAGATTTGTTTTTTGTTTTTTGGAGGGGGGGGTCTTCGTCTAGGCTACTATAGGAAGACCAGGATGGTGCTGTTTCCTGGAGGGAGATGGAGCAGAGGGTAGTGTCCCTGCAGGCTGTGGGATATTGTGTTTTCTAACACCCCCAATGGACAGTGTGCAGCTAAGAAATGTTATGAGAAAATGTGATGGAAATGGTGTTCCATGGAATCTGGCATTGCTGTATCACCCTCTTCATCAGTGGCGGACTTAGTCATTTTGGGGCCCAAGGCAAACACAGGCATGGGGCCCTCACACATCCCTTGCTCTCCCCCCTTTTCAATCCTTATTTATCTAAGAAAGATCCGTTGTGATGCATGTATCATCATCATCATCATCATTGCTGCTGGAGCAATCTAGGTTGGCACTGCCAGCAGCAGCAATGGGTAACGTTTATGGATGTTCCTAACAACTAATTTCCCTGATGTTTAAACGGAAGTTTATACTTTGACTAGTCGACTAGTCTAAAAGTAAGAAAACAGTCAGAAAACAGTCAAAATTGAGCACAATTTAATCTATAAGGTTAAACATTGTCCAAAAAAATATTGCGTATATTATAAGAGCCATTTGAAACCGTTAATCACATTCTTCAATAACCAAATCGTATTTTAAATGCCGCTGAAATGTGTGGCACTTTACGCCTTGCATTATTTACATTGCACATTATCCTACAAAACATGACAACAATTCACTAAATAAAAGTTAACAAATAACATTTATTGAAAACAATATTCAACGTAACAAAACATTTTTAGGAAACGTGCCTGATTATTACAACGGAATTTTCATTGGGTGAACGCGATCGCATAGCAAATACAGTAAAAAATAATAATCGGTCATCAGAAAAACTACCAATAATAGGAACACAAAAAAATAACAATTAGGCCGACTGATCGATGTGACATTAGATTCGTTTTATTGGGCTATTCAACAACGCGATAGGCCTACTTGCTCTTTCCATCTCACTGGTTTAACTTGCAGGGCGAACAGGCTAATGCGTTTGGTTTTTTTCCTTCGTTTTTTTAAATTATTTTTTTAATCCGGCGTTGTTAACATTAGTAACGGATTCTCGTTTTTTTTATAAAGCAACATTTGACCAGGAAAACATGAAATTTCAGTGCAAATTATGTCAATATGTAATTTAAATGTGTACATTAATAAAATAGTAAGTTTAACCAACTAGCATTTCTGGTGCCGACTAGCGAGGGGAGCAACGTTTAATCGGCTAGTCGACTAAACGCGCACATCCCTAGTAACGTTAGCTCCTCTTCGCTAGCATTAGCAATGCTAACAACACTAGTGCTAGTGCTAGCACTCTGCTCTTCATTAGTGGCATCTGTACTACTACTAGCCACCGTGAAAAATGTAGTTAGCTTTGGTAGTTTTGCCACAAACTTTTTACTTTCCTCCTGCTTCCTCCTTTTCTCAGCACCGCTTGGGTAGCTTCGCTTAATTTTCACTTTTTAATAATCGCGCCGAGCTGAAACACGAATTGGCTACTGAATCATTTCCGCAGACGGTTCATCATGGAATAGTCCAATGTAGTGGGGACTGAGGGGGGGGCCTGACTAAGACACTCATGAATTAGGCATTCTGATGCCATTTAGCGCATGAATTTTTAGAAAGACATAATTAATTACTGGGGGGGGGGGGGGGTGGAACGTTTATGAGGCATTTAACGGGGCCCTTTGTCGTATGGGGTCAGCTTGGGGCCCCAGGCAATTGCCGACCTTTGCCTAATGGGTAAGACCGCCTCTGCTCTTCATAAGGTATTTTGGGGATCAAAGGTGCAAGGAGTCTGGCTTCAACATTATACATTTTTTGTTTAAAAAGTCTTATACTTTGTTATCTCTGGATTGCATATAAAGGTCTGACATTCCAGACTTGGACGAGTACCTTGATTGGGACGATGTCTGGTCCAATGCGTTGTTGGCTTCTAGAAATCCCGATCAACATATTCATTTTTAGTTTGCACATAGAACTGATACGACCCCTCGTAAACTTTCTGATTAAAAAATCTAACCGCCATAGTTGTACTTTGTGTTACCCGAACGGTACATGCTTTCATATGAATAGGAATGTCCAGGGCTTCATAACTTTTGGGAAATGGCAATGATAATGTATCCACCCTTTTATCCGTAGACATCCATTCTCCTTTGAAATTATTTTTCTCAATTGGCATTTCACCACACAAAGGCTAAAATTTTGTTTGGCAGGTTTAATGGCGGCTAAAAAAAATTATTGCACAAAGATGGAAAAAAGCTCAGCCTTTGACCTTTCGACAATGGGCCCTGACCTTTATGGATGTGGCATATTTTGAGTGTTCAGTCGTGCAGATGCATGGTGATAAGGCAGCTAATGTTATTCTATGAGAGGGGCTGGCAGGGGACCTGAATGAATTGCTCCTGGGGGTGTGAGACACTGGGCCTCCTGAGTTTGTCCTCTATTATTTATTTTGTTGTTTTTCGTGTGTTATTTATTTTTGTCATGAGTCCACTAGGGTTTAGTTAGTGTGTTTTATTTTGTGGTTGGGAGGATTTTTAAGTTTGGTTTCTGTTAATCGTTTGTATATGTGTGCATGTTTTTGTACGTCTAAATTGAAAATGGCCGTACTGGCGCCATTGGATGTTTCTTGATTTTAAAAAAATGTGTTCGCAAAAAAATAAAATATTTTCACTGAAACAAAATACTTGAACCTTTTTTTCTGTTGTGTCTCAGGGGGTTAAGGCCTGAGTTGAATCCAGTCCTGGAGGGCTGTAGTGTCTGCTGATTTTTTGTGTGTTTCAGGACCAGTGATTCATTTAACTAAAGAATCTACACACTTTGTTCTCTAGGCCATAATTGGCTTCTGATTGAAAAAAAAACTACAAATACCTGCAGCCAGTGCTTCCCACCTGGACTGCCCTGTTTTAAAATCTGTCTTTAATCAGTAAAACCACTTATTTGAGAAGAGTACCTGCAGTGTGGCTTTCGTAAATCTAAAGGCCTAAAAGTGAGTTTGGATATGTAACCAACATGGATCTAGGGATTTTTAGGTAAGACAAAAGCCTGTTAGGAGACTGAGGCTGAGAATATCTTTAGAGCAGATTTTTGGAGGTTCTGGCTTATCACTCAAAGGGATTGTAATACAGCAGTACCATTTGACAAGTGGTGGGCTTACAAATTTGGCAGACAGTGCAGAGGTGTTTTTTGAGAGAGGGATAGGGTAATGGAAAGAGATTCTCATCCAATGTTCTCAGGTGGGAGATAGTCCAGTTGATGAGAAGAGATTTATTTATTTATTTTTTGCAGAGAAGGGAATGACTGACCTAAAGTCACATGAGAGTGAGAGTTTTTGGCATCTCCTCTCAACTTTCCTCACTGCCTCATTTGTACAACTTTACTCACTCGAGAGGAGAAGATGACCATGGTGTAAAGGTCCTACTGCCAGAGGTGTCAAATCCAGGTTCAAAACGTAAAAGTCCTCCCCAGTATTTTGTTCCTATCACCTGGATTTTGCTAATTAGCACAGTTCTTCAACCAGGAGGTGGAACTAATGAGTGAAATTAGCTGGCTGAGTTCATGGGTTTAAGAAACACACATGGCAGGACTTTTACTTTCTGACCCCTGGATTTTACACCTCTGCCTACTGCATAGAAAACAGAGACAAGCACTGATGTTAGTGTCATAACAGCACTATCAATGCAAAAGTGAGTTCACAAAGGGCAACACAGACAGGGCTAAACACGTTAAAAAAAGGTGTGAGTTTGTGTAGGTGTGGTAAGAGGGGGAAGGAGTGTTCAGTAGTAGCATACACAGGTGTGAGTTTGTGTAGGTGTGGTAAGAGGGGGAAGGAGTGTTCAGTAGTAGCATACACAGACATACACACAAAGATGATGATGATTGTAATGAAAATGGGCAGATTCAGGAGCCACAGTGTGTAATTCCAGCCATCGCGATAAGGACATTTTCCACAGTTTCATGAAAACATTTTATGTTTCTCTCTTGCACTGTTCCATATACACTATATATATGGTCGTCGTTGTTCAGCTTCCATGGCTCATGTCAAAGCCAGAAGGGAGATGCTCAGAAGATAATTTACGATGCTTCTGAGCACAGATTATATCCTAACATTATGATGCCAGTGAGATATGGCCCTATTGTCCTCACAGCTGAGTGAGTAATGAGGCCCGTGGAGGAAGTGATTTGGTTCCGAGGTTCGCATGTATATTACTGAAGCTTACACTCAGAGGGCTCTCCCAGGGTGGAATATTTTATGGGAGTTATGGGCAACAAAATGCATTAGTCTCGTTGTAACTCAGCTGTGGAGGCGGAGGAGTCCAAACCGGCATCCAAATGCACATCCCCCTTGCTCAAACTTTATTTGTACCCTTTCCAATGAAATGTTAGCTCTGGCAAGCCGACTGATTGAGATAATACATTTCAAGTGTTAGTAATGCCACCTTAAGTGCCCGCGCAGGAGCAGAGCAAATTAATAGTGTCCGTGTCTCCATCACGGGCGATTGCATTACCTTCTGATTTATGAAACAACAACCTTAAATAGAAGGGTAACCTTGAGTGCCAGATGCAAAGTAAAATGTGTTTTCCGTTCCGGCGGCAGAACGAAAGCACTACCTGAAAGATTTCCCCCGAGCTTTGCGGACATATTCAGAAGGGTGTGGGTCATTTATAAGTATTATCTCTTTCAGATTGCTTTCCAGGGAGCCTCAATTTTATTTCAGCCAGATGACCTGAGAAGGGTACTCACAGAAATTACTCGATACGGAGAAATGAAGCACATTTTAAAATAGGGGTGCAACAAATAATCGATGTAGTCGACGAAAATCGATGACCAAATTTCACGCTGTGGAGGTGAATTAAACACATAATTTTTTTTCCAGGGCTGATGATGGAAGTAGCTAAGGAGTGAGATATCATGCTTCCTTCTCATCTTTGTTAACTAAAAAGGCTGTGAGTGTGAACTGCAACATTTGCAAAGCTGACCTTGCCTGCCATGGGAGCACATCAGTTTTGCTTGAGCATCTGAAGACTAGTCTCGATTAGCTAGCTAGCTACAGTAGCTAATGTTCATGTTAAAAGCCATGTTACTTCACGTTATGAGCTGTAACGTTTTCTATTTTGAAAAACAGTTTCTCTTGATCAATTAATTTTTAATTGCGTTTTACATACAGTAGCAAATAATAACCTATTATTCACAACGATCCCGTTCACATTCCAAATGTGCCGTTAACTTTACCATCTTAAACGTTACATCATTGTCATCATGGCGACGTTTACGGTGAATGTGTTACAACTCCTGTCTATTCGTGCGTGCCCAATGTGCATTGCATTCGAATTGATTTATGGGTTTGTCTGATCTCATTCGAACTTGACTTTTGGAAAAAATGACAGCCCTAATAACTCACATCTCCATTTATCGTGAAACTGGACATATAGACAGGCAACATTTATTTAAAGTGCATTTTAATATCTACACAGAATTCTAGAATCAAGAACAAAAAAGATGGCTTGAATGTAGATTTTTTTTAAATGGAGTAACTGGCTTTCTCGTGGCACAACGCCTACCATAACAGTTTTGTCCACCGCCCTTCTTCCGTCATCATTATATGTTACAGGGAAGCCAAAATGCTCCCATACATACGACTTAAATGATGCGGGAGGCCTCTCAAGTTCTTTCGCTCCTCCGCTAGCCATGACTGTCACTGCGCTTTTTTCTTTTTTCTTCTTCGCTTTTTCAATATGCCTCGTTCACGTGAACACACAACTGCTTTTTTAAAATAATCAAATCACTGCAACTCTGCATCAAGATTTAGGGAATTATTACTTTAAAAAGTAACAGCGGCAGTAAAACTGTATTTCACACTATGATGGTTAAACACGTTGCAATTAATCCGCGGTTCACATGCGTGCCGAACCAGGGGGGGGGGGTGGGATAATATCATAGTCCAGTAATACGTTTTCTGTACTGCATCCACACTATAAATTAAAAATGTATGTTGTATTGATGCCAGAAATGTGCTTTGATTAAGGGAAAACTGCTGTATTTTTGTTATATTTTATTGCTGCTACTTTGCCTGTCCTTGCTTTTAAATTCTGACAGGAAAAAATGTAGTATTTGAATTAAGTATTCATTTTTATTGTCTTTATTGTTAGTCAGCACATGCCTAAAACAACCTCAAGATAAATTTAAAAGCTGATAGCTAAATAAGAGCCATTGAGTAATTGTGCGATTCATAATCCGAATAGTCGATTATTCGTTTCAATAATCGATAGATTAATTGACTATCAAAATAGTCGTTAGTTGCAGCCCTATTTTAAAATAAAAAAGGTTACTGGTACTTAATTCATTTCTAAGAAAGAAATGGTTACAACATGACAAAAATAATGCTTCAACATGTCTACTGGCAATTTAAACATGCTGGAGTCCCAGGGAATATACTGTGAAATTACGCATGTATAGTTTGTTCAATTAGGAGTGAGAGCTTCGGTCATTGAGAGATGCTGGGCATTGGGACATTTGTTCCAAATGATCTCTTAATTACAACATGGAACAGATCACCAGTTTAATTGTGCAAGGCGAAAGTTGATTGCTCCCAGTCAATGAACTGATGATTCAAATGTTTTAGTTTTTTTCCTAAACCTTTTGGGCTCTTGATTTCCAGGGCTGAGGTGGAAAGAAGGCTGAGGTGGGTCTAAAACAGCACACACAGAACACAACTGAAAAAGCCCTTCTTTTTTCATTGTATTTTCTCCAGCTTCATGTTACTGAAAAATAGATTTGCTAAAAATAAATAAATTAGATTTGCTTGTGTATTTGCTGAAACCTCAATTTTAGGGTATCAGGTCACCAGTAAGATATGACATGAACGTTATTGCCTGCATTTGCCTTCTAACTCGCATCAAACCAAAATGTGGTATTTTTCACAGGGTTTGAATTACACTCTGCTGGCTTTCGGGGGTGTTTGGGGAGGGGGGGTGGTGATTGCGATAATGGATTGCTTTTGGGGCGGGGGTTAGGGTCTCTTCCAGGGCTCCCCTTGACTCCCACATAATTCAAACCTTGTTTTTTTTGCAATATTCATATTTAGTTTTGCATTAAATTTCACCCCTTTTGTGTCTTTGCAAAAGAATTACAGTAGAACAAAACCTCAGTGTAGACTGGCCAATCACCCTTATCGTCATGTGACATAATAAAGATGTTCTACCTGGCAATCAATGAAGTCAGACAGGAGTTAAATCTGGTGAACTACAGTTTTTAGAAAGTTACAAACAAACTGTTTGTATATGTAGTGCTGCAATGTCAGTTACATTTTGTGTTACAGGGATATGTTTTCTATGGAGAGCCATATTCTGACTTTTATATGTGAAATTTCATTATCATCCACTGATCTACAATGCCGAATTACATTTTGTCACCCTATAGGCACACAACCAAGTCGTATTTTAAAGCCAATACCACTGCAACATCCAATCTGCAGTGACTGACTTTATCGACCCACTGGCTTCTTTGCTGGGGGATTTAAAAAGAAAGAAATAACACATATTTGGTGACTCGCTCCACTGTTTTTGAAAGCCACAAGGACATAAAACCATATGAAAAAAGAGGAAATATTTTCTGTGGCTTTAAGTCTGTTTTGACAGTCTTTTCTTTTTTTTTTTGACGCCACAGCAGAGCTACTGAATACGGTGGGAGGGCCGCATGTCAAAGTAAAATTCAGTAAAAGCGCAAACAGGAAGCAGTGTTGCTAACGGCATGGCTGCAGTTGCCATGGTGTCTCCGGTGCATCAATCAGTTCGATGCTGAGACCATGAAACAAACACAAAAGAAAAACAAGTATAAAAGCTTTGCGTATACCCTAATTCTGATTTAATCACAGCTAGACTATTTATTTATTTATTAAACCAGGAATGGGACACAGTGCACATTTCTTTACTTTCTTTACTGTGCATGACCAATTCCCACCGTAATTTGGAATGGCCAATCTTCTGAAACTGCAGTCGCCTACATTGCACAAACCCCACTGCTGATTCAGGAGAGTAGACAACTACGGTTTTCCTCCAAAACACGTGGTGTCACCAGCTGCTTCTTTTCACACCGCAGACTACGGCTAAGCTCGCATAGAGCAGAGTCAGAGGAGGGACTTTTTATATACAGGACCTGTGACTACAATCTACGGGCGTCCGGTCGACCAGCAGGGGTCGCTAGATAGCAATGCACACAGAACCCTATCTGACTAAAGCAGGGGTGGGCAACTCCAGGCCTCGCGGGCCGGTGTGTGTGCATGTTTTTACTGCCACCAGTTATCACGGCTCAACCAGCTAATTAGTCATACACACAATCACCGATTCACTCCTAAAGCGATAAAACGCTAAAATACACGCATACCGGCACAAGAACATTCATCAGCTGCTGTTAATATCACGGATACATACATTAAAATATCAGATCATGTAAACGATTGGGCTAATTAAATAATTGTTAACTGGTGGCAGCAAAAACCTGCATACACACCGGCCCGCGAGGCCCGGAGTTGCCCACCCCTGGACCATCCATCAACCTACATTTGATTCATTAAAATTAATCCAGTTATGTATTTGCAGGGAGCAAATACAAAACAGGATCGTCTCCGGCACTCCAGGACCAGGGTTGCCTACCACTGGCCTACAACAACAAACCTCCACAGTCTTTTTATTGGATGTAGAATGGGTGTTTTTTTCATTTAGCCATCTTTATTTACAAGTGTATTATGCATATATATATATATATATATATATATATATATATATATTATTTTTAATTTCTTTCCTAAAATAATATTCCTAGGTCCAAAATGTCATGAAACTTATAGGCCTGTATTTTCATGGTGTTGTGTTTGGATATGATGCACTGTCAGTTGCTGACTGGTCTGTTTATTTGTTTAAAGGAAAACTCTAAAACACTTTGACGTTGTTAGAATTTGCATATTGGTGATGTAAAATGCAACCCACGTCCTATTTCCCAGTTTTGCGTAGTATTTCAGTTTTTTAAACTCAAGCTCTCTAGATGACATGACGTCACGCTGTGATAGTGCCACAGCAGGCATGATAAAGTTTAGTATTAGAGTGTGTCTTCAACTCGCTATAGCACCTACTAGTATCCGATATTCATTTCAGCCCATTAGGCACAAGTTTGCCTTCAATCCCCGCTCATCAACTTTGTGCAATACTCCTACTGAGAGAAATCAATCATTCATCAAGACGACATACTGATGTGTGCAGTGCTGGCAGCCTCAATAGTCCAGATGCAACAGCGTGGCTTCGCAGGGGATTGAGGGCAAGGCCACAATCTCTGACTATGCTGTTAGCCTTTAAGCTAACATTCTCATGAAGGGGGGTGATGGAAGCTGTCCTGGATAATGTAGAAAAACAACACACTGGCGCAGATCTGGATAAAGACTGGCAGGATAGCAAGTAAAAAATTGTGAAAAGCTATAAAGTAAAATACATCACACATATCAGATAATGAAAGGCAAAAAAGTTGCCCACCCCTGGACTAAAGTCTCTCATTCCTTGGGTGACGCAATGGCCAATTGCGCCTCGCCCTATGAAGCTACAGGCACAGTCGGCACTGCCATCCAGCAGCCACAATGCACATTTCTAGCTGTTTTAGAGCCCTGTAGTGTCCCAGAGAATCTCGCTGATGTTACAGGCATTTATGGATAGCCAGCTCCGAATCAAGCGGGAAAGAAAAGCATCTTCTCAAATGTTGAAAGTGGTTGCATGTCAGTTCTCACTTCCTCATGTTCTGTGCTTATTGTCCATACATATCCTGTTTTTGCATGACATCACAGAAAGGCACAGATAAATACAATGCTGCCAAAAAACTACCCACAACATACCAACTGCACATTATAACTTTCAGTGTTGGGGAGTACTTTAACTCCATGTATTTAAACTAGTAGTTTACATTTTGCAGCAGTTTTCTAGTAGTTCAACTACATTGGAATTTGTGTAGCGGTTGTAATAGTCAATGACTTTTTTTGGCATTTTGAAGTGTAGTTAACTACAGGAACTACCAGCTACTTTTGGCCCTAAAAATGTTTTTCCAGCCCCCTTTGACCAAATACCGCCTCCTCTCTGTCTTTCCCCTCTAATTCTAATAGTGGCATCCAGCTGGCTCCAGTCAGAGCATTTATGGATGATCTGACAATCACAGCAAAGTCAATGACCGAAGGCAGATGGATTTTGGAATATCTGGTCAGAAGCCTGGTATTGAGGAAGGGATAGGTTCCGGTTTAAAGGGTCAGTTTACCCAAAAGTTAAATATTTATATGCTTCTACATACCCAGAGTGCTATGTATCCATCCAGGTAGTCTCACTGAGAACGTACTAGATTTGTAGATATCCGCTGCAGCTCACCGTGATTTCACCCTGATAAAACAGACCTCAAAGGTACAAAATTTGTGGTGCTCAAAAGCGCCAAAAATGTACGTTCGGAAAAAAAAACAGCAACAGTAATGTCTGAACCAAAGCATGCCAGTGTTCTGGGGCTTATGTCTACACAGTGCACCCTAGCATACTCTAATTATAATGACTCTGAATGGTGAAAATGCCCAGCACATGGTTCTCTGCATCCATCAGCCTACATTTGATTCATTAAAATTAATCCAGTTATGTATTTGCAGGGAGCAAATACAAAACAGGATCGTCTCCAGGACCAGGGTTGCCTACCACTGGCCTACAACAACAAACCTCCACAGTCTTTTTATTGGATGTAGAATGGGTGTTTTTTTTCATTTAGCCATCTTTATTTACAAGTGTATTATGCATATATATATATATATATATATATATATATTATTTTTTTTTTTTTTCCTAAAATAATATTCCTAGGTCCAAAATGTCATGAAACTTATAGGCCTGTATTTTCATGGTGTTGTGTTTGGATATGATGCACTGTCAGTTGCTGACTGGTCTGTTTATTTGTTTAAAGGAAAACTCTAAAACACTTTGACGTTGTTAGAATTTGCTCTCTAGATGACGTGACGTCACGCTGTGATAGTGCCACAGCAGGCATGATAAAGTTTAGTATTAGAGTGTGTCTTCAACTCGCTATAGCACCTACTAGTATCCGATATTCATTTCAGCCCATTAGGCACAAGTTTGCCTTCAATCCCCGCTCATTAACTTTGTGCAATACTCCTACTGAGAGAAATCAATCATTCATCAAGACGACATACTGATGTGTGCAGTGCTGGCAGCCTCAATAGTCCAGATGCAACAGCGTGGCTTCGCAGGGGATTGAGGGCAAGGCCACAATCTCTGACTATGCTGTTAGCCTTTAAGCTAACATTCTCATGAAGGGGGGTGATGGAAGCTGTCCTGGATAATGTAGAAAAACAACACACTGGTGCAGATCTGGATAAAGACTGGCAGGATAGCAAGTAAAAAATTGTGAAAAGCTATAAAGTAAAATACATCACACATATCAGATAATGAAAGGTGGAATAAATTGTACATTGCTCCAACATGTTTACTAACGATGTATGTGTTTCAGCCAGGAGTTTAAAGCCGGTTGTTTTTACGACATGGAAACTGCAGGCAGTTGAATTTGTCTAAATGGAATAATAAAAGGTTCCCTTGGCCTGACTGAAAGCTGCAATAAGGACTCAAACACACTATTTTCTTATTTCTTATTTTATTGAGTATTTCTTTCCTCAAGGTGATATGTTAAACCAAAACAACCAATATATTATCATGGATTCTGCTAAATAAAATTGATAAATATGTTTTTCTAACTGCAAGTACCACCTGTGTGAGTAAACATGCATTTGCATATAATTACTGAAAATGAAAAACGAACTGGTTTTATTCAGGTGCTGCAATGGGATGCTTCGTAATGAATGGGCATTAGATTGCTTCATGAGTACAGTATATTGGCCTCTTGCTGTTGGAGGACTTCATTACAGGCTATAAAACCTGCCTGGTCACTGAAAACAGAGGCTCCAAGTAATAACGTTATAACCACCATTTTATATCTCTTTTAGGAGGTCGTATACAGAAAGCAGTGGAGCTAGCAAATTATCCAAAAGATGGGCTCATCACAATACTGTTTAAACGCAAATACACTTATGCTGTGGAGTAATGAAAGAGAGCACATCTTTAATTTCTAGGCACTTCATGACTTAAGTGGTCAGAATTATTGATGATTATCGCTTCATTTGAAAGTAGGCTATGCTCCTATTCACGCACATTGGTGAACCTTGTATCCCTATTGAAGTCACTAACCGTGCAATTATTTGCCGCAAACTAGCAGCGACAGAGGAAGCGGAATGAGTAGAGAAAATGTCCACTGTTGCAGGTTTGTTGGCTGCACAGGCTCTCTCTCCTGGGAATGGTGCGGACCTGTGTTTCCCAAAACAAACGAGCAGCTGCAGATTGTGTAACTCTCTGGGGACAGTCCAGTCCAGAGTAGACAAATTACTATTAGCACATGCACACAGGTCAAGTGTGTGTGAGGGGGGGGTCACAGATTAATTTTCAGAGGCAGACTAAGGGGGAGGGGGTACTACAGACCTTTAGGCACTGTGCGTATGAATGATTTAGAGGGTGAAAATAATGGTGTGTGTGTGGGGGGGGGGGGTCCTTTTTTACTTGAAAGGAAAGCCATCCAATTTAAACCGTGCTCACTTCTCTCCGATCACTCTGTTAGACGGTGCCATTCTGGGGCATGGAGAACCACTCCATTGAAATGTAGAGTATAGTGCATGCGTTTGCTCTGCGGCTTTGCTCTGGGCAAGAGTGCCACGTAAATGCCTCAGTATACAATTCAATGTAAAGCATGAAGCTACTTACAGAAGGAAACAACAGGAAAAAGCTCCCACTACCCCCTAAACATTTTAATGTAATACACATGTGCTGAATCCGAAAGAAATGGGTATTTTACAACAACAATAATAATAATATTTATTTTTTTTATCAGTTGTACATGATGTTCACTCCTCACCTTCAAGGTGTAACTGGTTACAGAAAACCTAACTCAACTAACTTGTATAGCCTATATTCCAAACCACACCCTTTTGTTATCTTAGCATCATAGCCATATCATTTTAGCAGTTATATAATTTTTCCGCATTATATTCATTCTTTAATTTTAATCCCTGTAGAGCGGAAAAATCTATGTCAGCCACTGTTGTTTATTTTATTAGTAACCAGATGGTTGGCTCTTGTGTGTCTTCCATTTATTTTCTTTCCCTCTAGGATGTTATGGTTGGCAAGCTGAAATTCTTGCACTACATTTTAATGTTACCTCCAGTGCCAGTAGTATTGGGCTTGGTCACTCCATATTAGATGTTGCATGATGCATACAATTTTTATATTTTAGCGGAAAAGGTGGAAAGGCAGAATTATCAATAATATGGACCCTCTTGACAGCCTATAGAAAGCCTATAGGCATCCTTTTTTAATGTTTTTTTAAAATAATCCCACATTACCCACAATTATTCTGTATTTATACTGAAACTAGAGTGGGTAAAACAGATACTGTGACAAGTGCATTTGCCTCTCATTTCTTAATCCTTGGGATTAGTGACAAATTCCATTTTGTTAAAAACATTGTTGTCATTTTTTTAATGCATCCGTACATACAGTTTTAGCATTTCTCACAAACTACACGAGAAATCCAGTTAAGCAGCATATTCACATTATCGCAAAATTCTAAACAAAAACAATAATAATCATGATGCTGAAGTAATAATTGCGTGTTTAATGTTTTATTCATTTGGTCCACAAGTACAGTACGTTTGTTAATTCCTTTTCATTTTTTGGTGTTATTAAAACTGTGTTGCCTGATTGCACTAATAAATTGGGTCTCAGATCAAAACACACTGAAATTGGGTTCTGTAAACTGACAACTCAGCCAGTTGTCACGTCTTATAAAAAAAGATTTAAATATTTCAGTAAATTAGAGTCAATCTGAGGCAATCAAATCACTTTGTTCACCTAGTTTCTACAAAGGGTTCATTCCAATCGCTTATTTTATCTGTCCTCGTCTCCTCGCCTAACCCGGAAATTGAGGTCCGCCATCTTTACGGACATTCCAAACTGCTAAATGCTCCTCGGAGGAGCGAGGAGTAGGGAACGAAGAGGCTCCCGGAGGATGCTTCAGTGAGGAAACGCAAGTGTAGCCTTTGCGGAAACCTTTTCTCCGATCACGTGAAGTGTATAAATTATCCACCACTCCACATCTGCCACGTTGCAGGCACGCCCCAACACAAATGCTATTTTACCGTTCCTTTCCATGTATTACGAAGCGCTAATCCATAATGACACTCATTCTTTATAACTAACAAAAGTAATGTTTATTCATGGAAAAATAAGCTAAAAAGCATTATAGTACGTTAGAGCACGTAAACATACTATGACGTTCCATGCCTAATGTATGTTGCCTCGATTCCTCCATCCTCGTATCGTTTTCTCTGTTGGGCGGAGCTAAGGAGCAAGGAAAGGACAGGAGGAAATGATGCAATGAGTGAAAATAAGCGATTGGAACAAACCCAAGGAGATAACCATTGTGCACCTTTCCTAGTTCTTCCATAGGGATAACAGGCTGTTCCATGTGGCACACGGCTTACTTGAACTTCCATCTGTTTGTTTTAAGTCAGGTTAATTTATCTTGTGAACTATGTTCTTCACCTTAAAAACGTCCTCAGAAAATCCACAACCCCCCTCCAACCCCACAACACACACACACCTCATCCCCATCTCCACATATCAATTAAGGTTTTAATTAATTAAATGCAAAACCTGTAACATCAGAGCACTCGCTAAGAGACGGAGAATATGACGCGGCCATCAAATTAATTATAATGGCCCATCCAATTATTCACAAACAATGTGAAATGAAACATTATGTGTAGCAGTCGATAGTTATCATTAAATTATTGCAGGGATTAGCGCCCACGGCGTGGCCGGGGCACCTCATCGTTTTAGAACGGCACGAGCTACGGATGGCACAGAACATTTGATTCATGAACATAACAGGCAGCGCTGACGTTCGTTTTACCGTCGCCTCAGAGAAGACCCACAGACAGAGGCTAATTAATCACCTGTGGGTGTGATTCTGAACAATATGAACACATTTAGAGATACATTCCACCTGCTCCGGGAGCATTTTGCAGGCTGGCCAAGACATTGGACACGCATAATATCCCGGGGAAAGCAATACCTAAAACAACTACCAAACGCGAGAACTAAACCACCAATTCTGATGCAACTAGTGCAATTCTCAGAGTTCTGGGAGCGAAGGATTTCCAAAGCTTACGGCTGCGATGTATATGTTGTTGTTGTTTTTTACCGATTCTCTGTAATCTGTTTTCATATTACAGTTTTATCATGTTGAATATTATAACGTCACTGATGTTGTGTGTCAGTGAGTCTCTGAGGGTGAGAACAAAAAACCCACCACATGACACACATCATTTTAAGCACAACCAAAAGCATAACTAAAAAACTAGTAATAAAAAGTTACTCAGCCTACTATTATTTCTTAATTAAAGGTGCAGTGGACATTTCACTTTTGTAAAGAAATGTGGCTGTTTATTCCATCAGTACAATGCATATCACTCCTGTGAGAAGAATGAGTGAATAAGTTCTAGATATAATTAAAATACTTTTGAAACATAAAAGAAGAAAAGCTTTGTAGTTTACTTAGGTTTTTCGGTTGCAAGGCTCAAAATACATTGCCAAATCAATATTTCATCAACTGGATAGTAAGCAAAATGTTTTTTTTATTGAATACAACGCATATTTTCTGCTGAATTCATAATAAACTGTCCGTTTTGAAAGACGTCAGCCCGGATTCTATCAACATTTCACTAATAACTGTGACATAAAAATGAAATCATGAGTAAGTTTGTGTTACCCGTTTCCTTCACACATCCAGTTTGGAAGTGATTTGTTGATTACTGAACTAGCCAAAAAAGGACCTGCATATATTCAACATTGAGGGTAAATGCTAACTGAACTCAAGCCTTCAGCTGTAATGTTAAGCAGGTACCCCTAGTAGACCAGGGTCCTTATTTATAAAATGGTCT
The DNA here is from genome assembly GCA_022702515.1 of Ilyophis sp. 1 JC-2022. NCBI lineage: Eukaryota > Metazoa > Chordata > Actinopteri > Anguilliformes > Synaphobranchidae > Ilyophis > Ilyophis sp. 1 JC-2022. The sequence continues at coordinate 25,081,756 of CM040401.1, forward strand.
TACGATCAAATTATATCTTAAATAGTAGCATACGCAGAACACATAACTAGGTTACTAGTTAAAATCACAATTTGCCGTGGATATGATCATATTTCCACATAAAATTTACAGTGATTTAAATGCGGCCCCATGTCTTCAGTCTCAGTGGTTAAAGCCTGTGTAAAGACGGAAAATGAAAGGGCCAAGAACATGGACAGGTGGGGCTCTGCCATATAGGGGCTGATGAAGCAATGTTACCATCTCCGGTGCTATTTCAGATGAAGGGAAGCCTTGCGTGACGCGTCACAAACACAAGAATTAATGAATCACTCGCAGAAATTAGCTTATAAGATCTTTATGGTAGACGTTTTAAAAAATAAAGTTTTTTTGAGAAGGGCGAAGAGATGGGAACGGGAGAGATTATTAAACAGCGATCTGGAAAGCCCCTTCAGCATTATCCAGGATTGCTGATAGAACTGCCTGAGTTTAGTATGGTTTCCAGTATCATTTAATAGCAGAAGACAACCCAATCAGCATTCTGTGCCTTTGAGTAATCTGACTTTGAGCGCTTGTTATCTCACTACAAAGCCATACCCTTTCCAATACGTAAGTAAGGTTATGTTCATCAAACTAAAAACATGCAGTGTTTTTCTCAAAATGACTTGATTTTGTTTTGAATATTTAGACTGGACATAATGAACATAAAATGTATGTTCAGGACTGTGTGCTACAAATCGTGTTGTAAAAATGTGTTTAGTGTCAATCTAAATAAAACTGACAGATTCAATAACCTTTATGTGGATATTTAGGCAAAGTATGTAATCTATAACATAGCAACACTGCCACCAAGTGTAATATAGCGGGATCACAATTAAGTCACATACGATTCACCTGTGTGTCCACACACTGGAGTATTCTGCTCAATGTTGCATGATATTGAATGGCATTAATTAGCAGGAAATTGTTAATTACATTACATTACATTACATTCATTTAGCAGACGCTTTTATCCAAAGCGACGTACAGTAAGTGCATATAGAAAGGTCATCGAAGTAACTACAGAACAGATAAGAAAGCACATTCTTCTCATACAGTATCAGCTATCCCTAGTAACGAACACAGTGCAGTTCACAGTGAACTGGGTAAATCATCTCTACTACAATTCTATTCTAAATAGTATAAACTTGAGTACACAGTTCAACAAGAAGACATACCATGAGGTCCTAGATAAGCATTAATAAGTTAATGACAAATACAGTGTTTCTTATGAAATAAATACATTTTTGTAGGGAGTGAGAGGATATATTTGGAAAGACAAGAGGGTGCTTAATCTTGATCTTCTAAACATGCAACGGAGTGAAATGATAATGGATTGTAGGCTACTTACGTACATGGCGCAGAATGTGGGAGGGGGGGGGGGGATGTCAAGTAAAACCAGGGAGGGAAGGATCTTCTGACAGAATGTCTAAGTAGTTAATTTATTTTAAATAATTTATATCCAAATTCAGGAAACTGCATTTATTGGGATTTAGACAGTGTTTGTCCAGTTTTGGTGATACAGCAGCTCGCCGAGAAAATGACTTTGTAATCCTCACACTTAGAGAGAGCAGGTTTATCCAGCAGCACAGATAAATATTGTCTTAAAACACATTGCAGTGTAGCTCCAGTCCCAGGTGCAATAAAGAGTGTGTTTGGGTTTTGTATTCACTTTCTCTCAAGGGCAAATGTCTAGTGTTTTTGTGTTGGCTCCCAGCTGTCTGCACGATGGATCTTATTTGTTAGCCAACATCATTTTGCGGCTGTCTCTCTGATCAGACGCAATGAAATAATACCCCACAGCACTATCATATAACTCTCAGCACTGTGTCTGCAACTTAATGTGTTTCTCCAACCTCACCTGTATCTGCCTGTCCCCACACACAGACACAAAAGGTACATGCACACATATGCAGTGTATACACACACGCACACACACACACACACACACACACACACACACACACACACACTGCAATTTGCTCACTCAAAATACCCACCTGATGAGGTCCACTGAGTTCTGGAAGGCATTTCTATGCTTGATGCACTGTTGTAGGTTACAAATGACTCTCTGAAATAAAGATGGTAAAAACCCAGTCCTCAAACACATCTTACAAGCATACAGGTCGTTCAGACGCTTCTATACATGTTGTGGAATCACTTTTTTTTTAAATCTGGGTCACAGAACAGAGTAGACTCAGCCAACGTGGTGTCAGATATCTAGAGGGTTATATAACCTCCTTGGTACCAAGCAAATCTACCTGCTACATTACTTTGTGAAGAACTTCCTCATTATAGGGGAGCTTACTGTGAGAAACCCTGTGTTTACCAGCCAGGGGAGTAATGAAAAATGGCCGTCAGGTGACCGCCATACACAGGCAGGTTTCACTGTATTTGTGCACAACCAACTCCCGTTTCTGCTGCAATTTCCTGAGCGTTTTTTCCCTCCGGCACCTTTTATAATCACTTAGATTTTATTTTGGTCGAGTGTCATTTTAAAACGGAAACCCGTAACTTTAACAGAGTAAGAACACTCTCCACAATACGACAACGATGGCAGCGCGCCCTTACATACCAATTTTCCGTGGTTGCCACGTGATTTCATGGGTTACTTTTAAATAGCCATCATAGAGAGCCACAGCATGGCCGCCAACCGTGTTGTGCAGGTGACCGTGATGCCATGGTAATATATACAGAAACGTGAGGGGGAGTAGGTCTAGGGAGTAGGGGGAGTGGCCATCATGGACAGGTGGCCGCCATACAAAGTTGACCGCCAAGGCAGGTTTTGCTGTTGCTACTTGTAGATTGTCCAAAATGCTAGGTGAAGCCTACATGCTCAGCCATAATATGACGTTCTGAAGGACTCAAAACAAACATGGTAGTTTGTAGTATCACGGTAGTATTTGCGGTAGTATCGCGATAGTTTCCCAAGTACTGCAGTACCTCATTCAGTCTTCAGAGCTTTGTAAAAAGTGCACAGTAAAATTTAAATACAAACTTGCTTCATTTTGCAGTCAGCCCATGACTTCAAGCGACTGCCATCCATCTGGTTTCAGTCTCTTCAATCAAGAGACCTGTGGCCAACTTATATGCTGTGACAGAGAGGGATCCCACAGAAAAACCCGTCATTTCTTTCCTTTGAGAGACGTGGTGATTTAATGAGTTTATAAAGTGCAAGGCAATATTTCTGTAAAAAAAAAGCAAATGCAAGCGGAATCACTGAATCCTACACTGTCAGGTTGACGGAATAAAATCTAAGTAAAGACCTACAGCAAAACCTGCACTGAAAAAAGATGGAATCTTTTAGATGGTAGTTTCCTTGCTACCAAAACTAGATCAATAGGCAAAATAAATTAAATTAAATCCTGATCATGCCAACTTGTCGTGTCCCATAATTGATGCACCTTGTTGGTACATGTAACAAGGTGATTCACAGGTTACAAACACAGTCTAGTCTTATAATCAGAGTACAAAAGACAGGAGCAGTCAGAACACGCGTATCTTTCTTTGCTTAACTGACTGATAGACCATATGGTTCCTTTAACCCACTGCTGTGAAGGCTAATGTTGTAAACAGATGCAAAGGGATATGTTTTTTCACTGCAGTTGTGATGGACCTCTTTGGTCTTGGTGGTTAGAGTTAATTACTTACGGAACAACATCCAATTGGGAGTTGCACTTTCCACACCAATTTGCTTGTACTGACGAGCTGAGCCTTTATAAAAATGTTGGTAAGGAGAGAGCAGCACTGGTTTCTGTTTATTTATAAAGCTCTTCTTTATAAATCACTGGTTTACCTCATGTCACTTTTGGTCTGGAATGTAGGGACTTACAATACACGCTCCCAAGACTGGCTAGTCTTCCAGGTTCCTTAAGTTGGCTCGGATTTAGGAAAGACTGCATTTAAATTGTGTTAACTCCGTTTAATTTTGAATGTAACAGTTGATTAAATTAATTTTATTTTTCAATTTTACTTCTTAAAAATCTATTTAATTTTAAATGCAATCGTTTTATCTGATTCCATTTTTAAAAAAAGTGTTTTAATGTCATTTCATTTTGTATGCAATTGTTTTAATTAAAATTCTTAACTATTTAATATTTGAATGCATTTGTTTTGATTGATTCCTTTCTTTTGTTGTTTCATGCATTTGTACTTTTGGCACCATTGCAAACGAGGGCTCACACCCTCAATGCGTCTTCGGAGAACTAAACAAACTGACTGAATCATTCATTGAGCCCATCACGCGGCCGCTGCTTACCTCCTAAGCACTTCCCCTCCACTATTCTCCTGGGGGATACACCGTTTTCCCAAGTCCGGCAAAATCATGCAAACTGAGAAGAGCAAAAGCCTGCTCGTATTCTCATATTTCATAACTCAATAGCAGAAGCCCTCTCATATTCTCATACCTCACATGAAAGGATCACTTTCTGATGCAGTGATCTGACAGCGAGTCTGAACTGTTAACACAGGGAAAGGCCTTGTGGAAGGAACAGGCGCTAGTCTCTCTTCAGCAGCTGCCCACGTTACTCTCCGCCACAGAAAAGCCGTTGCAGGGCCCCCTGCTGGATGGGAGGGCACTGGCAGCTGAGATGGTGACCAGGAGATTTCATTTGGAAAAACACACTTAAGTGCGCAGCTTATTTTTATAAAGATATCAGGGACCGCCCGGTCATGCTTAGTCGGTAGCAATCATAGAAAGAACTGTTGTGAGAGAAATCCGGCGCCATACACTGTTATACTGTCAAATTCTGCATTCTAAAACCAGTGATTCGGCCCAAATATTCGTTTTCATAAACAAAGTGGCTTATGACATAAACCTATCGAAGAGATAGGCCTGTCACGTTGTAAACCAATCAATAAAAGTGAAAAGAAAAATAAGTGAAAGATGGGAAAGACATCACACAGACCAAGGAGCTTTTGGGAGGAGAGAAACCAGAAACAGGCCTACAGCATATATTAAGTTCTAATACATTTTTAATTTAACAATAAAATGCATGGGCATTGTTTTGTACAGACGAGTCATTTTAGGGAGTAAGAATGGCTTAAACACATCCTTTTGTTCCCACTCAACAGGTATGTATGAACAGAACTGCTGCTGTTGAATCCTGTCCTCATGATCACAGAAAATGCACCCCCCGCCCCCACAGAGTTAAGCTTCCAAACGGCTGATGTGCTTCGTAATGGAACTCTGGGGGGACCAAAAACCATTCCGAAAACGGAAAAATTGGGAGTTTGGGTGGGGGGAAAGCCATTCCTCAAAGGGCAAAAGTGATGGATTTTTACAGGAACGTTCAAGTGAAGTGGCCGTGGGTCAGCGGCGGTCACTTTCACTACAATGAGTGTATGATGGTACGGCTCTTCAGCTGTTCCACATACTCCTTAGCCTGGTCGAACCCAGTCTTCTGCTCCACAATGGGTGGCGCCCCCTCCACCAGCTTCACAAAGTAGTGGCAGTGAACCTTATCCATGATCCCGAACATTCCTCTGCCGTGGATCCGCAGCCGTTTCAGGTACTTCCCCTTCCCAGAGAAGGACTCGGCTAAAGAAGCGCAAACACAAAATAAATAATCAACCTGCTACTCCATACTGCAGCACTTTCCTGAAAGACCTGAACAAGATAATTGCACAGTTGCACAATACAGATGTACTTTAAAAGAGGGGGTGTTATCAGAGGATAATTTGGAATTATTTAAGTAAGGATTTTTTTTCTTCCCTACAAATTAGGCCAATTAGGCTCTGGCCAGGGGGAAACCCATTACTCAGCAGTTCCGTTCGTGAAAGACATTTTAATCCACACTTTCTCTGGGGTGGGATTTTGCCAGTGTGGTATTTCAAGACGTTGGCTGTAAAATAAATAACTAAAATAAAGAACATACTCCCTGAGAACACGCAAGAAACTGCTAATGACCATTTTATGGCCATATGGCCACAGAATGCAGGAAGGCACATTTCTCATTAGGAACTGGCTTGAACAAGTGTCTTGTAAGGGCGGGAGGGTTTATACCCTCTGGCTGTAAGTACTTACCAATGTACAAGTTTGATTTGTACTCAACATTGTGATTTCTAACTGCCATTTCCTGTGCCTCTAACAGAACCTTTAGATAGAAAAAATGACATTAAAAAAAGTTTAAGAGAAGAATAGAATATGATCAAACTGTGCATGCAGGAAATACAACTCTGCACGAGGCCCACCTCCTTCATTATCTTTGCTCCCTTCTTGTCGTTGAACTCAAGCTGTGCAATGGCCTGGTCAACAGACATGCCTCTTATCTGTGGACAAAACAAACCATATCAATAACAGGGCATATGGTTATGTGATTTTGGATTCATTTTTCACGTCAAGATTAAATGCACTTTAGTATGTACTTCGTTTATTTTGTAAAACATATTTCACTGAAAAATATATAAATATAAGCTGAGTGTTACATCTCAGTAGTGGGAAAATTTGGGGGGATAATCAAAAAAACCAAAGACTAACCCTTGTCCTTACCCTTTCCCAAGCTCCAACCTAACACAACCCTAATCTTGCCGCAACCCGAACACGTATCGTTTTCCTAACCCTAGTCCAACTAATTTGCATCCAACTACTAATTTGAACCCTACAACAAAAAATTGAGTTTCATTAAGTATGACTGTTCCAAAAAAATCACAAGATAAAACATGCAATCATCCGTTCATACGTGGATTTGTTTATTGGCCTAAAATGAAATACTGTTTTTTGCATTTAATGCTGTAATGAGTATTCATTTAAAATCACTTGAATCTAATGTTTCAGAGTTTTCACATAATTAATAAATACACAGCTCAAAGAAATTAAGGGAACACTTAATCAACACAGTATAACACCAAGCCAATTAAACTTCTGGGATATCGATCTGTCCTGTTAGGAATCGTAAACGATTGTGAATCAATTTCACCTGCTTTGGTGCAAATACAAGTGACAACAGACGGACAGGAGAGGCAACAGCAAGACAACCCCCAAAAAGTAAATGGTTTTGCAGATGGTGGCCACAGACCATTTCTCTCTCCTTATCCTTCCTGACTGATTTTTCTCTAGTTTTCATAACTCAAGAACCGAATGTCGCTTTTCAAAAATTCTTTCTGTTTTGTGTTCCTTTCATCAAGCGGTTTAATTTGACCTATAATTTAGTAGTACTAATACAACTTTTAAAAATGGTGTGACCTGCCTACTTATAGTCATGAAAATAGTTAATAAAACAGTCACACTGATGTCACAATATGATAGGCTATTGATGAGTTGTAGACTATCTCTTGCAGCACACATTTAATCTTTGTAGGCAAAAGCAAGTTGCATATGCAGGTGTACCTTACAAGATAAGATTGTGTGGGAGACTCACATTTTCTCCTGAGAGCATCACACACATGTGTTCTTAATCGTCACCCTCTCTCTTTTTGTATTATTTTGGTTTCGAACCACTAAGAGATGGTTAACTTAATTTAGTGCGTCCATTTTCTATATTTTACCATTGTCGTCCTCTGTCCCGTTGAGTGCAGTGCCCACGAGAGCCACACAACTACAGGCTTAAGGCTAAACATTTTGCAATCCTAGGCCATGATTTTTAAGAGGCAGCCTAGCTCTGTCCATCTTTATGTGTTTGTTCCAAAAATACCTAAATAAAATGTCCTACTTATTTTGCTAAAGACATGCTAAAGATTCACCTGCCCTTATAAACTGTTAAGAATAATACAAGTAAAAAACGCTAAGGCATACATTCCAACAACAACCATATAAGATAAGGTATGATCTTAAACACGAGTATTTAGTATGACTGCTTGTCTTGGTTGGTAAAGATATGATAGTTGGATTTATTTTATGTGTGTCAGAGTAATTCAACCATTTATTTACCAGTTTTGCCAGATACCACATTTTGTCTTTGCTGTATTTTATTTGCCGTCTGCAGTGATGAATTTCCTGGAAAGAAAGATTAAGATTCATATAATATAATTAATAACCATCACTGATCATTAGATTGACTGGAACTAAAAATAGCAAAGACTGAAAGATAGCCAAGTTGTCAACTAAAACCATGCAACAATGCTAAAACCAGATATGAATAAAGCCTCACAGCTGGTCTCAGCGGCTCGTCCCGATGTTGTGGGGGATAAAGAATTTGATTCTTCTTCTCCCATTTTCTAGTCAGCTCTAATGTCGGACTCGTGTGAAAGGAGGAATGATGAACAGCACAGACTGAGGTGAGCATTCTGAAAGAGAGAGTAAACAAATGTATGACACGTTATATGGCCAACCTTTGCTGGCAAGGATACCTTGTTATCTTGGTGGTAGGAGAAGAAAGGGTAACTAAGAAATTTACCGAGTTCAAATGAGTTGTTGTTCCGTAGCTACTACAATATGCAATTTTTATTTTACCCTCAACTTAGGTCATAAAGCTAGTTAGCACACTAACATGGACATAACGCTAACGTTAGCTTCCAAAATCCCTTACCTTGAATACATCTGTCCTGCAATACGTCTCAGGAGTGTGACACCTGGAATAAACGTGAAACGAAGCAAATAAGCAAATTGCACTACAACTTAAACTTGAAGAGCAGTGAGTTATACATTTACTGTGTGTGTAATGTGTATATAGCTAATAAACCAAAATGCGCTCTTACCCACTCCTGTCACAGAGGAGATCGCCATCTTGCACCTTCTAACACGACTTGCTTTACGTTAGGAGTACCAATGAAAGCTTTTCTATATTTAAAAAAAATCTGAGGTTACTTATGTGCATAAATTGCTTATACAGTCATATAGATAATATTGGCACTACCGTTGCCTGACTTATATAGCTATCTAAGCTCTCTAGAACATATAATTAATTTCAACAGGCGAAGTTAAATAATTTACGTAAATCCGTAACTTTATCAACGCTGCCAGCTCAGTTTTTCCTGCGTTGCTTTCCGTAGGTTTGCGCGATGTTTCAAAAAGCTTTACGACTGTCGTTCTGTTTACGATACAGCATATGCACGGCATGGGAAGTGCCGATATTTTTTTTGCTCTGCATTCATAACATGTCTAGTTCCACACGTGTAATGAATTTGCTTTAGTAACATCGTAGGTAAATTGTCGCAGAATGCACGAAAGACTTCTTCCTGCCTCTCCCAACTGGTACTGCTCGCGGTCCAGCGACACGAACAGCAATGGTATTTTTGGGTTCGGTGCTAAAAACACTGTATATTTGATCAACATCACCGCCTCATCACCTGCGGTTGTGGGTAAGTACATTTTCTGTTACTTTTCTTATATTGTAAACTTTGATGGCTCTTTAATTAATTTACAACTACTTAACTAACTAATTACAAGTTGAAACCATTTTCAACAATGGGTGCAGTTGCACAGTAGTCTGTCTGTGTATAGCTTTGTTGCCTGACTGGCCACTTAATGCGTTCGTTTTCTTTTGGTTCCAGGCGAACTTAATGGCCACAAAGAAAGAGTGTCTGGGTTTGCGTTTTGCCACCACCCCAGTCAAGACAATCTATGCGCGAGCACCTCTGATGATGGGACAGTAAAAATATGGGACATCAATGAGAAGGTCACACTGAAAGAGCACAAATCTCACCAGGTGAATTCTTGGGTCATCACTACAGAAACACACCCCCAATGCTACAACGCAATTAATGTATAATTATTTATCGGTTTCTCCGTTCTGCATCAGAGCATGACAGCGGTACATCTTTGATTGCTTAAGACAGCATGTGATACATACAGTTGTCTTGTGTACAGGGCACAATCACAGCTCTGCACTGGTCTCCTGTGGAGAAAGACTTGGTGGTCTCAGGTGATGAGAAGGGAATTGTGGCTTGCTACTGGCACAACAGGGATGACATACAGACCTTCTTTCCTGAACCAAGAAACATCTTCTGCCTGTCTTGCTCCCCTCATAATGGAAACTACATTGCCGTAGGGTAAGCATACGTGGGAATACACACAATGCCAACATTCACTCTGAAATCCCACTGTGTAATATTTGTATCTGACTAATACCAGCTTAAGTCACCAGCTTAAAGAAAGGCTGTGGAAAATGTGTAAATAGGTTTTTAGAGCGTGTCATTTGCTCAAACTAAAATTGTATTTTCTCCAAGGTACAAAGATGGGATGATCATAGTGATTGACATCAGTAAGAAGAATGAGGTAATCCATCGGCTGCGGGGCCATGACGATGAGATCCACGCCCTGTCCTGGTGTCCTCGGTCCAAAGAGGAGGCGCTATTCTGCCGAGCGGAAGAGAACCCAGGTGACAGACCCTGGGCCAGCTGGAAAATGCTAGAACAAGAACAAGATTGGTCAACATTCACGGAAAAAGACCAAAACAAATCGTACTAATGTGTTTGTAGGTTTCTCACACTAGGTGATTTTTTAATATATTTTTTCTCTCTTCTCAGAGGTAAATAACGGTGTGGCAGAGGGCCAGGATAAGGGATGTTACCTTGCCTCTGGAAGCAAGGACCAGACCGTGCGAATATGGAGCACAGCCAGGGGCAAAGGTCCGTCTCTGAGTTTTGGCCTGTCTTCACTCGGCAGCTCACCGTGGATTTGTAGTTCTGGTGCATTGTATGAGTTAGCAGACCCAATGTGTACTCTGGATACTGGCAAGCTTTATAACCTCCCTGTCCTCCCATCAGCTGTGATGACTCTCAAGCTTCCCTTCCTGAAGAGGCGAGGGACGGGTGTGGACCCAACCATCAAGGAAAGGCTCTGGCTCACAGTGCATTGGCCTAAGGGGTTGCCTTCACATGTGGTGTCCAGTTGCTTTGGGTATGTAATTCTCACTTCAGACATGTTCTGTTCATAGAACGGTTCGATGTAATTCTCTTTAACCTTCCTGCCGATTACTTCTGGCGGTCTGGGAAATGTTTCCACTTTGTGTTTGTCTCACCCCTCTCTCCCTTGCGCTGTGAATATCAGAGGAGAGCTGATACTGTGGGACCTCACCAAAACAGGGAAGCAGAGGTGGAGTCTGCTGGGCTCCTCTTCAGACGGCCAGAACCACAGCCGGATCGTCTTCAACATGAGCTCCGTGTGCCTGGGGGAGAACCGGGAGGTCCTCATCAGCACGTCCATGGACAGGGAGGTAGGAGGGGCGTTCCAGGAAAATGTCGGAAGGCAGTGGGTGACCTGGCTACAAGAATACGTCTAACTTACAAAGTAGTAGTGTAAGTAGTGTCTCGTTATTGACTTGCGGTGTCTGTCTGCCTCAGATTAAGTGCTGGGACCTATCCTCCTTGGAATGCTGCTGGACACTACCCACTCTTGGAGGGTTTGTGTACACTCTGTCCTTCTCCCCCGTGGGAACGGGCTGTCTGGCCCTGGGGGTGGGGGACAGCATGATCCGTGTCTGGAGCACCCTGTCCATCCAGAACCAGTACGAGACCAGGACCTTCTGGCAGGGAATCAAATCAAAAGTCACTGCTGTAAGTAATTACTGGGTAATTGCAAACTATTGGAATTTGTTTTCTGGTGCTTAACCATGAACTGTCAAATTGTATTTAGATGGTTACAGTTTAGTCATTTAGCAGATGCGTTTTAGCCAAGGCCACTTACAAAAGTGCGTTACACATGGTTTCGGTTTCCACATATTTGTTGTTTGTTTCACAGTTGTGCTGGCACCCAACAAAAGAAGGCTCCTTAGCATTTGGGACAGACGATGGCAAAGTTGGAATTTTTGAAGCCTACTCCAATAAGTAAACTGGGATTTTTTTTGTACTGTCACTACCATAGCTTGTTTGTGTGCAAGGTTCTGTTTTTTTAAATGTTCTTACGTATGAATGTGCAGTATGCAAAAAAAAGTGAGTTTTGTCTTTGTGTGTTGTTAGACTAAAATCTACATTGACGTGTAAATGTATGCAACCGTGTATTTAGTTGTATAAATGTATATGTGTATGCTTTTATATACATATAAATATATTAATATCATTTAAAAGTAATCATTTTCTACCAGGCCTCCTCAGATATCAAGCACTTATCACCGAAAGACAGTCTACACCTTGGCCTGGGGACCTCCTGTTCCCCCTATGTCTTTTGGTAGGTTCAAGTAATACAGTTACTGTAATACAGTAGAATCCATTATTTGCATAACGGATTATCGCATACATTGGGGATTTGCATAGAATTGCTAAATCCAAACCATTTCATATTCATTCCAAGACAATTGCTCCTATAAAGACACAAAACTGCCAAAATGTCCGTTGGTAGGTGGTTTCTATTGAAAATCAATAGGTAGCGGACACCTGAGTGACACGAGTGGTCGTTGGCACTTTGTGTCTATGCCCTCATTCTCATTCACTAACGAGTGTACGACGTCTTTTATCCGACTTGACGTTCGCCACTCCAGTTTGTCCTGTATTAAAGTACAGTGCGTGTATTTATCACTGAAAAAAAGAAAAAATGCAGGCATTTTAGTCTTATATTTAGACTTAAAATCTTATTTCTATTACTTTTTTGCTGAATAGGACAAAAAGATTGCCAATGGGGTGAGATAATGTCGCTTGTCAAGCAAAAAGGAACTTAAAACAAGCTAATGTAATAAGATTTTAAGTCTCATTACAAGACTAAAACACTTAAGACGGACATTTCTGCAGTGTGTGTATTGTTTATTGTGTCATAGCTTCTTGCGCCCCCCCCCCCCCCACCCCTTCCCGTACAGTACCACTCATCTGGGCTCCTCCGTCTAATCGACTCAGCAGGATACTCGCATAAAATATTCTGACAAATGTGTTATGCAATTAAGCGGATTCTACCGTATGTAATTTTTGACTGACTTGTAAAACCAAAATAATGACATGTAAAACCAAATAAGCCCTTAACTGGAGATGGTTTGGAAAAGGCCTTCCTTTCCTCAAGATATTCTTGAGATGAACATGGTAGCTAATTTGACCAGTTGCAGTGGATGACACTTTTATTGCAATATCTGTCATATGTCTTGGAGGCTGTAAAGATAATTGCCTCTGTTTGAAAAAGCTGCTGATGATGCCAAATGGACGCAGGGGCCCCAGTTTCTCATCCTTTCTGCTTTCCCTGCACTTCCTGTCCCCTCGTTCCCAACAAATGGACTCGCCCCAAAACGGTCCTTTCGGGTCTTTCTGCATCATTGCCAAAATAACATCTTAATGAGAAATGATGATGGTGGTGGAGGCATAACAAGATTAGTCTGCCTGTCCTGTACTGGCCATCAGTTAGAATCGGATGAGACCTGACATATTGGAAAAGAAAGTTTTGAAGCCAAATAGTTTACACTGGCGGATGCCATGTATTGATACTGTATGTAAGGGCGGCAGTGTAGTATAATGGTTAAGGAACTGGACTTGTAACTGAAAGGTTGCAGGTTCGATTCCCAAGTAGTACACTGCCGTTGTACCCTTGAGCAAGGTACTTAACCTGAATCGCTTCAGTATATATCCAGCTGTATTAATGGATACATGTAATAAGATGTAATAAGAAGTTGTGTAAGTCGCTCTGGATAAGAGCGTCTGCTAAATGCCTGTAATGTAATGTAATGTAATGGTTGGTGAGGGGGTGTAAGCTGTTTTGTGATTGGCTGCTTTGTGCCCAAGGGGGAGGAGGAGACAAGCCCTCCTTTAGCCTGTATAGCTGTGCTGGAGAGGGGCTCATTTTTCAGCACGACCCCTGGAAACTGGCTGGAGAGGCTACAGATATTGACAAGCTCATTTGTGACACCAACAACATTAAGGTAAGCTATCAACTACCTCATCTGACAGATCGATTCTCTTTTTTTTCCGCAAGGTGGATACATTTTATTTAAAATGTATCTAGTCCTTCCATTTAATGTTTAACTTTGAAAATATATTTTATTTGATGGATTTGTGCTTATGTAATATGTATTTGGTGTATTGTAGCATAAATTATTACATGAAGAAGCCACCATGTTTTGTCATTGTGCTTATGTCTTGTGTTCTTGCAGCACAAGCTATCACCTCACACAGATCTCTGTTGGAAACCAGATGGTAAAGTGCTAGCCATCGGCAATGAAGATGGGTATGTAAATTATCAGGCCTGCACACATACAACTGCACAGCCTCCTTAAATACTTCACTTGCTACTTCTGGTTTTACCTATAAACCCCAATTCCAAAAAAGTTTGGACAGTATGTAAAATGCACATAAAAGCAGAAAGCAGTGATTTATAAATTCTCTTTTACATATATTTAATTGAAAACGGTACAAAGAAAAGATATTTAATGCTTTACCTTATCAACTTTATAGATGTTTTGTAAATATACGCTAATTCCGAATTTGATGCCTGCAACACAGTCTAAAAAAGTTGGGACGGGGACAAAAAAATAAAATAAGTTCAAAAAAACACCTGTTTGGAACATTCTACAGGTAAACAGGTTATGCTATCATGACTGGGTATAAAAGTCAGGAGACACAACCCTTCAAGTGATCCATCCATATCTACTGCATATCTGGCAGCAGAGTGATGGTTTGAGGCATGAAGGGGATATTTCTGTCGCAGGCTGATGGCGAACAGCCAGATCCCTGCAACAGGAGGCTGCCCTAACAACCACTGTGTCTTACAGGTCAATAGAGGTGTACCAGGCCCCAAACCTCAAGCTTCTCTGCACCATCCAGCAGCACCACAAGATTATCAATGTCCTTCGCTGGCACCATGAGCATGGCAGCCAGCCCGGACTGTGCCATCTCCTGGCCTCTGGTTCCAGCAACGCCGTTGTCTATATTCACGACCTCAAGAGCATCATAGGTGAGAGTGTTGGAAACCATCGCTTCTGTCCGTGGAGTCAAAGTCAGGACAATCTCTGTGTTTAGGAATGATATATGCTTTGTTTCCAAACAACACATGCTCAAAACACAAAAACACAAAACTGTGAACCCATCAAGAGGAAACTGCTTGGAATGTGAGGAACATGTATGCTGAGATTATGAAAGGGAGCCATGATATTTAACTTCTAATTTAATGATTCAGTCTCAAGGGTCTACAGTAGGCCGGTCAGGATAAAGGCATCTGCTGTTATTGTAATGTGATTGATTGATTATTTGGGGGATTCTTCTAATCTTGTGCGGTCCTGATGGGCTTTACAGCCCCTGTGGTTTGGAGGGAGATTACCTTTGTGTTTTACCTGTCTGTACAGAGTCTCCACCAGAGAATGCAGTTCTGATCACAGAAGCCTTCCGCGGTCTGGCGGGACACACTGCCAAAATCACCAACCTGGCGTGGAGCCCACATCACGACGGGCGGCTGGTGACTGTCTGCTACGACGGCACCGCCCAGGTGATCTGACAAACCACAGTCGCATGCTTTAGAGTTCTATCTGACAAACCACAGTCGCATGCTTTAGAGTTCTATCTGACAAACCACAGTCGCATGCTTTAGAGTTCTATCTGACAAACCACAGTCGCATGCTTTAGAGTTCTATCTGACAAACCACAGTCGCATGCTTTAGAGTTCTATCTGACAAACCGCAATCGCATGCTTTAGAGTTCTATCTGAAAAACGGTGGTTACATGCTTGAGAGTTCTATCCAGAGTTTTGAGGACGTGTAAATTTTCCGCTCATAGTTGTTTGTCTCTAGGTGTGGGACATCCTGAAGGACGAAGCCCTGTGCAACTACAGAGGGCACAAGGGCCGTCTGCTCTGTGTGCAGTGGTCTCCGGTGGACCCCGACGTGGTCTGGACGGGTGGCGATGACTTCACAGTGCAGGAGTGGTCCGTGTCCAAGCAGGAGCACACCAAACCCCCACGAGGTGACTGCGGGAGGGGGAAGGGGTCTGCCGGTTTGGCGCTCTCTGGCTGCATTATGTTCCCTGTTCATAGATGCAGTACCTGAGAACTTGCTTTGGCCCTATAAAACGAGTACATTAATGTGTAATATACAGTCTATACAGAATATAATTTAATTATAACTACAGTCGCCGTTTCCTTTGACGATTCAATCTTCAATTTGCTCATATACAGTGCCCACCAGAATGTCTTTGTCTTTTACCAGCATGACCTTGCACTCAAAATATGAGAGAACTCTAATCTTTAATTTAGGTAAAATTATTTAGGTAAACTTTCATTATTCATTATTATTATTTAGGTAAATAAATTTTGAGCATAGAAGACATTTGATAAACAATAAATTGAACATAATCCTGCCATTTTTGCTCATATTACTTTAGGTTGCCAATAATTCTGGTGGGCACTGTATAGGAAATCAGTCACTTTAATTTTCCCCTTATTTGAATGGTTTTTCCAGGAAAGAAAGGCGTGGACCTGGTGAAGAAAAGGACGCTGCAGCAGAAAGCCAACGCTAAGAAGAAGAAGAAGGCTGCTGCGAAAGGCGGGGTCAAGGCCGGGGAGAGCAAATCCCTGAATGGAGAAGAGGAGAGGGAGGGAAACCATGCGCAGCCTGGAGAGGGCGTGTCCGACAATGAGGAAGAGGAGGAGCGAGAGACCGGCAGCACTCCTCCGCCCACAGGTATCGCCACATGCTCACCATCTTTTATTCTCACTCTTCTTTGACAAATCACTGCTGCTGTTTTCTGAGTGCGTCGATGTGTTGGTGCTTTTTATGTAGGGGGTGGCGTCGTATTAAGAGACTCTATGGACTCTTGAATCCGTTTGCGTCATTTGGTTAAAGTTTGCATCCTGGGCATCGTGTTCTGTAGAATTTCTAGGTCAAAGACAACGGAAGATGTAATTCTGCTTGTTTAAGTCTGTTTACTGCAGATGGAAAGGAATGGCAAGTTTTGCTGTGAGGAAAGCAGATGACTCCTGCCACTGTGTTGCACTCGCTTATGGAATCTTATGGGGTTGATCAGAAGCTGTGACCATTTCCTCTCACTACCGTTTCAGCTTGGTCAAAAGAAACAAGTCGGCCGGTGGCCAGACCTGTGGCAGAGAAAGTGCAAATGGAAGGAAAGCCCTTTGGAAATGAAGGAAAGAAAGAAGAGAAAAGGAGAGAGAAACCAGGTCAGTTTGAGTGTCCCAATCAATATCGAGTGTTGTTTCTGAACAATACATTTTCTCTGGGATCTTTGCAAGACTGCTCTATATGTTATTTACAGCAGATTTTACAAGCCACATTTATTTCAGCAGACCTGTTGTCCGATAAACACAATTTCATATTTCGTGACCCCATAATTTCTATAAAATAGCAGGTCTGTCCAAATGTGCTGTCAATGTCGTGCAGTCGTACACATTAGTGCTGTTAAACGGCAAGGCTCATTGAAATTTGGTAAGCTCTTTTCAGTGCTTTTGTTTAAGCATTATATCTAATGGGAGAGCACTGAGGGGGTGTGAGAGTGATGGAGAGAGTCGGTTTTGGCAGACGTCCCCGGGAAGAAGAGGAAGGCTCGATCCGTCCTTCCACTCAGTACCTCCATGGATCATCGATCCAAGGAGGACCTCCAGCAGGACTGCCTGACCCTGGCTGCGGTCAGATACTCAGAGGGTGAGTTGAGCCTGACCATGTCTGCGGTCAGAGGACGATTCAAGGCGGATACAGGCATTTGGTCCAAGCATTGCTGCATTTTATAAAATCCTATTTTGAAGGCTTTTGTCCATCATGGAACAAAGCTATACGACTCGCACACAATTAGCGAATTGATGGCGCTTTTTGTGAAAACGCAGCAGTATATGAAGGTAAATGTGTTGCAAAACACCTGAGAATCTGTAGAAAATATTTGAATTTGTGTCTTGTAATTTGGACTTGAAAATAAAATCTATAAATCTCGATTTGAACGCACATAAAAGATTCACGAGTGTGAAAATACGTTTTGAGTACTGCAGCACAGTATTTGCAATACTTAACTTTTTTTATGTGAATACATTTGATTACAACCTCACAAATCTACAGTTACAAGTACACAAATCTCATCTTGCAGGTCACAACACGAAGAGATCTTCACTCTCGCTTTTAGCAAAACTGACTTGAGAGTCTGTGGAACAGATAATTTCGTCATTTGTATTTGAAACTAAACTAAATGTGTATTCCTCAATTTGAACCCACACAAAAGGTCCACACATATGCAAATACATTTTGAGTACTTGTAAAATAAGTAGCAAACATTTAGCTGAAATCTTTCACATTTTTAGACTTGCAGCTTCACTGCGGTGATTACAGCCTCGCAAATCTGCAGTTGTAGGTCACAACTGGTCAAAGCTGCGCTCTCAACGTCTGCTACACTCGCGGGAGAAGTGTAGCAAAACTGATTTGTGCACTTGCAAACTGCACAGCGAACACACAAATATTGCACTGCAGTACTCAAAATGTAGTTACACGTTTGTGAATCTTTTATGTAGGTTCAAGTCGAGGGATACAGATTTTTATCTTCAAATTCAAATTGCAAAACACAAGTTCAAATGTTTTCTACAGGTTCTTGGGTGTTTTGGAACACCTTTACCTTCATTGCAGTAAAACACACAAGAGAAACTCTGAATGGTTATTATAATTACATACTCTTTCATGTCCCAAATGCCCATCCCAGAATCATGTTGTTGTTTCCATTGTACTACATAATAGAAGTTGATTTTCTCTGTGAGCTATTTGTTTATAAGCCCACTTGGGTTTCAAACCTCACCGGAACATGCCTTTTTGTTTTGTATTGTCTTTATTGTTCTTTTTTAAATAATTAAAACGTAAAACCCAATTAAAAGGAATTACATGATCATTGTTAAATAAAACCAGGCTCTACCCATCTCTTAAAATGTCTCACCCATACCTAGAAATGTCTGTCTTTGACTGTACATAGGTCAGGAAAGAGTATTGATCTACAAATGAGATGTTTGTGATGTCAATTGGAGAAATTGTAAGACTAACAATAAAGCCAATCCCAGCATGCAATGCAGAGCGAAGCTAATAACATGGCTGTGGCTGGTCTATGTGCAGGGCCGAGTCCGTGCATACCTGGAATCGGGGAGCATATCCAGCTGGGGCTGTTTACGGACAGGGAATCACTCTATAGAATGTTCCAGGAAGAAGGTAAGGTGAACAAACAGTGCTGCCTACTGTGTTTTAAAATGTATGGCGTACTCTTCAGTACTGCCTTCTCCTATTGGTGTGAATACATTTCCTCATCTGTATGTGTGATTTTGATTGGTTGTGCAGGGCAGAGCCACATGGATGGAGGTCACTATGATTCTGCTGTGTACTTGTTGCTGTGGAAAGGTGACATCACAGGTGCTCTGCAAATGGCCACTGAGAAAGGGGAGCTGACTGACCACCTGGTCTCCATTGCACCAATGGGTAGGGAGGAGTAATTATTAATAATAATAATAATAACAATGATGATGAATAATTCAATTAGCTATTTTGGTTTTATTGTTTATCTAAGGGTGGCAATGTGGTGTACTGGTTAATGAGCTGAGTTTGTAACATGACACCTGAATACCAGGTGGGACAGTGCTATTGTATAAAAGGGTTGTATGTAAAATATAATTATCATCATCATCATCATAACATGGATGTCCCTTTGGATAAGGGAGTGTGTTAAGCTTGTGAATAATGTCATAACATGGAAGTCCCTTTGGATAAGGGAGTGTGTTAAGCTAGTGAATAATGTCATAACATGGAAGTCCCTTTGAATAAGGGAGTGTGTTAAGCTTGTGAATAATGTCATAACATGGATGTCCCTTTGGATAAGGGAGTGTGTTAAGCTAGTGAATAATGTCATAACATGGAAGTCCCTTTGGATACGGGAGTGTGTTAAGCTTGTGAATAATGTCATAACATGGAAGTCCCTTTGGATAAGGGAGTGTGTTAAGCTTGTGAATAATGTCATAACATGGAAGTCCCTTTGGATAAGGGAGTGTGTTAAGCTTGTGAATGATGTCAGAACATGGAAGTCCCTTTGGATAAGGGAGTGTGTTAAGCTTGTGAATAATGTCAGAACATGGAAGTCCCTTTGGATAAAGGAGTGTGTTAAGCTTGTGAATAATGTCATAACTGCAGTCTCCTGGGTCTGAGTTTTCAGTTTCAGCCTTTTTTTCCCCTCCTTGATAAATTACCCCAGATTATGTTTCCACAAGGTGAAATGTGGTTGTCAGAAATGTGACTTTTTTGCCTCGTGTTTGGTCACTTTTCCCATTTATCCTTCCCCCTCAGCGGGATACAGGGTGTGGCTAAAGACAGTGGAGGCCTTCGTCAAACAGCTTTGCTTTCAGGAGCAGTTCCTCAAGGCCACCTCGTACCTCCTGTCCATCCACAAAGTCTACGAGGCAGTCGAGCTTCTCAAGTCCCAGCAGCTCTACAGGTTACCAAACGGCTACACTCTTACATAGAAACGCCAGCCCAAGGCTCAAATTCAGTTTTTCCCCCCCATAAGACTGTCTGATTATTGCATCATTATTATGGAATGAAGTCAGGTATTGTTGATACAATAGAATGATCAAATATAGTGCATCTCTCAGGAGATGATAATAATGGAAGACCGGGTTATAAATTGAATTGGAATAAAATGCAATTCAATAAAATTGAATTGCATTAGCAGCATTCTGACAGTCTGACAGGTATTCTACACTGCATCACAATTCACTTCAAGGGCAAAAAATGTCATTGTACAAGTGACTGTAGGATAACATTATTAGACGCCAGCACTTGTATTCAGTGAAGCAGGCAATTAATTGAATAACTAATGTGCCCAACATTCAGGGAGGCCATAGCGTTGGCCAAGGCAAGACTCCAGCCAGAAGACCCTGTTCTTAAAGACCTGTACACGACCTGGGCAGCAGTGCTTGAGAAGGATGGGCATTACTCCACTGCTGCTAAATGGTATGTTTATGAAGACTGACACGCTCAGTTTGGGGGTATTCATGAAAATCTATGACCTCTGATTCTGCTTTGCATTTCAGCAGCCCAAGAATGGCATGTGTCCTCCCTTACCTGCCAAATAACATGGCTGCACAGCTCTCCCAAACAGCACGTGGACATTACTAGCTGCGTCATGTCTTGTCTTTCATGTTTTGTCAATCTTTTAGCCACCTAGCTGTAGACTCGGCCTTCGATGCTGCCAAGGTGATCGCCAAGAAAGGTGACTTAATGTCATTAAAGACCGCTGCCAAACTGGCTGGCCTCGCGGGAGAGAACGACCTGTCGCATTCGCTGTCCCTGAGGTGCGCGAAGGAGCTGATGGCGGCCGAGGATTGGCTGGGGGCTCAGGAGGTGCTGAGGACACAGGAGAGCTTATTGGTGAGTCAGTCGCACAACTGCACATGCAACCACCTGCCAACGGCATCATTATGAAAAACGCTGCAGAACCAAAGCATGCCCCACTGATACACATGCTTAAAAATTTTTTTTTAAAAGTTCAACATACGAACGAGCTCTCATTTTGTAAAAGTTAATACATAAGTACATAACTAAACAAAAAAAATAATGTAGTGTTCGAACACAGCTGCATATCCAAATTAGGAATTCTCCCTTGGATCTGAGGTTCTGACAAGTCGATTCTTGTTCTATCTTTCAGGGCCATCGAGTAATGCTCTGTACAAATGAACTGCTCTTCATGTGGCTGCTGGAGACCAATGTAACCAAGAGGAGCTGCTCCTCCAATCACAGCTGGTCTGAGCCATGTGGAGAAAGTTTCCTGTCCACGGTGAAGAACGTGTGGCAGAGTGAGACTGGCGTCTCCGCTAACGATCTGGACAGAGTCCGATCGATTCGCAAGCAGCTGAAGGCGATTGACGCTCCGGCCACCGCTCCCAACATCCCCATCAATCAGGTGCTTTGTGGTCAAGAATGTGACTTCTGGGACAAAAATGTCGTGATAGTATGCTGCTGCAAGGAATGTAAAAAAAAATAATTATAAAATGAAAGCCAGACATTTGTGATTTAAATGGATGTGAGTCTAGTCTTAAATCACTGCGTTTTAAATGTTCCATTTACTCATTCTGACTGTGTCTCCCTTTAGTTGCTGTACCATGTGTCCCTGGACATTACGATGGGCTTGTTGAGTGGGCTTCTGGGAGAATGGGGGGTTGGGCTAGAGGAGCTCCTGGGGGGCGTGGCACGCTGCAGTGGGACAGGGCACTTCTCTTTGCTCTCAGTGACCTGCAGGCTTCTATTTCCTGAAGGTAAGGGGGAGAGACATATAGAGGGCCCAATTTCCAAAAAAGGGGGTTGTTCTCACTTTGGCTCTGACTTATCCAAAAGAGAATGGTATTGTGATTTCATTTGACATTCCAGATGTCAAATGATTTATTTTTCTTCAGTAAACCCACTTGTGTGAGACTGATATAAGGGTTCTCCTCAAATTGTGTTACACCACCTTGTAACTAATAGCATCAGTTGTAGTATAATTTGATGTCGAGACACCTCAGCACCAATCCTTGGGAGAACTCTGCTTGTTTAGGTAAATTAAGCAAACCGTTCCTCTTCCAGGGGCTGACTCCATCGCACAGTACAAGGAGAAGATGGAGCCGTTGAATGAGAAGGGCTCGGCTGCGGCTAAAAGCCTGGAGGCCTTCGTGTCTTACGTTAAGCTGTATGAGCTGTGGTGGAGCGGCAGCTGCGGTGGCGTTCAGGTTGAGAGAAGCGATGCGCTCCAGTCAGTCGACGTCACAATGGCCGAGAATGCCTCAGCCAGCTGTGCGCCGGACTTGCAGAAAGGTGCAGAGACTGTGATTATCGACGAGTTCTGCCAGGCCCTGCTGTCGGAATCTCACGCCTCCCTCCAAGCCACCCAGAAGGCTGTAGCAGAGATCCAGCAGCAGCTCACCGGCCTGGTGCACCAGCACAGGCTGACGCAGACCACTGCAAGCCCAGGGGACGGACAGACAGACACAGACAGCACCACAGACCCAGGGACTGCAGTTCCTGAACATGGGTACAACATTATCCTTTCACTTTCCCAGTTCCTATGTAACTCCTGGGTTGTAGGACCATTTGAAGCATTTGTTAATATATATAACAACTTTTTAAATATATATATATTTTTATCCCAGTTTGGAAAGACCTGTTGTTAAATGTAAGCCCCGTTCTTGACTAGATCTTCCATCTGTTCACACCTTCCACGCACACACCCTTTGGCTCTGCTGCCCCGCCCAGATACCTAGTGCAGGTGGGAGTTATCCTCCTGTCTGAATCCCTCCCTGGGCTCCCATACAGCTCTCTCCAGCCAGTTGGCACCAGATTAGATTCCAGACCTCAATGTATATTGCTAGACCAGGGGATTATGCTTTTGCTGGCTACACACAGAACACTGATACTAGCTATCGAATAAATGTAGAAATCCACTTTCTTGAAAGATCGGAGCCTCATTACCTATGGCTGCCAATCTTTGCCATTACCTGTAGCTGTCTATCTTTGTCGAACCCATACATTTTGTGTAAAATGTGCAACTCCTTTCCCAGGGATGCCAATAACTCGTTGCCCTCTCTGATTGCCCTGGTTTCCGAACACCACAAAGAACTGGCCGAAATTCCAGAACACATAAAAGTAAGGCATTTTTCGCACCTTTAAGATTTATTTTAGAAGTACTATTCACTGTTCAAATAAGGAATCAAAAAAGCAAAACTGGTTTTAAAAGTGATGTTCTACCGCCTTTTCAGAAATATCCTTTCCCGGATGTCATCGAGTGTTGCCTCATTTTTCTGCATATGGACAGGAACTCCACTTCTGTTCTGACACACCTGAAGGAAGAAGCCTTGGGTCTACTGCAAAAATATGGAAATATGAGCTCCCATCGCAAAGCTTGTCAGAGATTCTTAAATTAATGTGGACAAACTTTTACATCAAACTGAAATCAGACTGGACCTTTTCTTTTTTTGTTCACACTTTGCTCTAACAGCAATTGTGTATATGTAATAAAACATTTTCATTCATATTTAAGTTTGTTTCCCATTCTTTTCATGAATAGATTGATTTCACAACCACTTTTTAACATCAGTCAAGACTGCCCTTAGGTACCAAAACGCCTGTATAGCTGCTGCAGCCTTTCAAGTATCACATGAATCAAATTTATTTAAAAATCAAAACATTTCACCTGGCTAGAAGCAAACATCTAATCCATTGGCATTTTTCATACAGTGGAAAACATTTGGCACTTTTAGAAAACGTTCCCAAGGAAGTATTGACATTGTTTTCAATTATTAGAGGTGTAGACGGTAGTCTGTTCACACGACAAGGAGTCTCGTATTGTGGGTTGACTGCTTGGTGCCCAGGTTGGAGATCTCCTGGAGCGTGTAGACAAGCTCCTGGCCAGAGGAGGGAGGGAGGGATCCAGTGGTCATAGTAGATGATGTTTAGTAGTGGAAGTAATACTCAGAAATGTCTAATTGCTAGAAGTATAAAAATGCATCTTTAGAACTTAAGTCTGTTAAGAATATTGGGGGTTGTGACATAGTTGGGATTACACAGACATGGCTTGGGGAAGGGGATGGAGATTAATAGAATATAGAAGAGTACACATTTATTAAGAAAGATAGATCCAGTAAGATGTGGGTGTGTAGCTCTCTGTAAAAGAGGCGAGACTGCTATTATGGGTGACTTAAATTCCCCGTTATTAACTGGGAATTGGTGACGGAACAAGAAAAAAGTGAGGAAGAATTTCTAGATGTTGAAATGGACCCATTTTTTGGCACCGTATGTCAGTCGGCCTACAAGAGGGAACAGAATTCTGGATCTGGTGCTGTGTAGTGACCCTGACAGAATTAGCAGCGTACTGTCTGGAGCCACTTGGAACAAGTTATCATTGTGCAGTTAGTTGAGGTATTTTGGAAAATTAGGGGAGGAGGTTAAGTGCATTAAGAATAAAGAGGGATTATTGCTTTATAAGAATTAAGTTATTGCTGATGCCATAAAATAGTTACTTGGTTGAGTTTTAACAGAGGTTAGTAATAGGCCGGAAGGTGTATTCAGTACTCAGAATGCCTTCGTAGATATTGAGATAGTGGATAGAGAAGTACTAGATAAATAGCATAAACGAAAGACAAATAAGGCAGCAGGCTCTGATGGTTTATACCCCAGGGTACTAAAAGAGTTAGGTGAGATCATCTATAAACCACTGGCAGGTATTTTTAGACAGGCTTTAGAAACTGGAGAAATACCGGACAACTGGAAGCAAGGTGATATAATAACAATATACACAACTGTTCAAAAGACATTTTTATGTTTTTGAAAGAAATGTACAGTCAAGCCGGAAAGTCTGCACACCCCTTTCACCTTCTCCACGTTTTATTATTTTGTCTAAAAATTCTACACAATATAGCCCATAATGACAAAGTGAAAACAGGTTTTTAGACATTTGTGCTAATTTATTAAAAATCTAAATGTTAAATATATGTACACAAGTGTGCACACCCTTTGATATGACACCCAAAAGTGAGCTGAGGTGCATTTTGTTTCCACTGATACTGCTGGAGATGTTTCTACAACTTAATTGGAGTCCACCTGTGATAAATTAAATTGATTGGACATGATTGGGGATTGCCAACACCTGCCTATATAAGGTCCCACAGTGCATGTCAGAGCAAACTCCAAGCCATGGGGTCAAAGGAATTATCTGCAGACCTCAGAAACAGGATTGTGTCAAGGCATAGATCTGGAGAAGGGTACGGAAAAATCTCTGCAGCTTTAGAGGTCCCAAAGAGCACAGTGGCCACCATCATTCGTAAATGGAAGAAGTTTGGAACCACTAAGAATCTTCCTAGACCTGGTCGCCCGGCCAAACTGAGAAATCGGGGAAGACGGGCCTTAGCCAGGGAGGTGAGCAGAAACCCGAGGGTCACTCTGACAGAGCTCCAGCGTATCCTTGTGGAGATGGGAGAATCTTTCAGAGGATCAACCATCCAGGGAGCACTCCACCAATCAGGCCTTTATGGTAGAGTGGCCAGACGGAAGCCCCTCCTTAGTAAAAGGCACATCACAGCCTGCTTGGAGTTCGCCAAAAGGCACCTAGAGGACTCTCAATCAAGATTCTCTGGTCTGATGAAACCAAAATGTAACTTTTTGGCCTGAATACCAAGCGTCACGTCTGGAGGAAACCAGGCACCGGTCATCACCTGGCTAATACCTTCCCTAGAGCGAAGCATGGCGGTGGCAGCATCATGATGTGGGGATGTTTTTCAGCAGCGGGAACAAGGCGACTAGTCCTGATAGAGGGAAAGATGAATGCAGCTAAGTACACCGAGATCCTTGAAGAAAACCCGCTCCAGAGCGTTCTGGACCTCAGACTGGGGCGAAGGTTTACCTTCCAACATGACAACGACCCGAAGCACACAGCCAAGAGAACAAAGGAGTGGCTTCGGAGAAAGTCTGTGCATGTCCTTGAGTGGCCCAGCCAGAGCCCAGACCTGAATCCAATTGAACATCTGTGGAAAGAGCTGAAAATGGCTGTGTACCAACGCTCCCCATCCAACCTGACGGAGCTTGCAAGGATATGCCAAGAGGAATGAGCAAAAATGTCCAGAAACAAGTGTGCCAAGCTCGTAGCTTCTTTCCCAAGACGCCTTGAAGCTGTAATCGCTGCCAAAGGTGCAGCAACCAAGTATTAGGCTAAGGGTGTGTACAGATATGTAACCCCAAAATAACCAATTTTTGTCAGTAAAATAAAATTGCATATTTTCTAAAAACCTGTTTTCACTTTGTCATTATTGGCTTTTGTGAGTAGATGTTTAAGTTAAAAAATGAACTCAATCTATTGTATTTTAAGTCTGCAACGTAATAAAACGTGGAGACAGGAGTGTGCAGGCTTTCCGGCTTGACTGTATACTTTAATTCACCAAGGTAGCATTAAATTGATCAAACAATACAGTCAAGACATTGGTAATGTTATGAACTACTATTTCTATTTCTACTCTAGCAATTGTAGCCATTTGTTGTTAGCCCCCCCATTTTAGGGCACCAAAATTAAAATATTCATCATGTTTAATATTTAGTTGCATATCCTTTGCATGCCATGAATACCTGATGTCTGTGACCCAACAACATCAAACGACTCTTGATATCTCATTTTCAGGTGCTCTTACAAGCGATACTATACCATCTCTATTTGAATGGATTTCAATGGGAATTTGGTAGTGGGGCTAGATTAAGCTGTAAATTGCATGGGAATAGTATGGAACACATGGTTGGCTAAATGGCTGTAAGTCATCAAGGGTCTGAGGTATCAAACGAGCCTCAAACCATCACTCTGCTGCCAGATATGCAGTAGATATGGACGGATCACTTTAAGGTTTGTTTCTCCCGACTCATTTTCCTATTGAACTCTATGGAAAAATTAGTCAGAAGATACAACCCTTTAAATTATCCATCCACATCTATTGCATATCTGTCAGCAGTGATGACTGAAGTTATTAACTGGAGTCGCTCATGTTCTGTGTCTGTTCACACACCGATATTTAGAAGACCGAGAACGCTTACAAGTATGAATGAGTAGCAGGACTTGCTCCTGTATTTACAAAGTTTGTAATAGTGCGATATTTGCGCATTTAAATTATCGGGCAGGTGTAAACGTGATCTCCAATGCCAACAAACTTGGCCATTCAGTTTTTGTTCATCTCTGGCGAGAGAAGCCGGACAAGATGTGCGAATGAAGCAACGCTCTAAGGAAGTCAGGGAGCGTTGCAGTTAATCACTGCGCATTTGCTATCAGTTGTCCAAAGAAGGGCAACTAAATTTGTTCCTGGTATGAAAAATAAAAGGTATGAGGAAAGACTGGGAGACTCAGGGGTGATTTGATTGGGGCTTTTAAATTAATAAAGGGATTAAAGTGAACTACAAGAGATTCTTCAAGTTGAGTTGTTAGTAGAACGAGGGGACATAAGATAGAAATTAGCATAACGTAAATTCCGCAGACATCAGGAAGTAGTCACTGTGTGGAATAGCTTGCCAGACATCCCAGTTTATGTACAGGTGTTTTCAAGACCAGGCTTGATACAGTGCTAGATACTATCTAGTTTGTAGGTAAACAGTGAGCACTAGGTACCCTTTGGTGGTAGGAAAATGGCGAGCATTGTTGGGCATTATGTTATGTTTTAAATACTTCAAATTCAATGTATCTTAACCTCAATGTGCTTGGATCCTTCGGAATTTAAACAATCATTGCTTTAAAGTTATGCACGAGGTCCAATACATCTAAGTAAATGGATGCCTTCCGATCAGTGTAGCATATTCCACACTCAGTGTAAAACTGACAGGGCATGAACTCTGTGTAATAAGATGCACAAGGTGTTTTTTTTTTTTTTTTTTTTTGTTTTTGTTTTTTTAAACGGAGAAATTAAGTCTGACATCACGCCACTTCTAGAAGAAAAAAAAAATGGCTGGTAAAAACATTTAATTCAATCAGTGACCAATGCAATGCCTTCACTGAACATGGAAGAATTCTTTGAATATGACAAAATATTTGTTTCTCAATCGCGTGAACATTCCTCAAACTTTGGAGAACATAAATACTAAGATGTCACACTCAGCAGATAGAAAACATTTTAATATACAATTGTTTAAAACAATGTAGGATTAAAAAAAATAGAAATCGCAAACATCTATTAAACGTAGCTGCGAATAACTTAAGTACAACTTACAAAGAACTTGGATGTATCCCTATTCCTACCACAAGACGAGCATGGTTTGTGTCTACAATTTTCATTCCACAAGAGGAAAAATGGTAAAACATATCAGGCTCTTTGAAATTTTACATTTTAATATACATACCTCTCCAGCATAATTTAAAATCTCACGATTCCTACAAACATGTATCCAACAGTGATCCAATTCTTCAAACATCTGCAAAAGATCTTGAACCACATAAATTGGCCCAAAGAATATTTCTAAGCGATGTAGGAATTCTGGGAAACTTGCTGTTGAGCCCATTGAGAAATGCTCGGTCTCAATAACAGTTTGTAAAACACAAACACTGGTCCCATGCTTTAAAATACTGGATTTCAAAACTGCAATTCTGTAAAACAAAAAAAACAAACAAACAAAAGATAAAATGATCCAAATTCTATCATAATGCACGCTAGAAAGGTTCCATGAGATTGCAGGGAATACAGCGAAATATCAATTAGCTGTGACTAAACAGAATGGGTTTGGAAGTGTTTTAGTCTGTGAAGACCAATGTCCTTTTACACCTGTGGCATCTTACAGAAATTCATTACTGTAATTAGAGAGGGGGTGGGGGATCAATGAAACTACTAGATGGGATAAAACAAGCCAATTGTCTGCTTGGAGCCGCTGGAATCTTTTGGTCAGTGTTTGTTGTTGGTTTCCTCTTGGGAGGAAGAAGAAATGCCATTCTGACTTTGGGAAGAACCGGACCCCAGGCCGTACAATCGCCCGCAGTACTTTGCATCATCAATGTTGTCTTCAAAAAACAACTGCATAGAAAAAAAGCGAAATTACATAATACAATGGTACCTCGGCATAAGAATTAGTTATAATGGTTAATATAATAATTGTATATTTCTCATCGGGAAATGGTAAGAGCTCAGATTTAAAGCAATAAAAACAAAAGGTAGAGAGCACTTTATGACATTAAGCTGAGAAACAGTGCAAAAATATAATCGCGTAAGGGGAACCGTTTTAAACGCATTTAGATTAGAGCTAGGCCAGCGCAAGGCTTTTCGCACCCCTGATAATTACCACTGGGGAACAGCCCATCCTACGATTCCACAGCTCCCAATTAAAAATGCTTTATACCAAATTTCAGGTTACAACTGAACTCGTCCCGCAAGTCTGGGCAAAAGCCATGGCAGCTCATTAACCCTTCCACGTGTACCTCTTTCATCCTGAAAAAAGCCATCCCTGTAAGCAGAGAGTCAGAGCCAGCCTGATGTTGCCTCCCAATCCTCTTCAGTTCAAGCTGGTCAGCAACCTCCTGAAGACCACCCTGACAAAAGGCCACACAAACACAAGTAAATATTGCAAGCCAAGGATACTCAAATCTGGCCCTCAACTCCAAATCTGGCCCTGGTTTTCTTTTCTCCAAGGTAATTAACTGAACAATTAATGCTATGGTATGGTACCTCGAACAGTCAAATATATATATTTTTTTTTTTCTGACACTGATATATAAGCATTATGTACCTGAAATAACTGATACCAGCGAGCTACAAAAGTAACTCAATCAGCACTGTTGTGACCAGACACACCATATTTTGTATACATTTTGTACTCACGATAAGTTAATGCAAGCCACATCAATCGATTAGTTTCCTAGCTGATTATACACTCAGAATATTACAAATCTACACAGGTTTGGCAGATCAATACATCTCAACTTGAAACCGAACTGAACAATATACCTGCATTATCAAAAATGTTTTTTTGGTTTCAATTATTTTCTGTTTAACTGCTCTTACCTTTAGGTTCTTGCAGCTCTTCATGAGATACTTCACATCGTAAATGGCGGGAAAGAACAGGTTAAGGATCTGAAAGAACTCGTGCTCCTCCTCAGGTAGCCGTGAGTCTGTGAGTAGCTTCACCAGGTATCCAAAATCATAGCCACTGCAAAGAGCAGAGAAAAGTGTCAAAGCGAGCTTCACAACCAGATTGCCAATGCAAATGGAAATCTAGCACAGGCTTGTACAACATGGACCGATCTGTTTCAGGATTTTGTGCTGAATTTAGCTATTTATTACTGAATTACCTCAATCAAATTTTGATCTGACATTTGTATAAGCACCAGCTCCAGCCGCAGACTGCAAGTGTTTTATCCCATAGATTTTACTGCTCAAGTACAGGAGTGAACCAACGTAGTTTATAGAACTGATCGACAACTAAAACTAAGATAATTGTTTGGAACAAAACTCAGACCAGCCCTCCAGGACCAGAGTTGTGCACCCCTGATGTAGTAGAATGTGGCTGAATTTCCACTTCCAAGTGCCCTTTTCCATTGCCGTACCGTGAAACCGAGATCAGATTCTGTACGCGTTTCCGTTGCCAGCAAAAGCGTACCATGCAGAGTTCTCAGAACTAAATTTGGCTACTCCATTAGAGAGGTAACAATCAAAAGGTACCAGGAACCATCGGGTGGAGTTAGCGGTCCTGTACATCGCTGATTGCTCAAACACAAACTTCCTGTGAATCGTCAGACGCCAAGCAAACCAATCGTCATTTTTAAATACCCGGTATCTACTTGCAGAAAACATATCCATCGACAGAGAGAAGCTGCAACTACTAGCAAAAAACAATTATGGAATTATGGAACCCATATCAGCATCGTATGATGCTTGCAGTGAGTGTTACCATTTAGTTTACAGCATCGCATGCCGAAATAACGGCTTACAGCAGAGCAACCGCTTTTTTCCCCCTTCCAAATACTCATTGACATGGTTGTCAAAGTTCGGTGGAAACAGAAAAACACTCCGGAAACTATCAATGGTTCCCCATAGTTCCAGGTAGGGATGGTTCCTGAACAGTTTTGTGCAATGAAAAAAGGGCACACTTATTCTCGGTTATTACCTGTGGAAGGAGAGCCACTTGACATTTTCACACAGTACCAAGCCAGAAGTCATTAGGAGCTCTGCAAAGTAAAGGGTATCAATTCCTTCTTCTTCGTGCTTTTTGAACTGGAGTCCAGAGTTCTGGAGTAGATCTATTGAATCCTGCGAGTACATATCCTCTCTAAAGAAAGGGGGGAAAAAAGACATTGAAATCTTTGATAAAATAAAATGAGAAGATCAGGGTAATATGCATTACAGGAAAAAGTTCTACACGTTAAGAAGCTCGATATTTAGCATGTTAAGCCCTGTTATAAGGTAATTTATGGTCATATACAACAGTCCATATCAACATTTTGACAAACTGTGCAGTCTTGAGATATATTGCTCATTGCTCATGTCACAGCTAACTTACACAATTGATCTGGATGGGCATATAGAAAATCCTTCAAAAAACACCATAAACTCGTTTTCAAAGACAGGAAACTCACAGAGTGGTCACTGGTGTCCGTTGATGTTCTGACACAAAAATCATCGCAAAGTATACTTTATATCGGGTTTTATTTATCATTTTATTAAATCCATTGACTTGTATAAACACCAAAGGAGATTTATATAGATACATCCGCAGCCGGAAACCGGAAATACTTCTGAATTGTTTTGGAAAGTTGTAGTTTTCCGTTGCTCACTAGCAGTCTTGTGCACTCACAGTGAAGGAATCAGTCGCATAAACGTACACTAATTTAGCTAAATGGAGCCTTTTGAAGAGTTTGCACTAGCTGCAAAGCAAACCCTGACCTGGTGACCCTGAACCAGCTCTTCTTCTTCTACGGTAGCCTTCAAACTCTGCCAAGACCTCCCAAAATATCAAGCGGAATTTTACAAACGTATGGCTGTACGGCAACTGAAAATAGTTCTATAAATCTTTAAACGGTTATTTAAAACATAAATTACAAGAAGACACCAGTGACCACTCTGTGAGTTTCCAGTCTTTGAAAACAAGAGTTTATGGTGTTTTTTGAAGGATTTTCGATATGCCCATCCAGATCCATTGTGTAAGTTAGCTGTGACATGAGCAATGAGCAATATATCTGAAGACTGCAGTTTGTAAAAATGTTGATATGGACCGTTGTATATGATCGTAAATAACCTTATAACAGGGCTTAACATGCTAAATAGCAAACATCTCCTTTAATGTTTTCTCTAGCAGTCACTCCATGATTAAACCTATTGACATTCCTTATCAGAATCCGTGAGGCTGCTCATGAGTTTGGTATAATGTGGTCCAACTTTCCTTGCTCTTGCCAAAATGTATGCAGCATAATACCTTATGGATTGTTGCTGTCCAGAAAAAGAACTGAATTATCTTTCAGGACAGGATCCATTTGTCTTAAATGCAAGCAATTATTAAGTCAAAGGAGCATTAAAGGCAATCAATTTTGCTTCCTGCAGTACATAAAATAGTCACTCCCAAGCCACCAACACAAGAAAAAGATTGAATGCACATACGTGAGATTAAATTTGAAGTTGAATTGCCAGGTTGTTGTTCCTGGGGGATAGTCGCCATCCTCGTTCATGAACGTAAGGCCTAGTTGGATAATCTTCAGCAGATCCACGTTGCAACGCAATAGCTGGTACTGATAGTCCACCGTGCTGCGGAACTCCCCAATGGGCCTTACCACCACTCCTGGAAATTCTGTGTCCTGAAACCAAAAAACCAGAGAGAACAAAAGTTTAACGTGTAAACAACCGACGAGTAGCCATGGTAAACAAAAAACAAAAAAAGTATTTTACAATTGTGATTTAATTTGCATACAAGCATTGTTCTTATAAGAAATACAGTTTGGTGCAACAGCAAACGTTAATGTAACGTTACATTAACGTTAGCTGCACATCTAACATCATTACTGCACGTTGACAGAAATATAACGGTTAACGTTACCATAGCGATGTAATTATAACTCTGAATTATTTGTCGGATTTTCCTCATTTCCTCCTCCACATTGCTGGCCCAGACTTCGCAGATTATCTGACTGGTATCTGCGAGTGCGGCTGGCATTTTGCACGGTTTTTGGGAACGACTGAAAACCCCTCGAAAATTTCAGCAGAACTTCTGGGGAGCAGGAAACACTGAGAAAAAGAATCCATTCAGAAACCATTAGCCGTTAGCATTGTTTTGCAGAACTTTTCAATGTTAGCCTGACCAGCCAACTAGGTATAAAGTATTAAGTTAAATTACCTGGCAAAACATCTGTGCAGGTATATTTCACTAACGTTAATTTACAATACTATATTATATAGCTTACTAGTTATATTATATAGCTTGCTAGCTACTAACTGGCTAACCACCAAGCCAGGATGGCTGGCTAGCTAAATGACTAACGTTAGTTAGTTAGTAGTTACTGTGCACTGAACCAGTTTAACAGCTAGAATAACGTTAATAAACATAGCTAGCCAAGTTAAGAAACTGAACATGACGTCTTGCTAACGTTACCTAGCTAACATTAGCAGGCTATAAATGTAAATATTGAGCCAAGTAAGCTAGCAAACCGTAAATACACTTCAAAGTTACTGCACCTACTTGTATAATGTTACTGCATAACATAGATAGATAACAGTGTTGAATTTTTTTTTTAAACCTGAATTGTCTGTCAAAGTATTGTTAGCTCGCCA
This sequence comes from Ilyophis sp. 1 JC-2022, assembly GCA_022702515.1. Lineage (NCBI taxonomy): Eukaryota > Metazoa > Chordata > Actinopteri > Anguilliformes > Synaphobranchidae > Ilyophis > Ilyophis sp. 1 JC-2022. The sequence continues at coordinate 25,115,801 of CM040401.1, forward strand.
AGTAACATCGCTAACGTTAGATAGCTAACGCTACCAAATTGCTGCTAAGCAATTTAACATTAACGTCCATATAGTCTAACTAGTTTTAAAGTAGCCCTTCTCTAGCCGTCTATCGTAACATATATTTTAGTGTTGAACAAATCGCCTACTTTACCTGGCCTGTGTGTTTAACGATTTCCTTCCGTTTTGTGTTGAAATAACAGCCTTATTCTAACCTAGCTAATGTTCGATAGCCAGCTAGTTATCCGATACCGCAGGAGAAGCACAGGGAGGCGCAAGCGCATTAGGTAACTTCTTCTTCTTCTTTTTGGGTTTTGCGGGAGACTAGACGCTGCAAAGGCGTTTTGCTGCCCTCCACAGGTAATTTTTAGACCTCCATTAAACAAATTAAATCCTTACATAGATTCCAGAGAAATTAAATTACAGTTTTTGTTGCTTCACAGTGTTCGACGTTGAGTATTGATTTCAATTACTTTTCTGTGACTCCAATTTTTGACAGCTCTGCTTGCATCAGGCTTTTCTGTGTGTGGTAGTTGGTGCATTCCATCAAAGCATGTTTCACAGTTTCTGTCTCTCCACAGATGCATTTTCCATCCGGGTGCTTACCAACCAGTGCCAGCCTATGATTCAGTGCACAGTGCCCCAGTCTCAGCCTAGTTATTATCACATTGTCCCTCCTGCTCATTTTTGTATTTGACATGTGTTTCAGTGTTGGTTGTATTGAAAAATAAAACCTGCCATTGTTTCCCTCCTTCCATTCTTTTTGCCATAGCTTTGCTATTCCTTGCTGTATTAAGCTCTTACACTCAACCTTTCCATACAGTACTTCCAGATCTATTTACTTCCTGTTGACGGCTCTTTTTGCTGCCTTATCAGCTTCTTCATTTCCCTGTACTCCTACGTAAGCCGGGACACAGAAAAACCCCAGTGTTCCCCAACTTAGATACTCAATTTAACATAGTCAAAATGTCTACTATCAGATCTGGTCTGGCCCCACGTTTTCCTCCCTTCAGTGCTATTAGCGCTGCAGTAGAATCTGAGCATATTATTATCTTTCCTGAACTAACTTTCTCCACCCACCCAAGTACCCACAAGATTGCCACAAGCTCTGTAGTGAAGACTGACATATGATTTGATATCCGCTTTCCATGTTGTATCTGTAATTGCGGAATGCTTATTCCTACTGCAGCTTTTCCTTTACCAAGGTTCTTGGAGCCATCAGTGTAAATCTGTATGAAGTCTGCCCATTTTCTTTTAAGATGGTTACTAACTAAAATCACAGATCACACATTGTCAAATTTTTCACTCCCACTTCCCGTGCTCTCTCACCCATGGAATTTACTAGACTCTCCCTCTTTACTTTTTCTCCCCTTCCCTGAAGTTTCCAGTGCTACCCCAACAAACTCTTAGCAGGTATTACAAACCTATGACTCTGTATCTTACACCAGTAGATCAGAGACAATTTGCTCCTTCTCAGCTCTAATGAGGTTTCCCCAATTTCAATTAAAAGAGCATTAATAGGTGTTGTTCTAAAAGCCCCGCTACATATTCTAAGTGCTTTGGCCTGCACCACTTCCAACTTCTTTAGAACAGAGGAAGCTGCGGTCCCATATGCCATACACCCATAATCAGTTGCAGATCTTATAATTGCCCTGTATATCATCATTAATGTTTCTCTATCTGCGCCCCAGTCAGATCCTACCAGACATCGCATGACATTAATGACTTTCTCACACTTTGCAACTGTCTTCTCTACATGTACCCTCCATGTCATTCTCTCCTCAAACCAGACACCCAGCAATTTGAATGTTTTCACTCTTTCAATAGGCTTGTTATATAGCCTGAGGTCCTGCTCTGACACTTTCTTTTTAAAGCCAAAGACCACATACTTTGCAACTGAAAATTTAAAACCCCATTCCTCTGCCCATGTCACAGCTTTATTCAATGCCTGCTGCAGGTACGATCTAAATTTCAATCTCTTTTCCATATGGCCCCATCATCAAAACCATTTCCCACTTTACAAAAAATATAATTGATCATTATATGAAACAAAACTGGGCTGATTACAATTCCCTGGGGGGGGGTCCCATTAGCCACTCTTTCTTCACAGGACACAGCCCACTATACTCTTACTTGAATGGTTCGATCTCTCAAAAAGTTATTGATCCAGTTTAGCATCCTTCCTCGTACCACAGCATCACACAGCTTTATCACTAAACCCTCCTTTCACAACATATTATATTCCTTCTCAATGTCGAGAAATACACCCACTACTGCTTCTTTATTCGCTAAGGCCTTCCTGATTTCTAAATCTAGCACTAGTGCAGAGTCCATAGTGGATCGTTCAACCCTAAAGCCACTCTGATAGGGGACAAAATATCAGTTTTTCAAGCATATATACTAATCTGTCTGTAACCATACGTTCCATAATTTAACATAATAGAGCTGTAAGTGCAGCATTAGGTAGCTAACGACCCTTTTCACCTTTGACCCCCCCTACGTTTCAGCTCAAGTCACGTGTTAATGACGTCGGCCACACATTAGAGCTGTTTGAAAGGACATATTCATTAGCAGTTCACAACATTAGGGCAATGTTAATAATAATTGTATGTGATGAAAAATGTCACCCTCTGTACTATCCACAATCAAAGATGCATAAGCATGCATATGTACGGCAGTTTTTTCATGACGTTCTGTAAGGAAAATCCAATTACCTCTTGTAAGTGGCAATGTATTAATAATACAGAGACAAACATCAACAAATCCCTTCGGCGTATTCATTTCAGTGTCTGCTATAGCCAATGAAATAATGGCATGCATTTAATAATAATCTGATGATTATAATTATTTCTGTTTGGTTGGTTAAACTGTTAGTAACAGCTGTTGAAAAGACATAAGCAGCAAAAGTCAGACAAACTAATAACTCTTTACTAGAATTGCAATTTTGATGATGTTCAATAATAGCACTCAGGATGGTTATTTTCCGTATAATTATAATTTTAGACTCAGTTACTTTGAACACTGCAATCTAACATGTCATCCTTCTAAGGAATATTGCCATTTCCATAGTGGTTCACTACCCAAAGCTACTGCAACAGGCAAGCTTCATTTTCATTGTATACATGCATTATTATTTCTGTTGAGGGAGATTTCCTGATGGTGCCTCAGTCACTGTTTGCCATGTAAACGTGGTAGATAGCCAAGTACATCAGGGACTGGTTTTACGTGTTGCCATGGGGTTTGCCAGGAGTGAGAAAAGGAGTCTTCAGGTCTTTATCTAACTGAGCCACAATAAGTTATTGCAAAGACTTGGGAAGGTTCCTCTACTTTATTAGATGTAGCTAGAAAGTTCTGTTAAAAGCTCATCTGGATCTCAAGTAAAATGGTATTTTCCTCTTAAATACTCTGCAGTACTCATTGATTCGAACAGATTACAATTTCCCCTTTCTAGTCTCACGTTCACAGTGAACAGGAACTTCAAGGGTTAAGTATACAGGTTGCCAGTCACAGAAAAACCAAGTACATTCTTACAAAAACAAGTTTAATGCAGAAACAGAAATACTTGTCGGTTACATCATTGAAAGGATCCGCAGAAAAACTAATACTGTATTTAGGGCATAAAAATTGGTGATTTAATCCCTCTCACCCATAGTTATAATCTCTAAAAATCTAATCTTATTTCCTATGCCTTCTGGATTAATGTGTACTGGATAAATGCAAAACAGAACCCTTTTATAAAAGGACTCACAAACCACTTTAAACCAGTAATAATTGCCTCATATGACAACCAGATTCAACAATAACAATTGTATACAATTGAATATGTAATGTAATGATATACGTATTAAACTGCCACATATAATTATACATAAGTAAAATTACAATACAACTCCATGTTGTAGGGAACTGCAAGGCTTTCAAGCCAAATTTATTGTGACTCGAGGTATTGTCAACAGGACATCTAAGCAATGTGTGAGAATAATATTGCTTAGAAAATATTAGCCAAAGAACTGAACGCCACTAAAACTTACATGACAATATTGAAGTGTAATTAAATATTAAAGTAGCATTTATCAAAGTATGTATGGCCAGAGACCAACTGACTAAGACCTACAGTTTGTACACATCTCTAATCAATGGCTGATAAATATATCATGCCAAGCGTTTGGTGAGTATTGTTAGAAGATATTGATGTTGGCAAAAATGCAACTGGTGGCCATATTTGAAGTATTTCACACACATCTAGACACTACAAGGTATAAGTGCTAAATGTCAACCCAAAAAAGCAATGCTGTGCAAGTTATTTAAAAATAATTAAAGTGGACTTGGTCAAATTGGACGTGACAGGGTGTGACAAAGAACCAAGACCTGTGAAAATGATTTGCAGATCTTTATACTATTCCTATAAAGTGTACTACATGAGGTGAATGTTAGCAGATGGTTTTGAAGAGTGTCAAAGTTATTGCATTTAGCCACAATGCACACTATGGCAAAAGCCTAAGGTGATAAAAAGTAATTTACTTGCAACTATGGCATATGACCTGAAAAATGTGTTCCTATCAATAGTTACAAAATGAAGACAGAAAATAAATCTAAGAAAATAATTGTAGAAAAGGACATTCTCTTTTGAAAGCCCTACTAAAGAAAATAGGTATTTTCAAGATTAGGATTTGTATTCAAAATATTTGGAGACTAATCAACCTTAAGATATTTATACAATCCTGTAGTGTGAAAGCAATTAATTTTGAAAATATGTACCAGTCTTTTCCCACTCCATTTCAAAACTCTTTAGCTACTAAAACAAGTGTGATATTTATCAACACTTAATTTGTCTACACGAAAGTAAATGAGTCCGCTTAAAGAAAGTGGAAAGATGCCAATGACATCACACATGGCGTTCCTCTTTGATGAAGTTCCTTGTTGGCACGTGAGCGTTGTCATTGGTCAGTGCATTCTGCACTCCTCTGAATATGAGATACCTCTAATACTGGCAGCAACAGCTGGAACGCATCCTGAATGTAAGATGCACTGTTGGAAGCCTAGAGACCAAGGACAAGGCACATACAAGTTAAATACTGCCAAAAATCTACTAAGAATGATTAGACTAATTTTTAATTGATCAATACAAAATACATTCAATAATACCAACCTCCAAAAACACGCCTGTTATCAACGGGTTAAGGACATCTCCCTTTTCATTTGCCTGGAAAATAAAACATAATTTTTTTTCCCCTCTTGTTTGTTAATATTTTTAACTCTTATTAAAAAAGAACACTTACAAACATGCAATCTTACCCCTAAAGTGGTTAAACAAGAAGTGAACTTCTTTGACAGCAGTGCTATCTCTCTGCACAAAACAATAGTGACCCTGAAAAAAAGAGAAGTTGTCAATTAACTGGTTTCCTGAGAGATAACATGATATTCAAGATTATCCACCAGTAACATGGGATTCACTGATGGCAATTAAAAGTTGAACCAATGCAAAAATAATAATAAAAATAATAAAAATAATAAAAATAATAAAAATAATAAAAATAATAAATTCAAACAGGATGGTCAATAATGATTTAGGTAAGAGTCATGCAGCCGATTGTGGTTAAAAGGCTAGGAGAGGGGCTTACTGCGACAGGGTTTTGGCCTGTTCCAGGGCGGTTGTCTCTTGGCTCTCACAATGAAGAATAAGTTCTGCCACTTTGTGAAACTGCTCTATTGATCTGGCTGTCAGCTCTGCTAGACTCCTGATAGCAGAGGAGTGAATATCCTGCAGTTGGAGGGTGATAAACAGATTAGCAGGGACGCAGTGCAAAGAACAACAAAAGCATTTGTCTACTTGGCTTGTTTTTTCCCCTGTAAGAAACGCTGGAATACTTAGAGAAATAATGAAAATACTTTCGATCCAGTTGCATCGCTATGCCAGTGAACATGGTTCTTGTGCAAATGCATAAGTAATAGAACAGCATTCTTTTCATACCTCAACTGTGCACCGTTTCACCTCTTCTGCTCTGCTGTGGTCTTCCTCTTCATTCCCCTCCCCTTCCTGTTGTGTGCCATCTGCTGGTCTGTTCATTTCACCGATGCTGTCATAAGCCTTCTTTATGGACTGAACAAGCGTTTGCCCATTTGAACCAGAATGGAAGCCATCAGAATACCATCAAAGCAAAGTTGTTTTATGAATCACAAATGCTATTGTCCATTCTGATATTTTAATTCTATTCATATAGTTGTGACATCACATTCCAATTAAAACCTTTCTTATAGTATGTGCTACAAATCATGGATGCACTGAATGTCTCAAACGGTGAAAGGTGTTATATAAAATGTAGGTAATTCATGCACCCAGGTAAAATTAAGCTAATTGCATTTTACACATTTTAAACAGAAGCCTTGTATTCAATGATATTCTGGTTGTTGAGCTTTAGAAAACAGTTTAAACCCACAGCTGTCAGGCGAGGAATGAGGTGAATAGCAGAATACTATTAGCAATCATTTTGGAATTCATCCGTTCTCCACAAGATGGCAACATACCACAATGCGTCAAATAAATACCTTGTAAAGTGTTGAATGCAAAAGTCAAAAGAGCATAAAAGATGTTGGGTGAAGTATGTATAAGTAATTTACTACATGTTCCTCCCTATTTCTTTTACTTTTCTATATGAGGTGGTATATGTATGTCTAATTATTTGTTTTAATCTTTAGAGTTCTATTTAAATATTCAAGAAAATATATACAAGAAAAAACAGTGAAGTGCCACATACTCTGCCAAGTTTGTCCGCGTTTGTTGATAAGTGCAGGTCTGCCAGTGCCTCGGACAATTCCTTCACAAACTCTGTTCCGCCATCATCTTAAGAGATAAAACCAGTAAAATGACAGATTTATTAATTTGTTCTTACCTAAACCTAAACTGTGTTTCGCTAAAATCAGTGTCACATCATTTTAATGTGTTCTTATACCACTGGAATCGCTTTAGACTTTCTTCTTAATAGAGATAATATCCTGGGAGCTACTATACTATATATGCTATACTATAGACTGAAGAGCTGTAGAAAATATACCTCAAGCACCACTGTGCTACCTCAATCACTACTGTACATACGCAATCATCTTTCAATGGGGGTGCAAACGGGACCCCTCTAGCAGTGTCTCTGTGAAGAAATGTACGAGCTGAGACCGCACCTTTCTTCTCCTCCACCTCTTCCTCATCGAACTCCACCAGGGAGAAGGGCACTTTAATCCGTTCTAGCTCCCCCTTCAGTTGGGCCAATTCCTCACCGGACATGGTGGTCAGAACAGACTTCACCTGCCGCCGCAGAACAAGAAGACAGGACACACACGAGTACAACTCATTCTCAAGTCAGGCCTCGCCACGAAAACGAAACAAAAAAAGATTTATCAACAGCGCACGCCTACACCGTCGCCTCAGAAGGTCACGTGACCAGTGTTTTACACATCCCTGCAGATGAGTTTACCTTTGCCTCGCTCTCTCTGGAGAGAATCTCCAGGGCCTCCAGGTGAGATAAACCCTGGTATTCATCAAACAGCATTCCGTAATGTGCCTTCTTCTCCGTGTCCGAGGAGACCTCTGCTGTTTGCTTCTCCTCTCGTTCTTTTGCTTCCCTCAAAACCTACCAGAGACACAGACCTCGGGCCATGAGCCAACAAATCTCAAGCAACTGTGTGCCAGAGCTTAAATTACTTTCGGGAAGAGCCGATTGTGAGGAACACGCCTTTGCAATGTGGCCTGTATTGCCACTCTGCATTAGCAGGCAGAAATAACCACATTCAACAAGGCGCTTCCCTCTTTCATCAAAAATGACCTACCTGTGACAGAGTGGATGTTGTGATCATTAGTCCTTTTGTTTTCTTAAATCCCGGATCTCCTTCCGCAATGACATCCATTGTCTTTTTACCGATGAACTCCAGAGCATCCAAACCGCCAGTTATAACTGTCTTTCCCTGGGAAAGTGTAGATTTATTCAATGCACAGAATAAAATAATGACACATGGCTGAAATGTACATGAGAAGAGACATTGGCGTTTACAGTGCTCTGGACGACACTAGAGAGCGATGAGAACATGCCCATTGCACCACCCAGGGATGACGCGCCATCAGTGTCCTCGCCAGCGTTTTCATTTTTGGGGCTGCCATCTTCTTTTTCCTCTTCTTTGACCTGTGCTGATAGATCCACAGGGCTGGGTATTCCAAGTGAAGTTTCTGCTTTCTCAATAGCCTGGGATATCCCTTGACCTGAAGGACAAAGTGCATGTTCTCAGATAAAGACAGCCTGATAACATATCAGATATCAAGTTTTGTATTTTCTATAAATAAATAAAAACTCTAAAGATATGGGCCTTTTTTTCCAACGAAAGCTTATGTGGTTTTTATAATGAGAGTGATGCATAGTTCCATGTAGAACTAAGAATGATACAGTTCCAGGACTTCTGCTCCTCACCTACAGTGGCTACTGTGGCGGAGGCAGTGGATATGATGGACTTGCCCCAGCTTCCCCAGTAGCCCCACCCTCCCTGAGTTACTGCCGACTCACTGGACTTCTGAAAGAAAGAAAAAGTGTCACTGTAAGCAGCCTTCCAGCCGGTTGCCTTCATGCATCGAATTACATAAGAGAAGTGGGTCTAGGCTTGATTAGCACTTTGTGTTGGTTGGCCAGTAGGGGACAGTTTTTCTACTGAACCAAACTGAGGCTCAGTTCACTGACAGGACTGCTATGGCCTTTCATAAGGAACTTTGAACCCAGGTTCTTATAGATCCCTTTGACAAGTACTGCAAACTATTATGGTTTTCTGGTTCTGACTAAGTATGTAATTTTATCATCAGTTTTCATTTTATCCATCACTTTGCTTGAATTGACTTGGGGTGAAAGTTCTGGCACAAAATAGCTGCCATGCCGCACGCAGGTTGGTGCTACACTATGGTGGTGGTTGAGGCCAGTTACTTTTCAGATCTTTGACAGGTGAACAACCTTGTGTCCTTCTTCCCCCACTTCTCGGTTCTCGGGGCTGCTCAAAACTCAGAGCAACAACACACTGAAAGGATAACCTACCTTTCTAGAATCATCCTCTGTTTCTTGGATCTCTGGGGCCTCCTCCTTGGGTTCAGTAAGAGGCTTGTTCTCAGGTCTTTTTCGAGTCTTCCGGACCGGTGCCAAATCGGTGTCACTCTCAAGCACCCCCGTGAGGCTGTCGGCCACTGGAGAAGGCGTCTGTTGGGCTTCCATCACCTGGTCTTCCAACTGACCCTCTGATTCTTTCTGTCTTTCGCTGTCTGACATCTTAAAACATCCCTGCCTTCATACATAATACCAGAAAGACAAAGACTTTCTGCTGATGAGCCAAGTTGCTGAAATGCTGATCTCATCCACAGAACATGTAGTTCATCAGAAGTGAAGCTTTTTACCCACTTTGTCTGCTTACAAATTCACATTGAGTTTCCATAATATTCAGGTTTTCTGTTATAGTATTAGTATTCTACCTTTTTAATTAGTTCAGAAACAATTTTAAAGTGAGACTTTAATAACGGTTGTTTACTGCTCATGACAAAATGACAAATACTAAATGCCTAAAGATCACAGGAGATTGAAAAAGTTAGGATTGGGGTACCAAACCATAAGTACATTATTTACAGACTAAACATTTAGAAAAGTCTTAAACACTTGGTAAGCAAGTTCAGCTATAATAAATTAGCAATTCATTTTACCATTTTAATTTCAGAATCAGCACAAGAAACACCTGGTTACCTAACCAGCTAGGTGTGTTATTTAACTATTAATATAACGTTAACATTACGTTATTATTGGGTTAAGATTAAGTTTTAAGGAATCAAAGTCAGATTCAGACCGGAAAATTAAGCATAATGTGTGTTAGATATGCCACCGACATTGCATTTGTTTCTTCAAAATACTTGCTTAATATTAACCGATATTAACGTTAACTGGCTAGCACGAAGCTTTTTATGCCGTTTACTAGCTAATGTTTGACCTACGTAGCCCGCAGCAATCTGGTAGCAGCCAATTAGTAACTCATTTAAACTAATATAAAATAAAAACAAAGGACGTTCACAAACCTGTTTCAAAAATCTTCTTTAGCAGATGGAATTTGCCCTGTCAGCCACGTCACATAGAGTGTGGAATGAACGCGTTTGTTTTGCCCAAACAGGAAGTTGTCGGGAATATTCTCTTCCGGGGCCGGTCACATTCTTCACCTGATTCTTATTTATGAAATATGGGACCCATATTCTTATAATAATAATTTACATTCTTTGCATTTAAAAGCCCAGTATGTGTACGGTTCACTGAAACTTTCACATCGAGACTGGTCAAGTGTTGAAAAACTAAAGTCGTGAGGTGAACCAGGAAATAACACCGTGTAGTCCTTGTGTAGTCCAGTGTACGGACTCTGCTCCTGATACGCTGCTGAATTAAAACACGGATGTTCACGACGGTAAACACGTCTGCTCTTGTCAGTATAAACTGCTTTATCCATTGTTTCCGTAGCTCTTTATACTCCTTGGTGTTATTATCTCATGTTGCATACATAGGCAACATGTGTAGCTCGGTAAACATGTTGATCAGAAAGGTCGAGTAACGTTAGCTCGCTAACATAACTTACATAACTAGCTAGCTAAAGATCCAGAATACCTGGCATTTTTATACGTTACGTTAGCTAGCTTTTCGACAAGCTCACTTAATGTCGATTGACAAATTGAACAGTTTTACCATATCTTATTATTGTCTTTTGACAGGTTACGAGGACATCACACATGAAAGAAATCCTAGGAACCATTTGAGCGTTTCTGTAGCTGACCCTATCTAGATAATTATCTAATTTCATGAAGTTCTTTTCGAAAGCAAGCAGAAGATGGATACATTTTTGAAAGCCTTTGTTTGCCACATGATCATAATGAACGTCGTCGCTCAGGCAGAGGTCCTAATAGATCAAGCCCAGAACAGGTCACGGGTTAGCCTACAGCAGCTGGCAAGTTTACCTTCTTTCCGAGATGTTGTGGTAAAGGAGGGCTCCAGTGCGCTGATTGAATGCAACGTGACTGAAGGTCATGAACATATTTTGTGGTACAACTCCAAGGGGCATATTTTGGATGAAGAGGAAGAAGGTAAATTCATCATCAGCAACATATTTACATTCTTGTATATCTGAAGGTCTTATTTTGCGATACCATCCATTGTGCTATATGTAAGAGCCTAGCCGGGAACCTTCAGTCCTATTAAGTTAAAATATATTTTGTAGTAAGTGTAGCAATCCAGGTAACATACCTTGTTTCTACAAATGTATATAATTTGTATTAAAAAAAATGAATAGAAGCAAATGAGTTTACATACATAGGATGGTGAAATACATTTTGCTTTTTTAATCCTTTCATTTAGGGGGGAAATGGGTGATTACGGACGGCTTTTTGAATATCACAACGGTCACCTTTGAAGATAGAGGCAGGTATACATGTATAGTATCAGGCTCCTCTGGGACCTTGAACTACACCATCACTTTGCGGGTGGCCTACACATACGGTGGGTTGGGCCTGTACTATGTCATAGTGTGCCTCATCGCCTTCACTATCATCATGATCCTCAACATCACCCGCCTGTGCATGGTGAGCAGCCACCTGCGCAAGATGGAGAAGGCCATCAATGAGTTTTTCCGCTTGGAGGGGGCTGAGAAGCTTCAGAAGGCCTTCGAGATCGCCAAGCGCATCCCCATCATCACCTCCGCCAAGACGCTGGAGCTGGCCAAGGTCACTCAGTACAAAACCATGGAGTTTGCCCGACACATCGAGGAGCTGGCCCGTAGCGTGCCACTCCCGCCTCTCATTCTCAACTGCAGAGCCTTCGTGGAGGAGATCTTTGAGACTGTTTACCTAGCCGACCCCGCCCAGCCCCGGCACAGGTTCAAGCAGCAACGGGCTATCGGTGCCGGGTCCGGCGGGGACGACGTCGACAACGCATCGGCATCGGGGCAGGGCTGCATGCAGGAGGGAGGAGGAGAAGAAGAAGAAGGTGAAGTCCTGAACGAGAACAGCATGCACATAGAGGTGTCAGTCCACCCCAAGTCAGAGTGCTCAGATGTACCCACCAATCCCGCCACAGAGTCCCCGGAAGAGGAGAATGTATGTATCGCCATGTCGGCTCCTGACGTGGGCTAAATCAAAGTTAATACTCGGCCAAATGAGAGGTTCACAGTCTTGAAATTGAAGCCAGAAATGTGGCTGGAAAAAGAGAAACCAAAAGTTGCTTCATTTTGTGACGACGATCAATTTGAGTCAAGTTTTTTTTTTTCTTCTTCTTCCCCCAATTCACAGATCTCGATGTTCCAGGTTATATGTAACATGCAAGTTGCATTGGTCAGATGTGCAGTGGCCAAGATGTTATTTGGCCTGAACGATCCTTTATTCTCTGTGGGCGTTTGTGATTTGGCTCGTAAAATATTTAGCTGTGCATTATTTGCACTTATTATTCCCGTCTCCATTAATTGACAGTTGAATTTAGTGTGATTGGTATTATAATGAGGACGGTATTTTGGTGAGTGTTCGTCTTCAGTATTGGGAGTGGCTGTTCTTTGCCGCTCTCAAGGTTTTCCTTAGGTGTGTGTAGAATTTAAAAGCGGCATTGACTCGCAGTATAACTCAGTGCTTGACTATGATGCCAAATTGACCCATTAGAATGCATTAGCCTCAGTTTATATGCTACAGTCATTTGTGGGTACTTGCAACCATTGGCTGAATTTAAATGACCACATTGTGTGAGTATGATTTGTCTTCAGCAATCATAAAGTGAAATTATGTACTCTAAATGCAACTTGAGAAACTAGAATTATAGCCTACGTGCCATAACGTTTTAATTATTTTTTATTTCTTTGCCGTGTTTTCTCTCAGTATCTCACCCGTACTGATGTGAGGCACTCGGGGGGTTTATTTCTTTCTGTGTAATAATGTTATATTTTCCATGGTGACATTTGTGGCAGTTAAAAATATACAAAAGTGGACTTTGAATGCAATGAGGCCATCTTTCCAAGTGGGGGTGCTGTGACACAAACAATTAATACATGGCACATGCCATCTGTTGAGCTCTACAGAATGAGTGGAAGTACATAAAAATAGATTGCATTGCATTATATAAGGGGATGCAGTAGCAATACAAACATTTACTCTTTCCCCTGTAGATTCCCGCAAACAACATCCGCAGCTGCAAACCTGCCACCATGAACAGCACACATTGTTCTGTTACTCCTCAAAATGGAGTACTGTAACTCAATGGGTGAACACATTTATACTCCATACTTTTGTTTCATGTGAGGTCATTAAAGCCTTGAAATTAGTCATTAATTGTCACTGCTATGTAATAGAGATACCATCGTATTGGTAACTCGCAAAGTCACAATGCATGGGACTATCACTAGGGTATTAGAAGTAATAACACACACTAATACCTAAATGCCTGCTTGTTGGGCCAGCAGGGCAATTGTTTCCAGTTAAACTTGCTTTTGAGTTGAGTAAAATTTTTGGCAAGTGAAAGTTTGACACAGAGATCAGCCCCATGACCTCATTGTGCCTTAGGAATCCTTTGATTTTACTGTGCTTGGTTTCTTTGGTACGAAAGGCTGTTGGATTATTTTAAAAAATTTAAGTTCCAGTTTATTGTGGACTTTGGTTGGCTCACAGGCAGTGCATTTTTGCCAAAGCACGAATCCTCAGACCAAGTCCATATCAGCAGTTGTGTTCTGACTGTGTCGGTGACCATTGTTGGGCTGGTGGGCTGCAGTGGCTGTGTATGTTACTCTCCCAAACAGATGCATGATGGAACGGGTTTACAGTTTTGTTTGGGCATTACAAAGGGGAACAAAGAAAAAATGGTTATAAAATTTATTTTTTATTTTTATTTTTTATATCTGAATTTTTTCTGAGTATATTTTTGAGGAATCTGGTAGATGAACAGGTTGTTAAAAAGGTGTGATTTGCACCAGTGCATGGGTTTGCAGTCACTAGTATTTATGAAGAATATGAAATGGGTAAATGTGTGAAAAAAGGGTGGCGCACATGTTATTTATGAACAGGGCCCTTCCTGAAACCCAAAGCTTGCACCCACGCCAACCCTTCCCAGATAACCCTGCAACAATTACATGATTTATTGAAGTTATTCAGGCACACAATGTGTTGATTACCTAAGAGGTGGCTTCAGAAAACCCTGTATCATCCTCTTGGTGTTGGAAAATAAAACTAGTGGATAAAAAAATACAAAAATCAAGAAAAACTCATAGCTACTTATGAACTAAGTCAAAGTAATATAGGAAAGCTGTGCTACCAAGCTGTTGCAGTATGCAAATGTATACTTACATGATTCATTATGATTCAATCTTTCCGCCCAGGTAGTGCTAGAATGAGTCATGGGTCATCTAAACTAAGCATTGAGAAAGCAAAGCTCTTAAACTCCAGTCAGAGAGCTCTTTCCGTTACGATCCTCACATTTGTTAAGAGAAAACACTAGAATATGCTGCTCTGTTGCTAAAGGTGGGAGGGGCATTGTGGAGGTAACCTTTTTATACACTTTGTTTCTTTTTAAAATTATTTTACTGTTGTAAGTTTCTATTGAGGAATAATGAGTTTGCGGCAAATATTTCTAACTAATGGCTTTTTAACACTGCCTTATGGTGTAGGAATATTAAATGAATAAGTGCAAACATATGTTGAATTTATTGAGGAGAAATGCTTATCTGGCTCTCCTCACCTACTGAAGGACTAAGACGAAATGCACTGAAGGAGGGGATTAGCTGATTTAGCACTCCATGAATGGGACGGTAGCGCGCGAGTGTGCGTGCGTGCACTGAAAGTCACAATATTTAGAGCTGTATGTTGATGATGCAAAAAGCCTCTCTCAGACTTGTATTGAGGAGCATTGCAGGGAGGTGTAAGGGTGTTTGTGGCTTAGGCTGGTATTTTCATTCGTTTTTTAGCGCTGTCCTATGCAGGTGCAAGGACGACGGGGCCAGTCAGTTGGATTGGTCCAAACTCACGGCCCAGTGGTACTTTAACAGATTTAAGGAGTTTTAAGATTCTGACCGGGCCTTGGTGCAGAAGCAACCATTGCCACACCGCCAACTCATTACCAACCAAAATGCCACCTTGATGCGCCAAGAGAAATACAAAAATCCTCAAAATGGATGCCCTCAGTGGCCTAGCTTTGAGTAACTTGAATATCGGACTAGTCCGTCCGTGTTCTGAAAGGAGCACACATCCCATGGTGGAGAGAGAGTCTCAACAGACATTTATATTCAATTCCATATTTCAGTTTCCTTATTTAACCAGCAAGGAAATGTACAAAAATATCAAAAAACTACTTCAGTGATTAATCCCATCTTTCAGGGGGTCTTGCAAGAATATTTTGTGTGTGTGTGTGCGTATATATTTCCAAGAAATGTAATATAGAATCTCCAGCATGGAAGTGCAACACCACGAACGCAAATTCAAAAGTACACATGAGAAGGAAGACACACTTAAAGGGGTAGTCCACTTAACCTTTAGGCCAATATTTGAGAATTTCTGAAAAGTTTCAGCAATTTTCCAGGCTTTTTTTTCTGTTGTGATAGCTGCTACGAGCATGGACGCTGTGAACTCTGCAAAATGCAATTCAATGACGTCACTGAATTGCATTTCTGAAATGTCTAAAATGGAAATTGATAGGGGAGTCATTTTCAGATGACTGTAAAACACACCTAGAATTTTTTAAGAAAATTTTGGCATCATAATATCACCAGGATAAATGTGTAGCCATGGTTGTTTTCTTCTAATTATATGTAGTAACATTTTGTATATTTGTTGAAAATATTAAGAAAAGTTTATTTATAGACAGCCTGCACTGATATTTTGCAGCCATTCAGGCCTCCAACTCCCATAAATCATTGTGCTGCGGTAACCAGGGTAACTACAAGCCTGCTGTGGCAGTGGAAATGCCCTGTGCCTGTACAGTGAGTGTAGGGATCAATTTGCCTATGTTGCATTGACATAGCTAGCTTTTAGATCTGACGTTAGCTAACATTAGTTTTCACTTTAATCTTCAGAAAGGAACAACACAACCTGAACCAGAGTGAGCTAACTAAGCTCACCATCAGACCGCTAACTTCGCTAAATGGTAAACTTGCCTACCTTAGGTTTCTTTATTGTATTGCATCCAAGTAAAGTAATCCACAAAAAAGAATGTAGCTAGCTAGCGAATCAACTTAAACCAGTGGTCTAGTTAAAGTGAAGCATTGTGGGAATTGTGGTCTTATAACAAAGCAAATGAAGATTAAGCTTCCAAAATGTGATATCCACACAGTGATATTTTGACATCCTCCAGAAGAAAAATTGCAGTGATATGTCATAGTAAAATACATGCATTAAATTTATTTTGATTAGTTTTATTGAGGTGGACTACCCCTTTAAAATATGCTGAAAGAATTGTCTCGAAAGTCAAAGCTTAATATCAGAAGTTCAAACAGTTGTAAATGAGTAAAGTGTAGCGGACTGGTTGGGGTCCAGTAGGTAGCCTACTTACTTCAGCAGGAAAAAATGTATCTCGGAATGAAGCCAAGGGTAGACAGGCATGCCATTGCTCAAGTTAGCACGGTCCATTTTTACATCCATCTGTGTAAAAGGGCAGTCATGCTGATGTTGATGTAACTGTGCATACAAGGACTATCTTTAAATCTCAGAAATAAAAGTTTTTTTTTAAATAAAAGTGGGAAGACCTTAAATAGATGAGCCATTTAAATGTACGCTTCTAAACACAATTTAGGCAAATTTTTCTTTGATGCTTTTTCATAACGTGGCCTATTTTCTTTTCTCATTGTAACTCCTTTTAGAAACTTCAGATATATGTATGTGAATTGTGTTTTATAAATATGCTTGTTGACTGTCCATTCCATGATTTCGGAGGTATTCATCTGTTTGCAGAAATGCATCCATATCTACACAATATGTGAAACCAGCCTCACCATCTCTGCCATTGGGACTGGGAGGTTTATTTTATACGCAAATAAATATTCCGATGCCAGATTGTTTACACTGTGAATTTGTGAAGGTATTGAATTTATTCTTGTATATATAATGGTCACGCTTGTGTTTGGGTGCTCTGTTTTCACTGTGAATGTCATGGGTACTGATCTATGTTCTATCTTTAAGCAATGTAGCTTGCAACTGCAGCATTAAAAATGTTTAATAAAATTTAATAAAATGTTCTGTTTCCTGGATGGCTGTACTCATACATTTTCATTCATAGTATGACTCATTGTATAACATCAGTCTGTTGTGTTATTTCAGTAGCAATGTCAATGTACTTTTATTTATTATTCTTATTTAATCAGGGAGGTCAACTGAAAACTCAATGTGCAGACCTGGGAATTAAAAGTGGGTAGGAATGGAAGGGATTGTGTCAGATACAGGGGGTAATACAGAGAGACAGCTTTTGTGAGAATTTGGCCTTAATTGACTACAGTGAGGCAGGACCTGGGGCATTAGTCCAGAAGGAAGAGTGCCCCCCCCCCCCCTAGTTTTCCCAGGAGGTCTCCCATCCAAGTACTAACCAACATCCTCAGTTTCAGCAGTTAGCCATGCGGAGGGTACTTGGTGGTATGGAAGATTAGCTTCAGCAGTTAGCCATGCGGAGGGTACTTGGTGGTATGGAAGATTAGCTTCAGCAGTTAGCCATGAGAAGGGTACTTGGTGGTATGGAAGATTAGCTTCAGCAGTTAGCCATGAGAAGGGTACTTGGTGGTATGGATGCTTAGCTTCAGCAGTTAGCCATGAGAAGGGTACTTGGTGGTATGGAAGATTAGCTTCAGCAGTTAGCCATGAGAAGGGTACTTGGTGGTATGGAAGATTAGCTTCAGCAGTTAGCCATGCGGAGGGTACTTGGTGGTATGGATGCTTAGCTTCAGCAGTTAGCCATAAGAAGGGTACTTGGTGGTATGGATGCTTAGCTTCAGCAGTTAGCCATGAGAAGGGTACTTGGTGGTATGGATGCTTAGCTTCAGCAGTTAGCCATGAGAAGGGTACTTGGTGGTATGGATGCTTAGCTTCAGCAGTTAGCCATGAGAAGGGTACTTGGTGGTATGGAAGATTAGCTTCAGCAGTTAGCCATGAGAAGGGTACTTGGTGGTATGGATGCTTAGCTTCAGCAGTTAGCCATAAGAAGGGTACTTGGTGGTATGGAAGATTAGCTTCAGCAGTTAGCCATGAGAAGAGTACTTGGTGGTATGGATGCTTAGCTTCAGCAGTTAGCCATGAGAAGGGTACTTGGTGGTATGGATGGTTAGCTTCAGCAGTTAGCCATGAGAAGGGTACTTGGTGGTATGGAAGATTAGCTTCAGCAGTTAGCCATGAGAAGGGTACTTGGTGGTATGGATGCTTAGCTTCAGCAGTTAGCCATGCGGAGGGTACTTGGTGGTATGGAAGATTAGCTTCAGCTGTTAGCCATGAGAAGAGTTCTTGGTGGTATGGATGCTTAACTTCAGCGGTTAGCCATGAGAAGGGTACTTGGTGGTATGGATCATCACCAAAGGCAATAAAACAGTTTTTTTAATGAAAATATTACTAGGATTGTAGCATTATTTTAGAAGTTAAATTAGTATTCGTATTAATATGAATTAGTGAAGACTATTTTGAATTCTGCCCTCTTCATTGACATTCTACCATTATCACAGGGTGCAGTGCTGTAACATCTAATTAAATACGCTGACCCACAGTCTCCATTTGTAACCGTTGGACTATAGAGAAAATGTCATTTGGGGACTTTTTTCCCCTACTTTGCTTACGGAATAAATGTCACTATTGCCCATGCAATATAATAACCAAATTAATTTCATGACCTTTGATGAATACTCTGAACAATCAGAGCTGGGTCTGAAAGCCCATTTACTTAATTAAAAATAGCTTGGTGGAAGGTTTTAGTGTTACCAGGACAACCTACAGAATGAGGTTATGATATGCCAGTATCTCCATGCATCAGACAAAAAAAATTAAATGCCACATTTCGCAGTAACCTTGTGCAAAGCACATTCCAAACGGTTTCTTTATTTACCCAACTAAATTCAGTGTGGATTAACTCATTTTTGAGGTCATGTCACAGATTACATGATCCATTAATGGTTGGCCCTGTTAGGCTACTTGATTCAGTGATGCGTGGCAGTATACATATTTGCTCTCATTTATCATCCGTGTAAAATCTAAGGACCTCATTCATGAAGCTTTCCTAAATGTACGCGTACATTTATGTCCGAAGGGAGTTGATACGAAAAAGTTACGCCGGATTCATCACAGTGTGGAAAAAATATATTTTTTCGTATTCACTTACGATGCGCGTCCACGTTATTTTGTGATCAGCATAAATCCACGCCCATGAATTGCCTTATATGGAGGCTGTCACTTGCATTTAAAGGTCCATACCTAGTCAAAATGGCCCAGAAAAAGCAAAGTCAAGAATTATTCTGACAATTAAATCGAAGTTTTATTAGCAGATGTTCAATCAAGGGAAAAAAATTTTTTTATATTGTCAGTACCGGTGTCATGAACTGGTAAAGTAAAGGCATAGCAGGAGATAACATGTACCATACGAGCACATTGCTTTATCGCTGCCTGGAAATAAATTAAACGTTATTCATTTTGTAATTCTGTTGGGGTTCTGTGCATGTGAGTTGTGGTTTGAAATCGGGTAATCACATGTGGTACCTTATTTTAGAATCTCTCTGGCGTGTTCTAATTGTGGTCACATTGATGCGCGTGCCCCACACAGCTCAGGTTTTACCGGGATATAGCCTGCTGGCTACATTCTAACCGGTTAAAAAACTTTCACTTTTAAATAAAGTTTATCCGGTTTTCCCCTTGAACGCGAGACGGCGTTTCACCGACTTTTCAACAAAAACGTGCATTGGGGTGTGCAGTCTATGGCACCGATAACATTGGACAGGTTGGCAATTTCAGAAAAACCTTTACCTCCACCAGTTTTTTGCTTATAACTTCAAAGTCCTAGCTTATTGGTTAATTGTTTAAACGGATTCTGAAGATTGACATTTCAGGCTTTATTGTTTGCAATGACGAGCGTGCTGCAAACAACTTCTGAAGTAATTTAGATAGCTTAGCAGCTGTAGTTACGCTCAAATCACTGCATCCCATCGACAGTGGCCAAGCGAAATTGATGGCGATTCAGAAATCATCATTAATGGAGTTAAAGTAAGATTTCAGCCACTTTTGAAGATCCCTGTTTGGAACAAATACAGTTATGAATTAATATTTACAAACTGCCTGCACTGGTCCTCTTAGCCATGGAAAAATTTATAAAATAGAAAAATATAAAGAATGCTTTACATTAAAGAACGCTAAACTAGGACAGTGTTGTGTTAATCTATGCCAAAAACCAATGTCTATCAAAGCATAAAATTGAATAGAAGGAGTATAAATGTTAAGTTACCTGCGATGACCAAGCTAGAATGCAGCGCTTAGGCACCACCTAAGCCTCTTTTTCAGCCAGGAAAAACCCTGATATGGTCTGAATGATTTGCTACAGTCGAACATCAGAGTCACGTTTTACTGAAAATGTGGTTTCTATTATTTTGACTGAAACCAGAAACATTAGAGCTAAAAGGTAGTTTGGAAATTGGCCTATAATTACTGAGACATACATGTTTGTATTTTTATTATAGGAATGGTGAACACACAGCCAATTTAAAATATAAAATGACTCATCATGAGAAAGCAGATAATAATTTCTACGTCAAGGACATAAATGTGCTGCGAAACTGAGGTCAAGCAACTGTGCGAACAGGTCTGGGTTTCATTTAAAGCTGCAGTAGGCAACCTTCTCAACAGTCGCAATGTTGTCATAACAACCTTTGGCCCTGCCGGCAAAGAAAGAGACACACCCACACCACACTGCTTCTCCACACGCCTTGTGTGTCGTGAATGCGCATCAAAGTTCCTGGCTACGATTGCAGGATTACAGACTGGCATAGCTATGATAAAAATGTCAGCTCCAAGAGTCCAGGTAAAACAACAAAATATTTTTGTCATTGTCGAGTATAAAAATAACGCAATGAAACATTTTTCATTTAGTCATCGGGTTCGGTACCTAACAAAGATATGGTTTTGCTAAGTTCACTGGTCTAAAGTTAGCTATATACCTGATGGTTTGTGATAGCCAACATTAGAATAATTTTTTTATCCATATAAATTGTTGAAAAAGGCTACCCTCTATCCCAAAATACCTAGCCCCAATTCAGTACTCTGGTTTTCATAACTGATAAATAAAGAATCTAATCTTTCAGCAAGCCAGGTTTACTCACAAACTACAATTGACAGTGATGGCTAGCTGAATTATATATAAGATATAGAATAAATATAGAATTTTATAAAGACCCCAGATATATACATTTATGCTGGGCGATGTGGTGATCAGAATGTGCTAGATGGATGTAAAATCTTCCTTGGAGTCATTATGAATGGGAACATTTATTACATAGACACATAAGTGAACTTAAAAAGTTAACAAACGTATGTGTGAAGTCTAAGTTAGCTAGCTAACGTTAATTGTCCTGGATTACATTCTGGCAGTTGACAAAAGTTGTGTAGGTAAATGCTAACGTTAGGTCGCCAATCATTATCAATCCGACTTTGTCACATCATGCGTCAAGTCTCTCAACGAGAGAGCACACGTTATATTAGATAACGTTAACAAAATCATGAGGTTGGGGAATTGGATTCAGAGTCAGGAGTTATTTCACAAATAGGGGAGCATCTTTAGTTGTGCATTGACTAAAGACAAAAAGAAAACCTTAAGTGAAATATTTGGCATATTCTTTGCTAAATGCTTCTTTATTGGAAAGATATGGCTGTTAATCTCCAAAGTTGACCAAAAATGCAAGCAATAATAATTAAAAACAAGAATAACTTTATTTTGTATAGCTCTTTTTGAAACACTGGGTTATAAAGTGCTGTAGGCTACAAAATAAAAGAACAAAAAACAACATGATAGAAATGAAATACAAGATAAACAAATGAGAATAAATTTAGGCCTAATTAAATAAGTAAATATTATACAATGTAGTAAAATACAATTAACTGTAATAAAAGGCTCAATATATAAAAATAGCATCCATTTATGGTCATTTATTTCCCTTTTCTAAATTGAAAATAAATGTTTAAACTGATATTTGATCTCAGGTTTTCATTTTTCAAGTCACAGTTTACCATCAACAGTCTTTGTTGTGATTCAGCTGGCCAGTAATATTATTTGAAGTCTATTCTAGTGTTTGTCCTCTTGCAGGTGTAAGTCTTACAAAAATATGTATACTCATATCTGAAGTTAGAAACCATAAGAAGTGTTTAAAAATGTTTTATTGTAAGTTTGCAGAGTCAAAAACTGAATTTGAGCATTTAGAATGTTGAGCGGCCATATTGGCTTGGCACTCAAGGGGCACAGTGTTCCACAATTCCGTAGCACTGAGTGAGTTAAACTGTCCAATATGTTTTGATGCCCGAAAATCGGGGGGACTATGTGCAAAAGGTTCTATAATTTGTAAACGGTTCATCCGATATGAATGCAAATACACTCAAATTAAAGCTGGCAGTCTGCACTCCAACCTGTATCTTTTCAAACTCAAAGTGCTAGAGTAGAGGACCAAAATAACTAAAAATGTGTCACTGTCCAATGAATTATGGTGCTCACTGTACATGTATTTAGTTTATATTGTTTGGAACTGACATAAATCTAATATATATTGAATATTATTGCATAGATTTCTGTATTGCTTTAAATTCCCAATAATGTCCTGTGTCTATTTGTCTTCCATTTTCATAGGTACTAATAAGTAAACAGAACACAAGGCTTAAAAGGAGCTGGAGACCTTGGTGCCAAGACTAAATTGCAGAAATGTAATGAAAAAGATCTCAGATATAGAACTTAGTCACACTTAATTTCAGTGGTGCACAATGCAGACTATTTAAATTACACTATATTACAAAAATTGCCATTTGGTTTTGATTGTCGTACATGATTTATGGGTGTTTGACTTGCCTCAGCCTAATTACCTCATTTACAGTGGTTTAGACTAAACGCCAGCGTGATTTAGCACTTTGGAGAAGTCCAGTACTGCTGTCTCTCGGAGAGTGGAAGCTGTCCAATATTCTGAATCCAACGGCTGTCAATAGTCCACTGCTGTGTTGGGTACAGTCCATGATCCAAC
The DNA here is from genome assembly GCA_022702515.1 of Ilyophis sp. 1 JC-2022. Classification (NCBI taxonomy): domain Eukaryota; kingdom Metazoa; phylum Chordata; class Actinopteri; order Anguilliformes; family Synaphobranchidae; genus Ilyophis; species Ilyophis sp. 1 JC-2022. The sequence goes on from CM040401.1 coordinate 25,139,033, forward strand.
ACCAAACAAATCTTAGGGGCATGTCACTGGATGACAAGTGCAATCTGTTGCCTTTTTATTTGTGAACTATGATGCCTGATGCCTCGGCCATAAAATCAACCTTCATAAAAGATTTTTTGAGCATGGGTCATGCTAAGTATCTGCTGAATTTGTATAGATATCTGAGCACAATTATTCCTTTTAATGCAAAAATGGGCCATGGCGTCAAGATACCTCTACATGCACAAATAAAATAATGCGTGTTTGGCTCATACTTAATGTTTCGCTCATACTTACTGTTATGTTTCGCTCATACTTACTGTTATGTTTCACTCATTTTTCTCATTTTTCTAATATCTGATTGGTTGGTTTGGCCATATAAAACATGGAGACACAGCAAGAGAGAGAGAGGTCACTTTCTTTGATAAATCTATGCTGTCTCTTCTTGATAACTAACTGTTAGGCATTGCTTAGGATATAATATTCGCTAGCCTAGCGTACTCAGTGGCGAGAGTCTCCATCTCAGAGATTCGATTTTAAATTGATTGATTACATGTTGCATCTAGACTAGTTGTTATAGCTGCGATTCAGCAAAACATCTGCAGCATTGCATTAGCTGGCTGCACGTGTGTGTGTGCATGCGTGCATGCATGTGTTAGCTAGCCTACTGATGCGTGTTGGCTAGTTAGCCCTACTTCCTCAAACTTTGGAATACTTCACATATATTAAAATACACTATCATATCTGTCTCTCTCTCTCTTACGTTCTCTATCACTCTCATGGCAAGTATGGCTAAAATATAAATGAAAATGATGAGCCAGTTACTGTAACATATAGTCTATAGCTCATCTTTAATATACTTGTTTCCATATAAGATTAGATAATCATTTGGTATTATTGGGCATAAATAAAGTTGTCCTTTAAGATGAGGGGGGGTGGAGATGGGTTTAAAATGTAATAAAATTATCTTATCCACTAATATACTGATTAGCCTATGCTTTAGCTTTATATGAAAGCATTTCAAATCTCATCTAGGGCTTTGGAAAAAAAATCTTTAAAATGTTCATAAATTAAACACTTTATTTTAGAAAATGCAGGAAATTCGTTTTAAAAGGCTCAAAATTTTCTGGGGGAGGAGCCCCAGCCCCCGCCTACTTCGCCCCCCCCCCCCCCCATTGTTGTTTAGAAGCAAAATCCCGAAGTCACCCAAACAGTGCATACGCGAGACAGGGTAAACAAACTCACAAATGCGACTCGGACAACCCACGAACAGAGGGAAATGAATAGATGAAATGAGAAGTAATAATAATGAAAATAAAAATACAATTCAGACAGACTCAAACTCAGACTCAGAACATAATAGATCTGTCTGCAAACCTAACATGCTAGCCGTTTGCAACTATGTCTGTTAACACAGAGGGATTACTTCTTAGCCTTTGTATGCAGATTCTCTCTGTCTGCACATCGTGTTAGTGTGTGTGTAACAATGACAGATGTTTTTTTTCTGAGCCCCCCCCTAAAAAAAAAAAAAAGTTTTTTTTTGTGCTGACATTTATGTAGATAACACATATTATGCCACTATTTCCTTGGTATTGCAGTTATGTGTGCTTTGTGAATTGTGTGTAAAAAATAAAAAAATCATTTCTGCCACTTGCAACTGTTCAGTGGGCACAAGCACATCACAGTCCTTTTGTTGATTTCGCCTACTGTGCCTTGATTAAAAAGTCGATTGGTCAGAATCCAGCCCGAAAGTGCCACAATGCTCTTTTCCCTGAGAAGCTGTTGTCCAAACAGTTACAGCACAAAAAAAGAGAGGTGCATTGCTGAAATATGTATTTATTTATTTGTTTATTGTTTAAGATCCTCACCTCATGCAGTATACCTTCCTTGGTGACAAAATGACACAACACTACACAACACAACACTACACATGGCTCCTCTTGCTCCCCTGACTGAGCTACACATGGCTCTTCTTGCTCCCCTGACTGAGCTACACATGGCTCTTCTTGCTCCCCTGACTGAGCTACACATGGCTCCTCTTGCTGAGTGGTTGGAAGGAGTATAGTTTCCCAGAGGGAATTAAGTGCTCTTGCCATGTAGATGCTGTGTTGGGAGGGAGCTTTGCCGGCAGTAAGTGCAGCTCATACAAGGTATTGAACTGGGTTAAATGGAATCCCTGTTTATTGTCTCTCCTTTGGGATTAATGGGGTTTAATCAACGTGTCTTTCCCTGGCACTGCATTAAGGACAATCCATTTCAATTCCTGCTTAAAAAAATATTGATCTCAATTTTGTTCTTGCTTTGTAAAAGAGATAGAAAGAGAGAGAGAGAGAGAAACATTGATGTTTTTAATGATTCTCTGTACATTCTACCCATCAGACTACATTTTACATCGTCAAACAAGCTAAATGTCTCCACTACCAAAATACATTATATTTCCACACGTGAGAGTACTGCAAATTTACAGATTTCTTTTTTCCCTTTTAGTTCATTCTGTTAAACGCGGTGATGGAAAATCAATGGCGATGCCATTTTCATATGATCGCTGCGGCTCTATGTCATCATGAAGGCTGCTATTGAAGAACTCAGAAATGTGCTTTCCAAGTGTACAGGATGATAGAGGATGATAAGCCACGAGTATATGGAATGTACGAGTTCTTATTCAGGCTATATATGAATCCTGTCTGTATACAACCGACTGGTCTGTATAAAGTGTACTTTATTGTTGATAAAAAATAATCCTTCTTTTTATTCTATTTCCTTTATGGACTTTCTATGGACTTCCACTATAAACATTCAAAACAGCGCAAACCAATCTCAGGTTGTAATCATGTTGATTTATCATGCAGACGCATTGAACCCTAAGATGCACACTGGAAAAAAACGGTCAATTATTCAAACATCCATGAATCAGCAAACAAGGTTGAAAACACATGAATAAAAGTTGAATTCTGCAGTGCTAAGATGTTTACAAGGGCAATTAATTGTTTACCATTCCATAATATTTAATATTTTATTGCTTATTGGTACGGAATGAACATAGTTATTAGAAATAAGTCTAGGTTATTAGTCACTTCTTGTCATGCTCAAATTAGGACAAGGTAAGTCACTTAATAATTTCAGTTCCCAAAACAACATCTTCTTTGCTCTTACGATACATCTTAAAATGTCTGATAAGTCTTCAGTATGCCAGAAAGATGTATGCCATATATATCTTATATGAATCATGAAATGTGAACTGAATGTTATGGAGTCTCTGGCCTTTCATAGGGTGGACTTACTCATTTTATTACATTTGTAGAAATTTACCAAAGATCAGCATGCTTAGCTTCATCAAGTTTTAGAAGCAAACAAATTTGTACTCCTTAAAACATTAAGGGGTACGCTATTGTTTTAAACAGACCTTAAAGAGTGTTTGGAACACTGGCTGGTGCTGATCCAAAGGAATTTTAGTGAAAAGAAAAAGAGAGATAAATGTCATGTCCATCTGGTCTTCCTTGGAGCTCACTTTAATTTCCGGTGTAACTAAACCCCTGTGGGCCTGACTCTGCAATGGCATTAAATGAGGGATGTGGCCTTTGATGGGATAGTGGTCTGCATAACTATGCCTTTTAACAACTGCATTTAACCAGTTGTCTATGGAACCCGAATACAAAGGCTTGCTGCCAAGCAGCAATGGCAAGCTCTTGTGTTGTGCCATAATGGTGGACAGAGCTAGCATTACAGACAGGACTGGTGATTATTACAGGGCTTTTCCTCAAAGCTGTAGCCAGTGAGTGGGAAATGCATTCTTTGGTGAGCTTCAGGCTCTCTGTCAATTAATCTGGCAATTGATTGTAAACTCATTATCTGCCTGCTGTCTGTGTCATGGTTTTTGGCAGCCCTGCTTTAGTTCTGCGGTCGGTTTCTCGTTTGACGCCGTTAGATCACTCCATCGAATTTTCTACCTTCCGTTCCGGTTATTTCTTTTTCGCACTGCAAATATCACTCACACCTGTGTTTGGTTTCCTTTTCCTTTATATAGCTCAGTGTTTCCTTCTTTCCGGTGCTTCTGCCTTGTCATTTGTTTTGACTTGAAGCCGGTAACTGGTATAGGATTTGGCGACTACTTGTTTTGAAACTATTTCAAGATACGTGGGACTTTCCTTAGTTGCTTTCAAGCTTTTAGTTTATAGGATTATCTCGTTTGCACCCGGTTTCCTCGTTTTGGGTTTTTACTGTTCTCTCTGAGACAGTTCCTTTGTTTCTAGGAGTTTTAGTTGCTTCTTTGTCGCTCTCTCTAGTTGAGAGTGAGAAGTAACTACTTTCTTTCCTGTTTTCTTTTATTTGAGTTTATTTGCCCGCTTATCTAGGGTTGATTTTCGTTGGCGTTCGCCGGGAGTTTTATCAAATTTTTATTTTCTTACCTTCCTCGCGGATTAGTTTCCGCAAATATTTGTGGTTATTTCCTTCACAGGAATAACTTTTAGATTCCCTCTCAGTCGCGTCTGGTCCTCCGCCGCGACTCCACCCTCACAGTCTGCAGGAATTCCTGGACTCTCAGGCATGCGTTTTATCTCAGTGGACAATTTGTCCCATAATTTGTCTATTTAGGAGCATAGTTACACAGAATATAAGGTCAGCGCATAATAGATATTGGGGTTCTGGAGGTTAGAATGAAATTCATGCTGGGATTTGCATTGAAACCTTCTTTAAACTTCCAGGCCAAATTAAACTGTGGCTGATTCCATTATCTAGTATATGCCATGTAAATAAATGTAATGCACAACAACATAGCAATGCTTAAAGCTTCGACACCCCAAAAAGTTGGAGGCAAAGGCGTCAAATGGTTTTTGGCAGTGTGCCACAATTTTACATATAATTATTTGGACAGTTAATTTTCTTATAACAGTCAAAGTGAAATTTCACACCACAGCAGATAAACCAACACAATTTGCTCTGTATAATGATTTGCGTGGGGTTAGGGTTATGGCAATCTTTTGCAATAAGGCAATAACCCAAACTGGCATGTAATAGTGAGAATGAACAGTTGTTTTAATGGTCTTAATTTAAATATGAACATTCCTTCATCGTCCTGTCCCATTGGATTAGAAAGAAACATAACAGCAATGAATATTATGCAACCATGAAATTCATGAATATTTATGAAATAACAGCCTCATCCAGCCGAGTTAATTCTTGAAAAAGGGTGATGACAATTAATTACAGTGTCATATCTATTTACGAATTAAACAATAATTTTATTTTATTTTGAACATTTTATTGAGCTATTACATTGGTCCAGACTTAAATGCATATTGTAGTTTTATTTTCTCCCAAGAAGCCATAAAATATCAGTGTACTCTCTTCATTGCTATTATTAGAAAATGACAATATGAATAATAAACAAATCAACTATTTTATATCAGCAGCTGAAGCGTGGAAATTATTATGATTAATTCAAGAGCTATAACATTGGGCCTCATTCACCAACCATTTTACAAACAAATTATGTTCTTAAGACTTTAAAACATTTTTATGAACATTCTGGCCTTCACCAATGTTTTTTTATTTGGGATTTTTTCTTGGGTAGAACAGAAGCTCAGAACGCAAACATCAGTTCATCTCGAAATGTTTGTAAAATCGTTTTTAAAAAAAGTATTGAGAACAAATTTGTTCATAGAGTGATTGGTGAATGAGGCCCGTTGTTCTTGTTACCACAGGGCAAAAAACCTATTTTATCGTTTACTCCTGAATATTTTCTTAGGTGCATTTTGAATTAATGGTCACAAAAGGCACTAGTGAAAAGGCACACTAGGTTTAATGTGTCTAAACCTAAAAATGTAGATTTAAGGAGAAGCAGCAGGCCCTCCAGAGCAGAGAGTCAATAGTATTGGAAGTCGCTGTATGTTTGCATCATCCCTTGCAGTCAAAGGCCTGCTTCTTGCCAAGGAAAACAAGCCTGACTGTCGCTTTTAAAACGTAACTCGCAACTATCTACTGAAAATCCGCATTCTTTTTCCTTCACTGTCATATACTTTGAAAACGGAGTGAACGAACTGAACAAACAAACCTCGATTTCTAAACCAGTAAAAGCTGTGTATATTTCAGTTGATTACGTGCGGGTAGGAGAGCAAACAGCCCAAGATCAGAAGACATCATGGAAAAATGTGGATCGGTGTGCAGGATAGCGTTGAGCTTGATCAGAGGCTTGGAACGCGCTCGACGCCACCGATTCTGCTTCTTCAAAAGTGGGCCAGGCAAGCTAACGAGGCGACGCTGCCTTTCCGCCAGCTTCATATGTGGAAGGAATGAAAAATAAAACTGTGAGATCAGGTTTAAATGTGCGTAGATCAAAAAGTATCCACTCATTAGGCCATGCACAAAAGGCATCTTTCCTTCTGACAGCAAGCCTTTCCTTTATCTACTGTTTGCGCATACATAATAATATTTCCACTAAGCCTTCTGTTTAAATCTATTAATAAATTGTAATTTAATATGAATCACTAGTAACAGTATTGCCACATGCAAAATTTGGAGCCAGATACTGCATATATGTACAGTATATGCATGTATGTGTATATATTTATTTTAATGAGAAGGAATAAAATAAAGCCATTTGTATCAACATGCCTGATAGGGGTTAGTTTGTTTTTTAATCGTTTTGACAGATGTGGCAATTCCTTTAAAAGGGAGCCATGTCCTGGTCCCATAGCCAAATACACACACACACACACACACACACACACACACACAAACAAACACACACGTCATTTATTAATATTGTCGTAAAAATGTGCGTATATTTGAGCATACCAACTTGCGTACGAAAATCTCACGTGTATCATCAAACTTACGTAAACCACTGATCTGAGCGTAAATGTGTTCCCATATTGATAAATCTGACTTGATCATATTAGGAAGCGCGTGCACATTATTATGAATTACCATATACTCGCACGGCCACCATATTTGAATTGGCAAGACCACCTCTTTTAAAACACATGCCAACGCGGTTTTCTCAGTATTACAGGCCATAGCGGGCAACAGGCAAGCAAAGAAGAAGAATTTTTCTGTGAGGGTGAACTTGAAATGCTTCTGAATGAACATGAAAATAAACATGTGTTGTTTGGGAGCATTAGTAGTGATGTCTAGCCGAGCTCAAACGCTGCTATGTGGCAGAAGCTAACCAGGGCTGTGCTTCCTCTGAATAGCAAACTACAGCTCAGATAAAAATAATTGAATAACCTTTCACAAAACAAATTGTGGCGGTACATGTGTAGGAAAGGGCATCCCGGAGAAGATGGGAGACATAATTGGGAAAGTGGCCATAGAAGGGGCGATAGAAGATGGCGACAGCAACTTTCCCGCGCCAGGATCTTTTTACACTTATACTGGAGGCATCAAAGATTCTCTCTCACCGTTTGTTAGGCCTTATAAGCTAATAAAGCTAGATCGACCATTCTTAGAATTTTTTTTAAAAGGTTACATTTTTGCATTTTTCATGCAACATGACTGTTGATGTGTAATTATTGTTATATGGCTGCGTCCAATATATCCTTGCAAAGGCTTTTCAATTTCCTGATTGAATCATTTTAACCAGCTCATGCTTCATTCCATTTTGACTACATGCGATGAACAACTAATAACGGTGTCTATTCAGATATAATCTTTTGCCAATTAGGCCACGCAGCGTGAGATTTTTGTACGCAAGTTACACTCAAATATACGTTAAAAATATATAATTTTTACGACAGTATTGATAAATGAGGCCCATTGTGCTTCAAACATTATTACACACTGCATTGAAGGTAACATCAGAAACTGTCTGTAGCCCCTTAGAAACAATTATGAGGAACATGGGAAAATCATAAGCAATGATCTATACATGATTCGGCTAATGCAGGTAATCAACTGCTTCACGCATAATTGCTTCCATGAACTTTAATTCTTAATTTTGATGCAATTAGGTTGTGCCATTTAAAACGGTAATTGCATGTTTTTATATTTCAGGAAAACTATGATGAAGCATTAATTGAAATGCTAATTGTTATTTTCTACACGCAAGTTCAAACATGGGACTCTTATTTTCTTATTTTCCTTATTTCTGATTAACATGCTCCTCACAATGTCACTGGCACCCAGCAGCTTTGTAACTCCAATTAAGCCCGAATAAGGATGAGTAGATATCTGACCCTAGAATGACAGGGATGAACCTTTTAGTTTTTCATTGAGCCGTTTAAATTCCGCCTGCGATTTACAAGCTATTACTAACACAACCAGCGCTGACCTTATTCAGAGAGAGCCACGGCATGTTCCAAGAGAAAGCATGTTGCACAATCCATTATCCTTAGAAGGTCCCAAAAGGGCGCTCCCGTCTCTGCTAACAATTCCCCATCAGCTGCAATACCTTCATCAGCAAGAAAACTTTTTGATATCCATATATACTGTGCACCAAAAGGAAAGGGAATAGGCCTAACAGCAAGCGTCATTTTCACCAATTAAACTAATTACTGTTGCTCTGAAAATTATGCCTTTATGAACAAAGAAAAGAGACTTTTTTTTAGCACATTACAAAAATAACTCTCAATGTAAACAGAGCAAACATAAACAATAATTTGCAACATTGTCAGTATAGGCAAATAAAAATATGCACCTATATTAAAAAAACCAAAATAATTTATTTCTCTTCACAGATTATATACAACATACAATATAGGCTACAAACCAATTGAACCATGTCTTTTGCATGCCAAAAGACAGTAACACATCTTTATAAACTAAAATATGTTATCATAATAGTGCAGATAATTGACATTACATTTAATCAGCTATATTTTCATTGTGTAAATTTTAGTTTTTTGTTTCTTGCAAGGCCAAACTAGCTTACCCAGAGAATGTATCTGCATCGGGCTTCAGTACAAATACACGGGTAAACACTTCAGAGACAGGCTGACATTGTGCCAGTAACAGATCAGAAAAAAACAAGGATTGTTTGATTTGTGAGTTGCTTTGTGTTTGTCATAAAAGGGCCCACACTGTCAGCATTTCCTGAGTCTACGTGACTCAGATCCACGGCACTGGCATTCAGCGTGTACGTACGTTCTCTAGTCTTTATGTTGGAACTTTGTTTTGGCCCCTGCAAGCCTGGTGCGACACATTGTCAAAATGTCTAAATCTGACCATAATTCTGACGATATTGTTTTTGTGTGTCATTTTTCCACTCGCACCCTTTATATTTCTTATGTAAAATAATGTGTGGTGTTCCCAAGGAACTAGGTAACCAGACAACATTAATTCTGAGAATAATGGTGCTGTGTAGTGAATTTCTCTGGTCACATTGATTTAAATAGTTATATGTATAGAGTCACACGTAAAAATAGCTTTTATTGAGCCAATGTACAATGATTTGCATAAAGCCACAAATGCTACCAGTGGCATTAATTAAAGATCCATAGTCTAGAAAGCATATTATTTCCTTTATACAGCCCTACAAGTAGGCAAGAGAAGTTAATGACATTTATTTACTCGAGTGTTTTAGTGTTCCATTCAAACATCCTTCTTACTTCAACCATAACATTTTGTAGATTTATTGTAACTGAGATACAAATGAACTTTTTTTAGTTTGAGAAAATACTAAGTTACATTATACCAGCAGCCCACAGGTCTGTGTCCTTGTTAGCCGAAGCGCTCTCTTGCTTTTTCTGATAGTTTGCTCGTTCTGGTTTGGTCTCCAGTCATTTACACTTTATAATTCAAGTAAACTTTAACTGTGTAATGTTCATGCCAGAAAATGTAGATTTTCTGTGATTTTAGAGTAGGTTATTCCAATCTTTTTATTTTTCTTTGACCGGTCAAAGTAATATAGTCTTAGTTCTTACAGCCTCCACAATGGAAACAAAATGGAAATGGCTTTTTCATGAGGTACCAGGATTTCTCTTTATTCCTATTTTCAGGATTGCAAAATGCAAAGAGATATAAAACTAATGTTGAGACGAGGTGATTGTCACCCAAAGTGCCACTATGGTCTCTCTGCTTGCTACACTCACCTCCTCCGTGAATCAACCCCCTCAGCATTTTTTTGTGTGGAATCGTGTCACTTGATGGATCGTTCCCAACTGTTTGGCTGTTTGCCAGATCGCCAGTGACCGAAGAGTTAATGACACAGAACGAATGCAGAGTCATTTTCAGTGGAATTCCATCCATCCCATAAGGCCAGGGATTGGTCTAAAAATTATTCATAACCACTGGAGGACACAGTGTAATGGGATTACTGAACTGGTCGCATAATACATTTACCAACATCCTGAAGGGATCCAGTCGCACGTGCAGACTCTCAATACCCCCATCAGACAAGCCAAAACCACCATCCAGAAACCCTTCAAGTTACTGAGCACCATTGCTGTTTGGTAAAATGTTCAAAATGAAATGATTGTAAACAATCAGTCTGAAAGATTTTGTGATTAAATTATTCCTCTGCGACATGTTGCTGGTGTACGAAAAATATTAATGTGCTGCAGCCTGACGTCTATATTGTCTCTAAAATCCAACAAAAATGGAACACATTAAATGCACTGTATCTTCACAAGCATAGTATTAATACCATAGCCGTATATGAACTTTAGCAAGCAATTAGAGAATTAAATTATTAATGTATTAAATGACACTCTAGTGAACTCTACACTTGAGAGCGATTTTAGAGATGCTGATTCAGCAGCTTTAGTATGTTCAAATGTAGTCGTGGTTTGTATATTGAAAAGAAGTGTGTTTGATGGAGGAATGTGCCGGGGGATTTGGTTTGATATGGAGATGCAATGGAGGCCATTGCCTGGTGAAAACCACAGGGAATCTTTCATTTCTCTGCATAAGCTTGAACCTGTAGGTGCATACCGAACCCTGTCCTTTCTACATGATATGTGAAGGTTATACACCACCCCCTCTCCCCCCCAACCTTTCCCCTACCAATTCTCTCTATCTCTACCTCTCCGGCCCTTTCTCTCTCTCTCTCCTCATGAATGTTGAGCAGCTGCTAATCACTACCTATGAATTAATAATGTGGGGTAAGCGTTTGGCCGTGACTTGGGGAGGGTACCGGTGGCTTTCATTTCTTCTGCGAGAAGCAGGTCTGCATGGGGCCGTCACTGATGGCAGGTCCAGGGATTTATTCTGGAGAAGGAAGCAGCATAAGGGGAAAAATCTGGGGTTTGGTTCATTCTAAGTTCCCCTATACAGAAAGCATACATTTTCCTGAAAATGGTGAGTGATGTTCACCTCACCAGAGATTATAAGCCTTGTCCACATAATTTCTTATGTAATTCTTATGTATTCTTATGTAATATATAATATATACAGTGAGCACCATAATTCATTGGACAGTGACACATTTTTTGTTATTTTTGTTCTGTACTCTAGCACTTAAGGGCTGTTTCTCCTGACAAATTTTTCTATCAAACTCTATGTAAAAATAAGTCAGGAGAAGAAACCCTTCAAGTTATCCATCCATATCTACTGCATATCTGGCAGCAGAGTGATGGTTTAAGGCTTGTTTGATACATCAGACCCTTGATGCCATTTAGCCAACCATGTGTTCCATACTGTTCCAGTGTAATTTACAGCTAAATCTATTCCCACCCCCAGATTCCCATAGAGATCCATTCAAATGCAGAGAGGTTATAGTATCGTGTGTAGGAGTACCAGAAAATAAGATATCAAGAGTCTTTTGATGTTGTTGGGCCACAGACATCAGGAAGTCATGGCATCCAAAGCATATGTGACCAAATATTAAAAATGATTACTTTATTATACATTATGTTAAACAACTGTCCAATATTTTTTGATGCCCGAAAATGGGGGGGATGATGCACAAAAGGTTTTTTAATTTCTAAACGGTTCATCCAATATGGATGAAAATAACCTCAAATTAAAGCTGACAGTCTGCACTTCAACCTCATTGTCATTGTATTGTATCCTTTCAAACTCAAAGTGCTCGAGTACATAACCAAAATAACAAAAAATTTGTCATTGTCCAATTAATTATGGTGCACACTGTATATACGTATATACTGTATATTATTACATATATTATAGGGTCGTTTTTGTCCCGAGCTGAATGTTTAATGTTTTTATATTAGGTGTGTATTATATTCAAGTAATATTGTTTAACTACCTTAATTGTGGAAGCTAATGGGTGTGAACAGTACATGAATAAAATCCATTAAAAATAATGTTTTGGTATCAATAAGTATCATTTTAAAATGAGATTCTGGAAAATATAACTGCATCTGTCAGTTTAGCTAAATCATAACTGAAATCTAGGTCATTAACTATTAGCATTAGTAACAGTTGATTGATCATGTTTCCAGTAAAAGTCTGTTGTCAGTTCATATATGCTTAATTACTAAACCATCCTTGAATTATGTGATGTGATGAAATTTATCATAAAATGAGGGCTATCAAAAGAATAAGAAAATCAATCTGAATGTATTTTTGATAAATAAGGAATTGAGATTGAATGCGATTTAATCACATTTAGAACAGCACTTTAAAAGTTGTAACTCTTTAATACTGTATTAGAATAATCCTGAATTTGGAGTAGCAGCTTACTGCACCATTGCTGTGTCACTGAGTGTGGCTCACATTGGGGGTGTTGTATAGACCTGCGTACATTTGCCCTCTAAATATGGTTAGTGTGAATATGTTCATGTGGCTTTTTCATAACCCTATTCCGAATGTCCTGCTGGGCAGCTGCCTTTGTTCTAATGTCAGGAAATCAAATTACATAGAGGCCAGTGACCATGGTGATGATGATAATGGAAACTGATCATTTCCATTATGTTTTCTGTGTTGCTTCTATTTTTTTTTTATTATCAGGACACGATTATGTGTGTGTTCAATTATGTGTGCCTTTGTGTGTGTGTGTGTGTGTGTGTGTGTGTGTGTGTGTGTGTGTGTGTGTACAGTGCCTTCAGAAATGTTCACCCCCCTCCATTAATTATTTCTCATTTTGCTGTTTGCAAATCTGATGAAATATGCATTGAAATGGGATGTGTCACTATATAAGCAACTCTCTATAATGTCAAAATTAAATAAATTGGTAGGTATTTACTCCCGATGTATTAACAACCTAAATTGACCAGGTGTATTTCGTGTTCTTGAGAGATCACACCAATGTTAACAAGGTCCACCTACAGTATGTTGCTCTTGAATCCATCTGTGTTCACTTGCATGATTTCGGAATAAGCATCTCTAACATTGTGAGGTTTCGCAGCTGTGACAGCGGATTAGATCAGTCACACTCACGAAGACTAAGGAATTGCCCGTGGAACTTAGTGAAAATAAGCGATTAGGAGACAAGAAGCTGGAGAAGATTATGTAAAGATTGGCGAAGCTATGCATTTTCCGAGATACACTGTTAAGTTCATCGTAACAAAATGGACAAAATATGGCACAACCCAGACTTTACCAAGATCAGGTGAATAATTTTGTAAATGAGAAAAAAAACATTTTGTAAATGTTGATGTATAAAAAATGTCGTTGGCATCATAAATGTTGAATTTTTTGTGCTGGTAGGGGAAAAAAAAAAAACATTCAAAAGGCAAAATGTGAGATGGGTCACTTACAGCCCTGCTGTTCATTCTCACCTTGCGAGACATAAACCAGCACGCGTGGCTTTGCACCAGTGCCTCAACAAGCACAAACGATCCAACCCCAAATAACATGTAGCTTAAAATACACCCTGTTTAATAGACGCCACAGGCATTTCTTTCTTCTGAAGTTCCTTTATGTAAATATTAGAATTGTAGCTCGGGGACGTGAGTTGAATTTTGACCCTTAATAAACAGTCATGTTCACATGAGACATGATAACATGTCTTATGACCCAATTTAGCTGAGCAGTTATAATAAATGTCTCAATTTAAAATAAAATAAAACTACATGCATACTGTCCACAATGCTCTCAGGTCTTGACCAGAGGAATGAAAGCTGAAAAGATAAAGATAATGTAAATTGTCATGACTATACAAACACAAGATATTGATACTGGGGAACCTTCTAACGTGAGTGTTTCCAGAGGGTGTTCATGTTGAGCAGACTGCTCAGGATGGCGTGAACAGTGGGTATCTGGTGCAGTATGATCACATCCACAGTACTGAATGCCTAAAAAGTGCTATTTCTGTTTGAGGAATACAGAATTACAATTATGCATCTAAAATGTGACTTTTTGCATCACTGCAGTGACAAGTTGCATCAAGCAGAGAAAATTAAAAGTAATAATTTTTCTATTGAACCAACTCATGGCAGCTCTTAAAGGAATTGAGTATTTACAAATGTTGTTAAGGTTTTTTCATCTATTTTCATAACTTGTGCTCATTTAATTCTTTAACTTTGACAAGAGTGTAAACAAGTTGAAAATATTTGCTTGCTTTCTTCAGTTTGCTCAAGTTTAAAAGCCTTCGATGGCTACTCCAGATTTTCTTACACATAAATACAGGGGGTGGACAAAACATCTGAAACACCCCCTGAAAAATGGCTTTAACTCTGAAGCATCTAAACCCCAATTACAAAAGCATCTACACAGGTGATTCCTATTAATTTGAATGCTAATTAGCAGCATGTGTCTGCTTAAAAGAGGTCTAACCAGCAGCACTTTGCTAGATAAGTCTCCAAAGAAAGATGAGGATACTAACAGAGTTCCAAAGGGGCCAAATAGTTGGTGCCTCAATTGCAGGTGTGTCGGTCACAAAAACGACAAAATTATTTAAGGTGGCAAGAGGAACAGTGTCAAAAATTATGACAACATATGCCCAACACCAAAAAACAGCATCAGCAAAAAAGAACTGTGCCGCAAGTCAAAGATCTCCGACAGGGACAGACAGACACTTGGTAGGATAGTTTCTAATAACCACAAAACTACAGCTCTAAAAATCACAGCAGAATTGAATCAATCCATATCTGAACCAGTCTCAACAAAAACAGTATGGAGCTTTACAAAGCTGGTATTTATAGGCCACCATTTGGAAACCATTTGTATCCAAGGCTAATGCACAACAATGCATAACATGGTGTAAGGAACACAAAACCTGGACCTCTGAGCAATGGCGAAAAGTGATATGGTCTGATGAGTCATATTTTACTCTTTTTAATACATCTGGACGGGTTTATGTTTGGAGAAAGCCTAAAGAGGCATTCAGTCCACTGGAGACTGCCCCTCTTGAACAATTGGCCAATATCCCACTACACACAGTTCAGAAATTGTATGACAGCGTTCCTAGAAGGATTGAAACTGCTTTGAAGGCAAAGGGCGGGCCTACTCATTATTAGTTACTAGATATTCAGTTTTTGCAGGTGTTTCTGATATTTTGGAAACAGTCTATGTACACGTGTTCATGTGTGTATATGCTGGGCGTACAACCATAAATAACTAGAGACACCAGAGTTGGGAAGATTGTTTATTCGTCTGTTCTTTACACAAGCCAAAGCAAGTATTTTGATAGAGTAGCTGTCTTTTGTTTTTATGAGTAGAATCTGTTACATATTTCCAGAATGGTTTTATTGTAATGTGACTTTATTGGTTCTGTCAGAGGAAGGATGAGGCAAACTGTACTCTGGGTAATGTTGTTACAGTGGACAGCTGAACTGCCAGAGCCTGCAGCTATATCTGCTTTAAAACATACAAAAAATTTCCTTTTGATTTTGTCTGGCCTTACTCCATTAAATGTTCCAATCTCCTGAAGCTTGTCACTGTAATTTTGCCCCACTTGATTTACTTTCACTTTAATGAAATTTGTATGTGGACAATGCAGGCCTGCTGCCTGTCCTACAGCCTTCTTAAGAGCTCCTGAGTTTTCACAATCAACCTTTATCCACACATTGAATTTTACATTTCATTCAACAGCTTTGTCACTGTCCAGAAATTGGATTTAGACATTGACTAAACCCCCACAGAGCAAGCCAGAGGCGACAGTGGCAAGGAAAAACTCAATTTATCAGAATGCTAACAAATCCTAGAGGTAAAATTTAATTTCCTCTCTGAACAAATCAGACAAGATCAGTATGAAAAAGGTGATTTATTTTTGTATTTTACCAGCGGCTGCCAGTAAAATTCACAACTGTATTCACTTCAGAAAGTGTTGTTTTTGAATGAATTATACATATCCCATTGGAACTCACATAAATGACGCTGAAAAACAAAATTCTAGTTCTAGTTAAAGTCCTGTACACTCATAATCACTGGATTTCTTCCTTTCCTTCAATCACCTCAACTTAGACGTTTCATGGTAAGACCAGTGCGTGTTTTCCCTGATGTGAGCTAAAAAAGAGAGGTCTTTATGAGGTCAAAGGCAGCAGATGTTCATGGCCAGAAGTCGGCAGAAGACGGGCTGCCCCGGCAGTTTGGGAGTCTGGCAGGCACTGCTGTGCTGTGATTAAAGAGCTAGTCAGGTCGGATAGATCCAGCGCTCCCGCAGGCTCACAGCATAAGTGGAACATTACGAATTAGTGGTCATTCCACTGGGTGAAGTGAAGAGAAATCTACTGACTCCTCACTGGCAAAGGCAGTCAAAGCCATCAGTATAGAGCTTCTTATTGTACCCTATTGTTCATATTATTAATATTTTTTACCATCACTTCTAAGGCAAATTTCTCCATTTACCTTTGGTTTAACATTAGAAGCCATATTTTGGCAATATTGCTCTGATGCAGATTAGACTTTCTGCTTCTGAACAACTGCGTCAGTGTTATGTAGTGTTTTTACACAGGCATCGAAGCCCAAATGGGCCTGTTGTTGTGATACTGTAGGGTGGACTACTGTGTACTGAGCGAATGAAGGATAATGGCTTATTCACCACAGGGAGAAAGACGTGAATTTTCAATTATCAGTGCTATAATTATTTTTGGAATGTTTCTCCCGTGGACAGGAAAAAATAGTCAGTTGTTCATGTTTTTTCTAGTTGTTTTCCAAAAATTCCCAATTTCATGTAAAGGCCAGTTTGCTGACATATCCCTGTCAATTCAGGAGATATTTGCAAGCTTGTACATTTGCTTTGCCTTGACTGTCTTACTGGCTCTGCAAAGTGTGCAAATTGAAGCCGACCCTCCCCAGCACCAGGCTGCCCAATAATACGATGCGCCCCCCCAGATATTAGGCGGTAGTCCTGTAGTGTTCTAGTATTGGTACTTTACCTGGACAAGCCACAAGATTAATGCAACTACAAAATAAAATAAGTTCACATTTAAGATTAAGTTCAGAATTGAAAAGTTCAAAGGTACAATATTAGCGCGAGCTACACAGTATTCAAGTCCCTTACGAAAGAAAGAAAGAAAGAACAGATGAAAGCTCACCCACCCTTCCCTAAAGAAATGCAGCTGATAAATATTAGATGAGACGTATGACTGAGGACACAGATCCGTGGCTGACATAAACACCGCCCCGACTATTGCTCCCCTCTAAGCTCCCCACAAGTTTTTTGCAATACATTTGCAATATACTGCTCTGCTTTGGCAGATTTGAGCTTTGAGCAATTTGGTATCCATACTACTTAAATCCATTCTTGCTCATGGATAAATGGCGTGTCAGTTTCAGCTCAATTTGAATAAACGGCAATTTTTTCTCTCTCCCCCCCCCCCCCCCCCCGTTCCCAAGAGGTCCTATAACACGGTGAAGATTGAGATGTGCTGCTACATGCCTTCCTGAAGTCCCCAGCTCCCTTTGTGCCAAGCCACCTGCTCCTCATATTAACACATGGCTCCAAAGATTATAGATAAAAATCAGCAGAGAAGCTCATAACCACAATACCAAGTGCACAGGCATGACCGGTTTATTGCTTTAATAGAGCCCACGGTGCTTTCCTGAATACTCCTAAGCACTCTCAATACTCCTGAACAGCCCTGAAGCAGCTCTAGCCAGTTATATATACTCAGTTATATTTGTGAATGTCTATGACTTTATATCTAGCCCTACAGGCCTATGCTATAGGTTCTCTTCTCATCTTCTCAGACATAGGTAGACATATCCTTTGCATGCCATGACTTGCAAAAGACTCTTGAGAACTTATTTTCTGGTACTCTTACATGCGATACTATCACGTCTCTGCATTTCAATGGATCTCTATGGGAATTGGGGGTTGGGACTACATTTAGCTGTAATGTATGCTGGAACAGTATGGAATACATAGTTGGCGAAATGGCTGCAAATCATCAAGCGTCTGGCGTATAGCAAGCCTCAAACCATCACTCTGCTGCCAGATATGCAGTAGATATGGATGGATCACTTTAAGGGTTGTTTATCCTGACTCGTTTTCTCACTGAACTCCTTGAAAAAATAAGTCAGGAGAAAAAAACTATTTATCCATCTATATCTACAGCATAACTGGCAGCAGAGTGATGGTTTAAGGCTTGTTTGATACGTCAGACCCTTGATGACTTAGAGCCATTTAGCCATCCACTGTTCCAGTGTAATTTACAGCTAAATCTAGTCCCACCCCCCAATTCCCATAGAGATACATTCAAATGCAGAGAGGTTATAGTATCGCTTGTAGGATTACCAGAAAATAAGATATCAAGAGTATTTTGATATTGTTGGGTCACAGACATCAGGAAGTCATGACATGCAAAGGATATGCGACCAAATATAAAAAATATTACTTTATTCAACATTATGTTAAACTGTCCAATATTTTTTGATGCCCAAAATGGGGGGACTATGTACAAATAATTTGTAAAAGGTGATGTGTTAGGTAACATGACAGCATCTTTCCTACAGTGCCATTATTCTATGAGAGCACCACTGAAATGTTTACATTTTACCACAGTAATATAATGTTTTTTTTTTTGACAGATTCTGTGTTTGTGCTTCTTATACATAAAATATGAGGAGTTAAGAGCATGTCAACAAGTTAATTTTTCTGAACAATGTCATCTTTTTACCTTCCCTGGGATGCCGTTTCAGAATAACAAATGAAGAAAGTATGCCTACAGCACTGTTTGCCATTGACTAAAAAGGAAAATGCGTGTCTTTGGTCTGGAAATGTATTTCTCTTCATTAAATCAAACACCCTGAAATAAAGCCAACAGGGGATCCAAGGAGATGATGAACAACGTGGAAATTGTGGAAAAGAACAAGAGAGCCATGATCATTTTCTTGACTGTGTGTGGTTACAATCAATCTACATTGTGTGTAGAGGGGCCCAGCAGTGACATTTTCCTGCAGAGAATAAAGACAAAATTTTAAAAAAAGGACAGAAAAAAAAGTTTTCAAAAACATCATGTTTATTATTGGTGAGCTCTATTTACATGGCTTGTTTTTTTTATTTTTTTGTCTATTTGTGTGTGGAACTGAACACAGCTATAATATACAAGCTTGCAACTCACATATAAAAACCAATACATACTGGAGAACTTCATTACCTTTCTCAGTTATCCTGTTACTGTTTTCAGCGAGGCTATTTATAACTGAAGTGGTGTCATTATTGACGGTAGTATGATTATATACTTACTTTTCAGACAGATCTATTATATGCATTATTCAGTTATACGGCTCTCTGTTTGATAGGTACTGTGCCCCATTGGCACAGTGGTGATGTCGCACTTAGCCTGCCGACTAAGCCTATCCTGGTTACAAGCCCAATTTTACTTTTATTATGCAAGCTAAGGTCTCATGACCAATATTTATTCATGTTCACATTTACTGATGTGATATGAAAGAATCAGACTTAAAAATGAGCTTGGGCAGATGGCAGGGCAGCATTGACAGATGGAAGAATGGACACATGGTGTCTTCTCCATGCTAGATGGGCCTTTGGACAACATACGCGTGTCAGTGCTTCCCAACAACGCAACCAACAGACACAGAACTCCCACTTGCACATGCCATTTAAAAACCCCCCCAAAAAACTGCAGAATCATCACACTTAAATTTGGCTCATTTTCTGGATGGTTCATTTGGTTAAGGTACCATGCTGTGGTGCATGGATGAGCCTCACGGCCTTGGATGGATCGAATCCGGACCGTGCCAGTGCCGGCTAAAAGCCAGCGGCCCCACAGGCGATTGCATTGCCCATGGTATGGGAGGGTTCAGTCGGTTAGGGGTCCGCGTTTCATTGCTCTTGAGCAACCCCCACTGGCCAATAAGGGCACTCGTAAGACTGCATGTCAAAGCAAGAAAGCCTTCCTTTGACACTGATCTCTGATATGTGCTGTGCGAGCTTAGCTGCGTTCTGCAACATGAAAAGCTGCTGGACACCATGTGCTTCCGAGGAGATCCGTGGATGTCCAAGTTCTCCCGAATTCGGAGGGTGGTTCGCGTACTGAACATGGCTGTGGTTGCGGATTGAGGTGGGAATTGGATATATACAGCCCCAGGTTGGCCGGCAAATTCTTTTTTTTTTAAAACTGCCTTGCCTAAAGGAAGATTTGTTCGATTCTTTGTCCATTTCTGGCCAGGAGAAGAAATCATCTGAGACCATGTAATTAGCAATAAAAAAATAAGTACATCATGTATTTTACATTGAGTTCATTCAGTGCCCTCGCCTGTATCTAGCCTGATCATTCCTCCTTGGGTATTTTTCCAGTCAGGCTATTTCTCAGCTCAGCTCAGTGTGCGTTTCCACATACACAGTGTTTGCGCTATTGTGTTGGTCACAGGTAAATAATTAAAGAAGCACTATTTCCTCAGGACTCTGAAAGGTCATCAAAGCGCTGAGCGATCGTTGGAAAGCTCTGCTCAAAAACAGGCCACGCTTTAATATCAGTGGACCTACAACAAATGGAGAATCAGCTATAGATAAAAACAGTCATATACTTGGGGACAAAGAACAGTCCATAATGCTGCAGTTGAAAATAAATGATGAAACCGCTGAATGATTCATGAGTTGGAGTGTATGGAGTGACCCCTGACTGAACACTTGTATTCAGCAGGCTGAGATTTAGTGATAGCCATGATAGTCATGGTCATCTCTTACATAAAAAGTCCTTTTGATGTGGTCCACCAGACTGCAGGTATCAAAGAACAAAACAGTGAAGGTTTACATTGAGTGCTGACTGATTGTGCTCAAGGTGAACCTCAGAACCAATGAACTTTTTCTTATGAAACACATCCAGCACACCCTACCCTATATGAGGTAAGAAAGATGGATCATTTTCTATTTTTTTCCAATGGGACAATCATCTTCTTCAGATCTGAGCCAATAGGCCTATGCATGGGTGAGATGAAATCATAGTGAATCCTGTCTTTTCCCATTATATTTTTATTTCTTATGGAAGGGGGATTAAACTTTCTTTAGGGAACAACATAACATGAAACACAATATAAATAAACTCAAGGCTTTCAGACTGCCATGTTGAATTTTAGCACACTCCGCTCTCTACATCAGAAGATGACTTGAATAAATGCTCCACAGAAAGGTAGGTGATTGCATTGTCTCTAAAAGGCGGTTGTCTGGATTTTTGTGAGATTCAATGACACGAATGCTTTAATGGTGTTACGATTGCAGCTATGCCATCTTAACAGGAGACAGACTGGAGTTACCCGCCCCCCCCCCCCGGATTTCTATCGCCAGTTTTTTGGGTCACTCTCAGAGGGTCTCCCGTGAAGTATTTTTTCTGGCTCATTAGAAGTGGGCAGGTTGTCTGACAGATGGCACAGTACCCGTGTTACCAGAGGAGACGGTAGAGGAGAGCAAAGACAGTCGCCCACATATCCGCTCATGCAGGTTGGCTAAAGGCTAAAGGGGACTGTGTACGAGACAGGCCATGTTTGCACAGAGTGACGTGGAGCAGGTGGATCATAAAAGCCAGCAACAATCTTTTTATTTGTGTAAAGGGCAGCTGGAGAAGCCCAAGGCAGCACAGAAGATACCGAGGACAAGATATTGGGGACGATCTCCCGTCAACTTCCATAGCCTGAAATCATCTGAACAGCAATGCACAGAATCAAATCAAAATGCAGCCATCAGTTGTATATCACATTAGCTTTATTCTCCTCTGATAAATGTAGTGTAACAATTTCCAAACCTTTCCATCTTGCATCCAATTGCCAAATTTTCTTAGAGCAGTTCCGTCTTTCTCATGCGCAGGTATACAGGCAGTGATGGAGCTAAACCATACCAAGCTCTCAGATATTCACTAGAATTGATTTAGGGCAAAATTTTAAAAGGAAAGCTTAGGTAGACAAAGGTTCACAAGTCAAATGCCTGCTGGCAGTTTCTCGCACAGACTGAATCATGATTGTCTTGGAACGCTGAATTCCATGGCAGAGAGAGAATTAAGCCTATCCATCTCAACAAATAGAATTGGCATTTAAAAAAAAAAAAACAGAGCTCATTAAAAACCAGGGCAGCACCGTGAATTAATTACTTTGGGAGTCAGAACTTTTTATCATGACATCCATAATAGCATACAATCAGTGGTTGCAACAACAACAACAAAAAAAATAATTATTGTTACTTTTATTTTGAAATTGAAAAATGCTTAAGAATTTCCTTAAGGAATTTAACACAACCAAGAGGGGTCAACTATTAGCTCCCAATTATGTTAATTGTAGAAAAAAACATCTAGAAGAAAAATATTCAGACAACTCCTTACACCATTGCTCTAACCTGCCAAGTTTCCCCTACAGTTATAAATGGCCATGTACATCCATTTGTGCTACATGTTTCTCACATCTCTGCTTCTCCTCATCTACATCTTAATTTTATGTTTTTAATTTGCCTTCTCTTCCTTTGTCACTGATGGTCACATGGGCGGACGGTCAACAGGTGTGGCCTCGTGCCAGGTGGGATCCCTCCCCCTGCACTCTAGGCCCAAGATCGAATACATCAGTGTTCCAAATACAATGTACAATGTCTTAATAAAACCCCTTTCAAATGCATTTCTGTTATTTGGAAATACATGAATACATGACCTAGTTATTCATTCATTTATTGAGATGAATGTGTGAAAGGGTGGTGGGAGGGGTGTCTGTGTGTACGTACTCACTCTAAAGCAGAATTCTCTGTTGCAGTGGTACCCCACACTTGTGGTTTCTTAGCTGTTTACAGTTGAGCGAGCTGTGTACCTCTGAAAGTGGATGTAAAGAAGCTCAGTTTAGCACAGTGAGGGAGCTGTGTACCTCTGAAAGTGGGTGTAAAGAAGCTCAGTTTAGCGCAGTGAGGGAGGTGTGTGACTCTGAAAGTGGGTGTAAAGAAGCTCAGTTTAGCGCAGTGAGCGAGCTGTGTGACTCTGAAAGTGGGTGTAAAGGAGCTCAGTTTAGCGCAGTGAGGGAGCTGTGTGACTCTGAAAGTGGGTGTAAAGAAGCTCAGTTTAGCACAGTGAGGGAGCTGTGTACCTCTGAAAGTGGGTGTAAAGAAGCTCAGTTTAGCGCAGTGAGGGAGCTGTGTGACTCTGAAAGTGGGTGTAAAGGAGCTCAGTTTAGCACAGTGAGGG
This sequence comes from Ilyophis sp. 1 JC-2022, assembly GCA_022702515.1. NCBI lineage: Eukaryota > Metazoa > Chordata > Actinopteri > Anguilliformes > Synaphobranchidae > Ilyophis > Ilyophis sp. 1 JC-2022. The sequence continues at coordinate 25,162,408 of CM040401.1, forward strand.
AGCTGTGTGACTCTGAAAGTAGATGTAAAGAAGCTCAGTTTAGCGCAGTGAGCGAGCTGTGTGACTCTGAAAGTGGGTGTAAAGAAGCTCAGTTTAGCGCAGTGAGCGAGCTGTGTGACTCTGAAAGTGGGTGTAAAGAAGCTCAGTTTAGCGCAGTGAGGGAGCTGTGTGACTCTGAAAGTGGGTGTAAAGAAGCTCAGTTTAGCGCAGTGAGCGAGCTGTGTGACTCTGAAAGTAGATGTAAAGAAGCTCAGTTTAGCGCAGTGAGCGAGCTGTGTGACTCTGAAAGTGGGTGTAAAGAAGCTCAGTTTAGCACAGTGAGCGAGCTGTGTGACTCTGAAAGTGGGTGTAAAGAAGCTCAGTTTAGCACAGTGAGCGAGTATTATTGTACTGTGGTAATCTGTTCGAATAAGATGGAAATCTTGGCTTGAGAAGTTATTTTAACAGTGTATCTGCGCAACCTGATAAAACCTCACCAGTCAGTTTCTGCCCCACTCCCACATTGGAGGTCACAGAACTGCAGGAGAGAAAAGCCATAGCTGTCAGCCAGTGACCTCCAGTTTGGGAGTCTCTGAACCCCACATGTCATGTAGTGAAGCCATGCCTGAACACCAGAGTGTGCTGTTATCCCTAATCTGCTTCATCAATTCAGCTCCTGAGGGCTGGCGATTCGTTTATTAAACTGAGCGCCGGGGGAAAACGGGGTCAGAGATAAAAATCCACCCACCTCCCAACATCATGAACAACACACACTAAATAAATTAGCCACTCTGCCACAATGGCCTCTCCTACAGTGGCACCCAACATTGTAAAGTCACGTCATTTTGACATGCCTGAGCACCGCCGAACTGAACACTGCCTCCACGTTGTACCAAAAACAGGGATATCTGATTTGAAAATGTAATATTATTGAAACACATAAAAATTACATCGTGAACAAACTTGTAAAGTTTTCTTTGTGTAAGATGATTCATTGCATGTCATATTGCCACATCTATCATACAAAGTATTAGCTCCTTACATTGTAAAATGCAACATAGTGAAATCTATCAATGTTATCACAATGTATAAGGTCTGTTACGTCCCTATGCTGTCCCACGAGTGCGCCCTTCTGATTGATTCGTAAGCTAACTTGTTTCCTGCAGCTCACTTGAGTCGTCATTGGAAATTGCGGACACCTGGATTTCCGAGAGCATATGTACGTGCGGCGTTCTCTAGCCTGTGGTTCGTTTTCCTTTTAACCGGGTCTTTTTTCCCTTTGGCTAACTCCATGCACATTGCCAGCATTGCTGCCGTGCTGAAGCTCTGAAGCTCTGCGGCGTTCATTTCAGGTTGTATGCAGCGCTTATTATATTTAGTAGTTTGTCGTGGTTGTTGCCATGCTGTAGGGGTGCGCATTTACTAGTTGTATTTCTGCGTAGTTCCCTGTTTAAAAGCCGGTTTTAACTACGCTTTGTGCAAGCATATTGGTGTCTTTTATGTGTCGCTTTTGTGGCTACTTTGCTGTATTGTGGGCTTTCCCTTTTGTAATGTACTTTTGTCTGATGTGCTCGTATAATATGGTTGTGATACCCAGAAATATATGTAAACACTCACAACAACTGAGGGGGGGTGCGGGGGTCCGGAGGCAGAGGACATTGGCGGCAAATTAACCGAGGTTTTGTTTTGTGGAGAACTTTGTTGTTCTCAATTCGGGAAGGTCGGTTACAGTGGTTCCGTCACTTCTCATTTCAAAAACCGCTGCCTGTCGTGTCTCACCGTCTAGTCTGTGAAAGTTGTTTGTTGTTTGTCTTCGTTTTCTTTTTGCTCTGCCAGGAAAAAGCGTTATCCTGTCAACCAGCCAATTTTATTTTTTATCGTGTCTCTTTATTTCGATTTTTTAATAAACTCATTTGTAACCGTTCCCTTTTGTGTTTGACATCCTTTGTGTTGTGGCCCTTTGAGCCGGGGTTGTAACAATCATGCGCAGCAGGCCTGTTTATTCTTACCAAATAAGTGTGCAGGTTTATGTTCAATCACAACCCCAAAACATCTGATTCCATTAACCCTTTGAACAGTAGGTTTTTTGTAATGTCGGTGCTCTAGAGCTCAATCACCAGTATTGATGGTTACATCACCATTAGAATGTTGAGTTAAGAACATTCTAATCACAGATTTGTCATCTTGCACTGTAAAGGGTTATTACATAATCATGATCTTCAATCAAGGGCTTGATTAGTTAAATCAGGTGGTTTAGTGACGCAAAAAGAACAAAGACCTGGACCCACCCTGGACCTTCTCTGAGTTTGAACCCAGTGGTCTAGAGTGGTAGCACGTACCAGATGTAATTAGCTAGAAAACCCAATCTAGTTTGCAAGCTGAAGGTGCGGAGCAATGACAATCACACCAAAAAAAGATCCATTCATTGAAGATTTATTCTACTTATTTATTTTGAAGGTAAGTAATATTCAGCTAATCCTGTTAATGAAGGCCATTTAAGAAATAGATTTTAAAAGTACAATTTCAAGTCAAAGCGTGAACTTCTTTAATGACTGGATATGAAAAATGTTTTGATGGTCATCGCTGTCTAGACGAACACCACGTTTATTTTCTGATTTAAACTGCCTACCCTCCCATGACTTAATCAACCCGTTGGCTATTTCTTGGATCAGCAATTTCCTGCCCTAAATATAGGAAGTTCTATCAAGTTGAGAAGGTATTTCTCTAGCAGAATCTTAGGAAAAGATGCTGTTGGTGGATATTTCTGAACATTTGGTCTATTTGCCACATTTCAGAAGCAGCAGGCAGTGGTGCAGGGTATCATTGTTCTGTTTGGAAACACCATTTGAATTCTGGAACATGGCTAATGTAAACATGGAGACCCATCTTTGTTTTCAGGGAAGATCGACTCTTTAGTCTTCACAGGCTCAGGCCTTCTGCACATTCTTGATCCAAATAATATTCCAATTTATAACTTTTTGTAGTCTGTTTTAGACCCCTTGGAAGAAGACCATTGCTTTTCCTTTTAAAAAAAAATAATAAACCTGCATCTTCCTTCTATCAAGAATTTATTTTAAGTGTATGTTACAGCAGATATTTATAAAAGGCTTATTGTGAAGTCAGGCTTTCTTTTGACAGCACTTTAAAAAAGCACTTCCAATGAAAGAGAGCTGGACAAAATCCCAGTGCCACAGATGGGAAATACTCAGTTTAATTGCAGTTATATTGTATATATTATAATATGTATACTGCCAGCTGATGGTAATCTCTGTGCAGTATAATAATAAAAAAAACATTTCAAGTGATGCTGTCACATAAAATATACGAGAAACACGGCTGTCAGAGAGATGTCACTGTGCTACTGACTCACCCGTCAGTTCTGCCAGCCCACTGCTTTGTTTGATTGGCCTTTTAGTTCAGGTTGAAGTCTCACATCAAAGATGTCCTCCTGTCTGGTGAGTCTCTGGTGGCTCTGCTCTCACAGCTGATAGAATTTTTCAGCAGTGGCTTCATCTGTTTGTCCAGCACACCAGGCCTAGAAGCAAAGACACTTTTGTATTAATCGCCTGCCTGTGGGTTCTGCCAAAATAAAAAATGAAAATTTGAACCCCCATTTGTTGAAGAAAAATAAATTTTCTGTAAAGGTGAAATTGCATGCATAAATTGTTGTCAGCACAGCTTGAAATTGTTCATGTATTGTATTTTAGTTGCAAAGAGGACATTCAATTGTTATTACATATTTCACATTCTTGCATACTTTGCTTAAATGATTCCACAAGTTGTTGCTATAAACCTTCATTGTTTATCACTATCATATGCCTTTTTGGTAATGCGCTCAGATTAGATAACAGCAACAATATGCAGTGAGAATACCATTCAAATTAGATTATTAAAAGAGAAAATATGTGTTTAGTAAACATACTTGATGCCTGGCATTTATATAGCACCGTTTTCACACTCAAATTGCTTTACAATGATGAGGGGGAAACTCGCCTCAACCACCACCTGGTGATGCAGCGGCAGCCATTTTGCACCAGTATGCAAACCACACATCAGCTGAGGTGGAGAGGAAGAGAATAATTTTTAGCCAATTAAACTGGGTTATGATTAGGTGACAGATTGAAAGAGTCTGGGTTGGGAGTTTAGCCAGGACACCGGGGAAACCCCTACGCTTTGCGATAAGTGTCATGGGATCTTTAATGACCACAGTGAGTCAAAACCTTGGTTTAACGTCTCATCTGAAAGATGGCATCTCCTACAGCACCGTGTCCCCATCACTGCACTGGGGCATTGGGGTTTATTTGACCAGGGAGAAGACTGGGATGACTGCCCCCTACTGGCCCACCAACACTTTCTGCAGCAACTTACTGTCGTTTTCTAAGGAGGTCTTCTATCCAAGTACTAACCAAGCCCACACCTGCTTAGCTTCAAATATGCTATAGCTTCAGCCATTAAGCAGGAGCAGATTGCATGGTGGTATGGCTGCTGGACTATATATACTTATTTCTTTGTTATTCTTTACAGGAAACATATGCATATACAACATACATATACAATTTAAGCCAAGTGGCACCATGGGTCATCACATTTGATAATAGCATTTTTAGTTATTAAATAACTTAAATCTCATTTAGCCAGTTTTTTTTATAAACGTCAAATACCATTTTCTTACCAATGATAATACAATGAAAAATATGGAGTACCAAATGTAAAGTAAAACACAATTATTTTGGTGTTTTTTTCTAAAATCTTTCAGAAGTGTTGATTTTACTTTACATTTGGCATCCCACAGAAAAATCAATTGATAGACTGATATATTCATCAAAATATTATCTTTACTAAAATACAATTTTAATAAAATTAAAACTCTCCCTTGTCGGAGTTACGAGACGGTTTAGTGTTTGAGCATCTGTTCAGTTTTCCCAGTATAACCTGTGACAGACGGAAGGCATTGATTGATTATATTCATTAGATGACAGATACAAATATCAAACGCTCTGCAGTCTGCTCGCCAGAAATTAATTTAGGTGTTTTTCTTCAGCTTCACTGGTTTTGCTGCTCTTGAAAAAACCAAGGTATCAAAAAAATATGGAAAATTTGGAAACAAGCTTGCTGCGAACAAATCCACCTGAAAACAATGAGTACTACCGACGGAAATGCACTTGTTTTTCACAAAATACATCCACAAAAAAACATTTTTTGTGAAAGTGAAATACTGGGTCCCAGTACGAGTCACGTTTTCTCCAACCAACACAACACACAAAGTGACAGGGCTTTTCAACCCCAGCTTGTACAGATGCTGCTGAGTAACCCACCTACTCATGGCAAGAGTTGCAAAGGGAGTTTTCCAGGTAACTTTAGGTGATTTTTGGTAATCTTCCAGGGTAAAACACCACTCAGTGTAACAAAAGTTGAACAAAAGAATAAACAAATAAAAAGTGCTGAACAGGCCCAGGTCCTTTCTGGAGAGCAGGTTTCTGCAACATATGGTACCATCACTGCCATTACACAGCACCTTAATCTAGATCAGGGGAAGGTTCTTATAAGTTTGGGTAAATGTTCCTGCAAAGAAGGGCTGTGGAGTGCTGATGCCATCTGGGAGGCAACCAAACATATCAAGGCATCAACCTGGTGAAAAAGATTCAAAGTTGAGATAATCACACGCAAATGGGACTTACTCCCGGAATTCCACGTAGCTTAACGCTATTTGTAATTCAGACATTTGACTTATCCGCTGTTTTACACGTCTTTCCAGTATATACGCGTGTGGGGTGGAGATTTGATGAAAAAGAGGCATGTCTGCGAGATACGCGGATTTAGAGTTTTCATTTAGGGTTTTCACATTTTTATTTGTGCAACTTTGTTCGGGAAAAAAAGGTGGTTTTTGTCTAGCGCCGCCAATGGATCATTATGAAAAATACAGCATCTTTCGCATAAATGGATATTAGAATGAGTGCATGTTATTTGAACATAATATTGATCTTATTTGCCTTTGCCTAGCCTATACTTGCAATTATCAAAGAGCTGTCATTAAAGGAAAAATATGTAAAAGTATGATTGACCGTCTATATCATACCAGACCAATGTTAGATGGAGTAATTTACAGACAGTGTCTGGATCATATTCGCTTTGATAGAGAGACGATTTTGTACTTCTGTCAGCTCAGCTGCTCCAAAATGATTAGGAAGCGCAAATTAACTCCCCGCAGTGTACCAGTGCTCCAGGTTACAATCAAGTGTGTGACAGATGCACTCAAAAAAATAAATAATTTGACAGTAGTTGCACATAATATGCTATTATTAAGTACACTTGGACTCCAACTGGTTAAGTTGAATATTGTGTTCAATCACCTTACATGATTTTATTAGGTATCATTTTTTATTCTATTTAAATATATATATATTTAAAGTAAATCTAACAATGTATTTGTCTACTTAATAATACTGCATGCAACTACTGTCCAACGATTATTTTTTGATTGTGTGATGGGTATGTAGGGTCAATATGTAGGAGTTATGATAATTTCATGAAGGCTATGATGTACTGTATTAATACATTCACACCCTTCCCCACCACCCAAAGGCAAAATTTTACAAAAGCAAATCTGGTTATTAAAGGCACTGTCATTGAGACGTTGAAAATGCATACCCCCACAGACATTTTTTTAGTAGAAAGCTGGCAACCCAGGGGGCAGGCACAAGAAAATGGTAATTTTCTCACCCACATTTTGAGAAAAGTAGCCGCTGAGCTTGAGTTAGAATACGGCATAGATGAACTCACGTAAGAAGTGGCACTTAAGTGCATGTCTTAAGTTGGCCATCTCTGAATCCGGTCTTAAGTGTGAAGCCATGTCCCCTATTGCTTCAATTATTATCCAGATACAACCAACATCAGCTTACTCAGAGCGGAACAGTGCCTGTTTGGTGGAACATACAGCAGTGTGCGCAACCGGCTGACAAACGAAACAGTTGAGAAGCTAGTGGTTATTCAGTCAATCTTGAAACTTTTTGAGTCCATCAAAGCTGACACTACACAAATTGAAATACACAATTATATGTGTTCACATTGTGGTAAACCAACATCATTTTTGTTTGACATTTCTTAAAACTCATGGTTTACTCCCAAACAAAGTATTTGTAGTGACCCCTCAAATAGGCCTCATAGATGAAAATCAAGATCTACTAATCAAGATCTTTAACAAAGACTCTTGATTAGTAGAACCAGGTGTGTTACTGCTTGGTTGGAACAAAAGTCTGCACCCACACAGGCCCTTTCTGGATAAGATTGGGGACCCCTGCACTACAATAGTTCACTATAGTGAAGCAGCCATATTGCATCAGAACACTCCACACAAATATCTGAGGGTGGGAGGGAAGGGATTCAAAAAATCCCAGAACTTTACAGCTCTACTCATGGCCCATCAATATATTTGAGAGGTCTTAATATCAGGAATCAGGAACTCAACACATGTTTAGTCATTCCTTATTTCATATGGTTTCACGAAGGTGACGCAGCTACCAAAGTCTTAGAAATTTTTTGAAGGTCACTTATTCAAACAAATGGTGGACGATGGTGCCAAGAACAGTGGCCTCTTTTTCAGTTGTTATGGTGTGCTTCTGGATTTAAACTGAATGCCTAACAACCTATGAATGGGCATTGTTAGGGAGCTGGATCTGATGAGGGAGAAAAGCTAAACTGTGTCTACCTTCACCCGGCTGCTAGCTCCTCGTGGGACGTCTCGACGAGCCCTTGTGCTTTCCCCTGCACCTTTCCTCTCTCAGTGCATTCATTAAACGCCCTGCACCCCTTCCTCTCTTAGTGCATTCATTAAACGCCCTGCACCTTTCCTCTCTCAGTGCATTCATTAAACGCCCTGCACCTTTCCTCTCTCAGTGCATTCATTAAACGCCCTGCACCTTTCCTCTCTCAGTGCATTCATTAAACGCCCTGCACCTTTCCTCTCTCAGTGCATTCATTAAACGCCCTGCACCTTTCCTCTCTCAGTGCATTCATTAAACGCCCTGCACCTTTCCTCTCTCAGTGCATTCATTAAACGCCCTGCACCTTTCCTCTCTCAGTGCATTCATTAAACGCCCTGCACCTTTCCTCTCTCAGTGCATTCATTAAACGCCCTGCACCTTTCCTCTCTCAGTGCATTCATTAAACGCCCTGCACCTTTCCTCTCTCAGTGCATTCATTAAACGCCCTGCACCTTTCCTCTCTTAGTGCATTCATTAAACGCCCTGCACCTTTCCTCTCTCAGTGCATTCATTAAACGCCCTGCACCTTTCCTCTCTCAGTGCATTCATTAAACGCCCTGCACCTTTCCTCTCTCAGTGCATTCATTAAACGCCCTGCACCTTTCCTCTCTTAGTGCATTCATTAAACGCCCTGCACCTTTCCTCTCTCAGTGCATTCATTAAACGCCCTGCACCTTTCCTCTCTTAGTGCATTCATTAAACGCCCTGCACCTTTCCTCTCTCAGTGCATTCATTAAACGCCCTGCACCTTTCCTCTCTCAGTGCATTCATTAAACGCCCTGCACCTTTCCTCTCTCAGTGCATTCATTAAACGCCCTGCACCTTTCCTCTCTTAGTGCATTCATTAAACGCCCTGCACCTTTCCTCTCTTAGTGCATTCATTAAACGCCCTGCACCTTTCCTCTCTTAGTGCATTCATTAAACGCCCTGCACCTTTCCTCTCTTAGTGCATTCATTAAACGCCCTGCACCTTTCCTCTCTTAGTGCATTCATTAAACGCCCTGCACCTTTCCTCTCTCAGTGCATTCATTAAACGCCCTGCACCTTTCCTCTCTTAGTGCATTCATTAAACGCCCTGCACCTTTCCTCTCTTAGTGCATTCATTAAACGCCCTGCACCTTTCCTCTCTTAGTGCATTCATTAAACGCCCTGCACCTTTCCTCTCTCAGTGCATTCATTAAACGCCCTGCACCTTTCCTCTCTTAGTGCATTCATTAAACGCCCTGCACCTTTCCTCTCTCAGTGCATTCATTAAACGCCCTGCACCTTTCCTCTCTCAGTGCATTCATTAAACGCCCTGCACCTTTCCTCTCTTAGTGCATTCATTAAACGCCCTGCACCTTTCCTCTCTTAGTGCATTCATTAAACGCCCTGCACCTTTCCTCTCTTAGTGCATTCATTAAACGCCCTGCACCTTTCCTCTCTTAGTGCATTCATTAAACGCCCTGCACCTTTCCTCTCTTAGTGCATTCATTAAACGCCCTGCACCTTTCCTCTCTCAGTGCATTCATTAAACGCCCTGCACCTTTCCTCTCTTAGTGCATTCATTAAACGCCCTGCACCTTTCCTCTCTCAGTGCATTCATTAAACGCCCTGCACCTTTCCTCTCTTAGTGCATTCATTAAACGCCCTGCACCTTTCCTCTCTCAGTGCATTCATTAAACGCCCTGCACCTTTCCTCTCTTAGTGCATTCATTAAACGCCCTGCACCTTTCCTCTCTTAGTGCATTCATTAAACGCCCTGCACCTTTCCTCTCTCAGTGCATTCATTAAACGCCCTGCACCTTTCCTCTCTTAGTGCATTCATTAAACGCCCTGCACCTTTCCTCTCTTAGTGCATTCATTAAACGCCCTGCACCTTTCCTCTCTTAGTGCATTCATTAAACGCCCTGCACCTTTCCTCCTCAAACATCAGGGTGCGCACACTGGGGACTTTTTCATATACAGTGCCCTCCACTATTATTGTCACCGCTGGTAAAGATGAGTAAAAAGGGTTATAAAAAAATTTACCGTTTGGTGAATTCGGTTAATCTCACACTGATAAAATTAAAAAATTCAACCTTCAATTGAAGTAAATTTATTATGAGAAAAAAAATCCGTAATCAAGAAATAATTGTTTTTAACGAAACCACATGTGCCACAATTATTGGCACCCCTGCATATAGAATAAAGTAATCATTTTTAATATTTGGTCGCATATCATTATATATATAGTACACCATAGTCCATATATATATAAATAAATACAGTGGGGAGAAAACATTTGGGCAGCCCTGGTCAAAATGCCTTTTACAATTAAATTAACAGAAGCTAACCTGACCTCTAAATGGTACACATGACACATTTCTTCAAATTTTACAGCAAGATTACTTTTTATTAGAATTTATTACAGTTTCAAAATAATAAAAAAAGTAATTTTGTATTATTCTTTGTTACTTTATAAAAAGATGATTACTAAGGCCCAGGCCCAGGTGATTTAGTCATTAGGGCTGCAATGGGGCAGGTAAATATAAGTCCAGGGCTGAAGTATTTATTCTGAAGTAACTCCATGCTTTCTAAAGCATCAGACTGTGGTGGCTGTTCTGTCTGGTGTTAACAACCATGGTGTTACGTTTATGTCATGTTTATGTCATGTTAGATGTTTAGTGTTTATCACAGTTTATGTTCTGTTTATGTTACGATGCAGTTCATTGTTTGCATACATATTTACATGTTTTTCCGCAGCCTTGCGTTCATGCTGTTTCTTCTCTTGCTGTCACTCATGCTTCCCTAATTGTTTCATTCTCCCTTGTCTAGTTACTAATATACTAACATTAGATCAGGATTGGGTAATACTAACTATCTAACCATGTGTTCATGTTTACCTTACGTTTCTCGTGCATGTTGATTACTAATTTACTAACGCTAGGTCAGGATAGGTTAACTACTAACGATTTACTAATTGCCTCGTTACGTGTCTCATTTTCTCAAGCTGTTGTGAATTTCCTGCTGCTCTCAAGCTAAATGTTTGCACCTGTCTACACCTGCATTTAAGCTCAGTGTTCATGTCTGTTTGTTGCGAAATTGTTGCCTTTAGTTTACTACTGTCACTTTTGAGCGGTTTCCATTGTTTTGACTACCGTTATTGATCTAGCCTGTTTACTGACCATTGTTACTGCCTGCCTATCATTTCCACTGCCTGTTTTTGACCACGAGTTTTGCCTGCTGTCTGTTCTGTACTTCTGCTCCGCTGACAGCTACTCTGGTTACTGAACTTGCATGGATACCGACTTCGAGACTGCCTTCTCCCTCGGTACTGTATTTTTGGTCTGGCTGGATTTATTGGTTTTTGGACTTTGCTTGTGTGACTACGTTTTTGGATTTCCCCATAATAAAGCCCTTGCGGGTCTTTATTATCAAGTTTGTGTTCTGAGTCGTGCATTACGGGTCCAACCCGCACACACCCGTCTCACATGGTCCTCTAATGGTTGTCCAAGGATGTCAAAATCAAGATAGTTAACTTCCACCAACAAGGAGAAGGCAAAAAAAAAACTCAAGCAACCTATTTCCACTGTCATAAACATTATCAAATGTTCAAAATGGAACAAGGCACGATCTGGAAGAGCAAGAACAATTACAGATAGAACAGCTTGAGACCTGGTAAAAAATGCTCAAAAGAACCCACACATCACTGCAAAAGAGCTGCAAAAAAGAGTAGCAGATGTCTGTCTAGTTGTTTACAGGACAACAATATAACGTACTTTAAACAACACAAAAACGTACATGGCAGAATTTCCAGCAAGAAGCCTTAAAGCATCTAAAGTATGCAAAAAAAACCTTGAGAAGCATTTTGGAACAATGACAAAGCCAAAATTGTACTGAACTGAAAAAGGTATGTTTGGAGAAAAAAAGGGTGAAGCATTTGTAGAGACGAACACCTTGCCAACTGTTAAGCATAGAGGTGGATCCATTATGCATTGGGGTTGTGTGGCAGCGTGGGGCACAGGAAATATTGTGCGGGTGAAAGGAAGCATGGTTTCCATCAAATATCAAGAAATTCTAGAAACTAATGTTCGAAGGTCAGTCCAGACATTGAAGTTGAAAAGAGGTTTGGTATTCCAGCAAGACAATGATCCAAAGCATACCTTGAAATCAACCTTGAAGTACCTCCAGGAAAGATGGATGAAGGTTTTGGAATGGCCACCACAGTCCCCAGACTTATTTTATTATTGAAAATCTGTGGAGATCTCAAACATGCCGTGCGTGCAAGAAGGCTGAAGAATATTTCTGAGCTAGAGGTGTTCTGCCAGGAAGAATGGGGAAAAATAAAAAAATGATAATTGAAAAACTCTTAGATGGCTACAAGGAGCGTTTGCAAGCTGTTATAGTTGCCCGAGGAGACGTTACAAAGTATTAACTGACAGGGTTTCTAAACTTTTGCACAGGGCCATTTTTCTTTTTTTATATAATATTTATATATTTTTGAAAATGTAAAAAATTAAAATAAGAAGTACTCTTGCTTTAAAATTTGAAGAAATGTGTCATGTTTAACGTTGTACCATTTAGAGGTCAGGTTCGCTTCTTTTAACTTAGATATTAATTGTAAAAGGCATTTTGACCAGGGGTGCCCACATTTTTGCACCCCACTGTATAAATACATATATATACTGTATATGTGTGTATCTTTCCTGCTGAACAATTGCTGTGCAGCACTTACAGTAGACTGATTTTGCAACAGAAATGCAACACATAGAGCCTATACTTCTTACAGTATGTGTTCTGCCGTGGCAGTGATTGTACAGAGCCCATTTGATTTATTCCAAATTATTAAGCCCGTTTAGCTAATGGATGTTAAAGTATTTTTGTCTTCTGTGGTTTTTCAGAGAAAGATTTCATTTTTAAGCTCTGCCACATTTTACTTCCAGGAGCATTCATAGTTTCAACAATCAAGAGAATTTTAAAAGCTTTCACAGCAGGTCAGAACAAAAGTCTCCACACAAACTTAAACTATAAAATCCACATGTAATAGATTCAATTGTGAGAAGATGGTTCCAGGCAAAATACAAAAAGAAGACATTACATTGTGTTTATATTCATAATTATAGTCTCACAGTTGTAAGGAAAGTGTTATGGTTTGAACACTGGATTGGACCTAAAGACTCTGAGGCAAACTCGTAGTAAACTCCGCAAGGAGTGTATTTATTAACAAGGCAGGGAAAATGAGACAAACAGGGAGAACTGCAGGTGAAGGACTGGAAGTGGGGTTGGAGAGGAGTCAGGGGCTGGAGAGGAGTCAGGGCTGGAGCAGGCAAAACAGAAGGCAGGCTATGTGGGCTGGAGCGAGGAACAGAATGCAAACAGGTAGCAAGTGAACAAACAAAACAAACTGGCCCGGAAAAATCTCAAGAACGGAGCTGAGAAAACGAACTGGCGATGAATGAGTGGAAATGGGAAACTTAAGTAGAGCAGGGAACGGATGAGAAGGCTGATTGAATGAGCGAAGTGATAAGCTAGTGAATGAGGAGAGAAAACAATGAACAAAAACGGGGACCACGCCCAGCCTGCAACACACGGACCTAGACAGGCAGCGTGAACTGAAAAACACGACATGAAACCTGAGGAATGAGAAAACGAAAGAAAGAGAGGTGGACTGGAGGGAAACGGATGTTACAGAAAGCTTTTTTTCATTTGAATGACGAAGAGTCATATTCAGTTCTGACTTTCGGTTTTGTTTGGTTGCAGAGGATATAATCCTGAAACTGTAACAAACAAAACAATGCAAAAAAAATTATAAATAAACATTTCTCCGAAAAACTCAGTAATGGGCCTGTGCAATAATACCAGGACCTCGTTGGAACTCATGAATTCGCATCTGCACGTTAGAAAGCGGTACTGGATTAATATTTGAATGTACCTGGCACTTTACGACTTATGCAACCAGCAATAATTCTAATTTATCTTTTCAACCGTAAGTGTCTCTGTGTGTATATATCTATGACAAGTGTATGCATTTATTCTATGTGTGGATTGCTAAGGGAGGGGAATGTTTTATGAAACTTGCGATGTCTCTGTCTTTTCTATAATTTATTTTCTTGTGGGCATACTGAGACAAATGCCTAGCAACTGCTAAGTTGTTGTGGCAATAAAGTATTGAAACTTGAATCTTGTAATGAGGAGCAAGTCACATGCTGTGAGTCACTGCCAACATCTCTGGTCCCTGTGATTCAACTGCGGTAGAAGCAGGAGTCAAGGGCAAAAGGGGGTGGCGGCCGCTTCCACTATTGGGCATGCTGGTCAGGTCTGCTCATCAGCTACATAGACTGTAATGCCCCGGGGGTAAGTGAAAGAGAGCTCCTAAATCGGTGTGAACAGATGACCACAGAGAGGTAATAGAACATGTCAGGTTCAATCATTTCACCAGTAGTACAGCGAGAGCAGCCCCTTATTTTACTTGGCCACCTTTGATTGGGCTATCGATTCACACTCCCTTATTAACCAGAGGATTCACCCACAATAAAATAAAAAATAAAAGTTAATGAGCCCCTTGGGGCTGGCTGTATGCGCTTGTGGCAGGGGGGTCGAGGCTCCCTGAAAACGGATAGAAAACCTTTGACAGGTTTGGAAAAAAGGTGACCCTCGCGTGTGACAGGAGAAAACCACAGGTGACACACAGAAAGTGTGCGCAAGGGAAATTAATTCACCTGTTTCAGGTGTTTCATTCCCACTGGAAGTGTAACTGACAGTGAACATGAAAAGGTGCCTGAGACTTGAACAAAAATACAGTTCTGTCTTCCTGTTAGTTTTTTTCCAGGGATGTTGGACATTTGAGGAGAAATTATTTTGCACCTGAAGGACTACCTAGCACACGGAAGAAATATCATATAGTGGACTGTGTTTCTTTTCTTCCAGAGTAAAATTTATTTTACACACCAACTTCTAAGTTAAAGGCAAAAGAAACATGCTTTTGGAGAGAAATTAAAACTTTAGGCGTGGACCTAATCTTTGGATGGCTTGAAATTTTTTTCAAAACCCTGGAGTATGTTACTCTTGCCATTGTTCTATAATCTTGTACCACAAATATTATTTATGTAAGGTAAAAATGAAAAGTGTTCATTTCTGTGGAACACAGAACAGCTAATCTTATCTTACTGCTGATACAACCTATACGTAGCAGACAATTTGAATAGCAACTCATTAAAATCATTTATTGTCTGAATTTTATTCTGTTTTGCTTATCATTATTAAAATAATAATTTTTTCAGTTGTTAATCATAATTATAATGGTACTGTCATGATTCTAGTTGACATGTCACGTTTAATTTTTTTTTCTTGTCTTTGTTAGATTTCTTGCTAATGTCACGTATTGTGTTTAGTCTAGTCATGCCACGTTTTATGTTTTATTCTTGTTACGTTTCATTTTTATGTCTTGTCACGTTTCATGTTTGATTATTGTTACAATTTTTTTTCTAGTCTTGTCATGTCACATTTTGTATTTGATTCATGTTACGTTTCCCGTTCATTATTTAGCATACACATTTCCATGTTTTTCCGCAGCCTTGCGTTCATGCTGTTTGTCTATCTCTCTTGCTGTCGCTCATGCTTCCCTAATGGTTTCATTCTCCCGTGTCTAGTTTACTAATCTACTAACGTTAGATCAGGATTGGGTAATACTAACTCTCTAACCATGTGTTCATGTTTACCTTACGTTTCTCGTGCATGTCATTTACTAATTTACTAACGCTAGGTCAGGATAGGTTTATTACTAACGAGTACTAATTATCTTGTTACCTTGTCAGACTTCCACACCTGATTTCCATTCGCATGCTGCGCTCAAGCTAAGTGTCTGCACCTGTCTACACCTGTATTTAAGCTCAGTGTTCATGTCTTGTCTTTGTGGAATTGTTGCCTCCTGTTTGTCAGTGCACTTTTGGGCGGTTTGCCAAGCCTGCCTTTTTGTTTATGATCAAAGCCTGTTATTGACCATTGTTTTTGACATCTGTTTTGTTTACCACTGCCTGCCTGTACCACAAGTTTTTGCCTGCTGTCTTTTGTACTTTTGCCCCGCGGAGCGGACTTCGGTTTTGACTCTTGCATTGCCTTCGACCCTGAACCTGCCTTCCGTCTGCCTGTACTTCTGCCCCGCTGACAGCTACTCTGGTTACTGGACTATTTGCATGGTGTACCGATTCTGAGACTGCCTTCTCCCTTGGTACTGTACATTGGTTTTGGCTGGATTTTTTTTGTATGAACTTTGCTTGCTTAGACTACGCTCATTGGACATTCCCTTAATAAAGCCCTGACGGGACTTTATCGTTACCACTGTTTCTGAGTCGTGCATTTCGTGTTCAACCCTCACGCAGCCGTCTCAGGTACATTTTTAATGTGTACCATATTGTTTTCCCACACATTCTGTAAAAACATACAGGGGTTGGGCAAAGTATTGGAAACACCAGAAACTGAAAACTGTTTTTCATAAAACTTACCTATATTTTCTACACTCTTGTATGAATGGTATGCCATATATATATGTTTTAGTTTGTCTTTTTTTATTAGCTTGATAATTCATCATAATTAGCCATTTATCATATTATCAAATAATACTAATTTTTATACATTTTTGTTTTACAAGTGAGCGCTGATTTTTTTATTTTTCCATTATACACTGCCTACCCAAAAAAAAGTTGCTGTTGCACCTGTCATGCATAGTGCCCATTGTACAAGCCTCTGGAGGCAGTGTGATGATCTGGGGTTGCTTCAATTGGTCAGGTCTAGGCTCAGCAATAATTATGCAGCAATAACATGAAGTCAGCTGAGCACCTGAATGTACTGAATGACCAGGTTATCCCATCAATGGGCATATTCCAGGGTGACAATGCCAAGATTCATCGGGCTCAAATTGTGAAAGTGGTTCAGGGAGCATGAGGAATCATTTTCACACATGAATTGGCCACCAGAGTCCTGACCTTAACCGCATTGGAAGTCTTTGGGATGTGCTGGAGAAGACTTTATGGAGTGGTTCGACTCTCCCGTGGTCAATACAAAATCTCGGCCAAAAATGTATGCAACTCAAAGATTGTGTCGTTGCATAAGGTTGTCGAAACAATGCCATTCAAACGATGAATGTGCGCCGTAATCAGTTAAAGGCGGTCCAACAAAATATTAGAGTGTACGACATTTTTTTTTGGCCAGGCTATAGAAAACAGCACTTAATGTTCACGGCAAATATTTGTAGTCGCTGGTTGCATCTACACCTGACCCTATCCTATCTTTAAAAGATGTCACTTTCAGAGTTTTATGTATAACTACTCTGTCCTTTTAGCCACAGTACTCGAAATAATCTAATATTTTGAGAAATAGAGTGAAACTAGACGCATTTGTATGAATTGCAAAACCTTAATATCGTACACAATGAATGGCATTAGACAGTCCGGGCGGGGGCAGTGTGTGGTGGTGGGGGGTTTGTAGTTGTAGTTTTTGGAGGTGCAGGTTCGATCGATCCCAGGTCGGACACGTTGTTGTTACCCTGAGCAAGGTACTTCACCTGCATTGCTTCAGTATATATCCCAGCTGTATCAATGATTATATGTAAAAAAAAAAAAATGCTGTGTAAGTCGCTCTGGATAAGAGCGTCTGCTAAATGCCTATAATGTAATGTAATGTAATGAAAGAGAAATTAACACTAGCACACAATTAACCCTTTAATGGCCTTCGATCGTTTGGTGAAGCAGGTTTTGGGTCTTGGTGTCTTGTTGGGGAGTGTGTTGGACTTGACTCATAAACCAAATGAGATGGCTCAATCAGGTGGGGTTGGGTCCGACATGTTGTTGGGCAAGATATCGGGACCCGCGGTGTGCAATACTAGTTGGTTCAGCTGGCCATTAAAGGGTTAAACAAATGCAAAAAGAGGCAGTATTCTGCGAGGAGACCCAATACAATATATGACAGAATATTACCTTTCTGAGCAGTGGGACCAAGGCAAGGACTCTGCAGTGTGCTGCCGTGCCTATATGAATAATGCAGACGATATGCAAATAAACATAAGACAAGCAAGATAGTAAAGAGGAGTAGGATTGACTGTCTCATTGAAACGCCATTCCCTTGTAACAGTTCAAGTTTCCTTCATGTAAAATGTCATCGGTCCAAGAAGTTTTTTACAAAGACGTTTTGTTAAATAATCAGTTCTGCTTTTTCTAAAGTCGAATTAAAATGTTCACTCTTCTATCAAGAGATAAAGGACTCAATCCCGAGTGCAAACTTTGCAGACTGCACAAAATATTTTAAGAATAATAAAATAAACCATGACAATAGAAACAAAAAGTTTTTAAAGTTTTTTTTTTATAAATCATTTGGCTTGACATTGATCTGGCATCTCATGGATAGGTGATCATGGGACGTCATATTATTTCTTTATTGTCTAGCTCTTTAAATCATTCTGTTCAAACAGAAGGTAACAGTACATTTGAAAACATTTGACAGTGAACACAAAACAAATACAAACATAGCGCCTCTGTAAATTCATAAGTTCATAAGGTCCATAAGTATTTGGACAGTGACACAATTTTTGTTGTTTTGGCTTTGTACTCCAGCACATTGGATTTGAAA
Organism: Ilyophis sp. 1 JC-2022; assembly: GCA_022702515.1. Taxonomy (NCBI): domain Eukaryota; kingdom Metazoa; phylum Chordata; class Actinopteri; order Anguilliformes; family Synaphobranchidae; genus Ilyophis; species Ilyophis sp. 1 JC-2022. Next base: position 25,180,728 of record CM040401.1, read on the forward strand.
TGGAACAGTGACTATGAGGTTAAAGTGCAGACTTTCAGATTTAATTTGAGGGTTTTTACATCCCTACCGGGTAAACAGTGTAGCAATTGTGGCCATTTTTATACATGCCCCCCCCCCCCCCATTTTAGGAGACCAAAAGTAATTGGACAAATTAACATAAACTTTAATAAAGTTATCATATTTAATATTTGGTTGCATATCCTTTGCATGTAATGACTTCCTGATGTCTGTGACCCAACAATATAAAAATACTCTTGATATCTTATTTTCAGGTACTCTTACAAGCGATACTATAATCTCTCTGCATTTGAATGGATCTCTATGGGAATCGGGGGGTGGGTCTAGATTAAGATGTAAATAACATAGGAATAGTATTGAACACATGGTTGGCTAAATGTCTGTAAGTCATCAAGGGTATGTGTCAACGACTCTCGCTCATTCCGACTGCGGAGCTTCTCCACCCTAGCCAGTGGCGGTTCGTGAATGCGGGGCACCCCCCTCCAAATATCTATAAAAGAAAGCTACTTAAACATGTTAAACATAAATTAATTAGATAATGCGGAATAATTATGAAATAAAAATCTGTCAGCGCCTTCATTAAAAATTGGTTCCAAATTGTATTCGGTTCATTTCTGTGTGAATTCATATATTTTCTGGGTGAAGGGCGCCGGCCAAATGAGAGTGTATGTTAGTCCTTCAAATTTAGGCAAGCAGGTGACCTGAGGCTGCTCTCTAATTGGTTGCTTCAAATTTTTCATGGGGCGCAAACTTTTTCTGCCCCAGACCCTCCCATTTTTATTGGCAGCGAATTGGTATCGTTTTTGTGCTTAATTTCATTATGAAAATAAATAAATAAATAATTTTTAAATCATCGACTATACGATGAATAAATATAGACAACATTTTCAGTTTAAATAACTCCACTTAGGAGAACTGGCACCAGCCGCCACTGACCCTAGCTCCCCAGTGGTGGAACTAACTCCCCATTCCTCTATGAACTGCTTAAAAACTGACTGGTTTTCTGTGATTGTGTAGTTTATCATGTCTTACTGACCTAGCCTTAAGACTTAGCCATAGCTTACTGTGTGTACTATGCTCAATGTGCATGTCTATGGACAGCTGCTATGTTATGATAGAAATGTGACCTGTTTGTAGTCGCTTCAATGACCCTCGGCATGCACTTATTGTATGTGGCTTTGGATAAAAGCATCTGCCAAATGAATGTAATGTAATGATGGAGCCCTATGAGGGGGGAAGTGTGGGGCAGTTTACACCCTCTGGCATTAGCTCTGGTGTACCAGTATATGCCTGAGCTACCATAGGACTATCACATGAATTTATGATTTGTCCACCTCTGCTTCAACATATGTGCATGTTGTTCAGATATCATAAGATATCAAACTTGTAAACAAAACACAATTTACAGAATGTTAGGTGGTGTCCAGTCTCCATCATAATTCCTCATAACAGAAATGTTTGTGTTTAGCTATCTATTCAAATCACAACATTACATTACATTACATTATAGACATTTAGCAGACGCTCTTATCCAGAGCGACGTACATAGTGCATAACATGTACTCTTGCTGGAAATTCTAATTATGCAAAAGTGTGATTATTCTGTTAATAAAAAGCACATTGACATGTTACGCATTTTGAATTAACACATTAAATTAACACATTAACCTTCATATTACATACATAGTCTAAACTTATTATATATTTAAGTGCATCCATGCCAGTTCTGCCTCCATGGTGTGGATTATTGGTAAACACCTTAACATCTAAACTTCTAGAATAAAGTTAGGTTCAGTTTTTTTCCCCAAAAGGAGAGCATGTCAAATTCATACAAAATTTGTGTTTGATCATTACTGTGCAATTGAAGACAGTGGAAAAAAAAAATTCACTAATGTGGCTAAGAAGACTTCTCAGGTTCACTGAGGCTTGAATATTTCACTGACTGTGGAAATGATCCCATACACAGACATGGCATCTTCTGCAGGTAGGGAAAGGAAACACAAATCCTTAGAGAGAATAAGACCTGCTTCCTCCCTTTCTGCATAAAGGATTTGTGTCTGCATTCCACCAGCAAACGAATACATTAGCATTTGTTATTATCACCAAGGTTTACTTCTGAGGAAAAGACACAGTAGCCCTAAGAATGAATGTATTTATTCTGTAGACCAATTCAGCAGGAGAGCAGATGTGTTTATTTCAATGACGGTTGTCAGTGCTGTTTGAAGGGAAATATACGCTGCTGTTCGCTCCCTTTATAATACACAGATAAATCCTTTTGTTGAAATGCACGGAGATGTGTTTTTTATGCCACCAGCCTTGTGTCTGTTCGGACAGATAATCATGTTCCTTCTCTGATTGCTAAATCCTTTCAACAGCTTGTTTTGAAAGGGCTGTTTTTAAGAAGGTTACATCTGTCTATTAAGCTTTGGCTTGATTTACTGCAAGTATTGTGAAAAAGCTGCTGAATATATAGCTGTGAATAATGCATCTGCTTCAAGAGAATCTAACAGCAGGAGTTTTAATATTGCATTCACAAATATATCATACGCGCTGGATTTTTAGGCTTTGTATTTTTTTGTTGTTGAAATCCTTAAAATAGTAGCTGCACTGGGGAAGGTTTCACATTGCAATGATGGGAATCTGTGACCAACCTGCTCACATTTTAAAAAGTTATTTATCTGGTAATGGGTGATAATTACTGAAACTGTCAATCATGAGTTTTTCACCTCTTATGCTCATGTACTACCATAGATATGTAAATAGCCAGACAAAAACACAGTGACGTTCGGCATAAGAGTGGCCAACTACACACAGAAACGCAGACGCCCTGTGAATGGAAAATATTTTATTGAGGAAAAACTATAAATATTTGGTTATTATGTGCTATACAGGAATTGAGTTCTCTGCCTTTATAGCAACGTTCAGTTTGCATACTGATCCCCTGGATAGAGGAGACAAAGAACGTCGGGTGGAGGTGGAGCAAGTGTGGGTAATGATAAAAATAATAATAATAATGAATTAAAAATGGATACTGATAAAAAAATGTATATGAAAGAGAATAATATGGCTTTTTCCATGGATCTACAATAACTTTACATTTTTAATTGAGGGTTTAACTCAAACACTTTCCCACGCGTTTTCCACTCAGACTGACGTCAACTTCTTTGCGATACTAAAATAATAGTCAGCTGTCATCCGTCTTCAGTTTTTTGATTAGAGAGTTAGACAGCCGTATGAGATGCATAAAGGTTATGACGGTCTCAAATGGGAAAATATGGAGGCCGAACTGCACAGAGAGATGCAGGTAAATGAAAATGAATTAGCATCATAGCCATCTCTAGAGCATTGACATAAATGGTCTAAAATAGGCAATAAAGCAAAGCAGATGATGCCCAAGATGGATTTTTGTTTTAAATGTCGGCGCAGCTGAAGCATATGGAGTTCAACACCTGTTCAGTTGCACAAAAATATGACTATATTATGAAGTAAAAAAAGACATGTTTTTTTCTGGACACTGTTGCAACTATAGAGTTTGAGGAACTAGCAATCCTGCCAAAAACAGCATCGTAGCGAGCAAAGATTTTCAATCTTCAGGTAACACTTGCATGAATAAACATGAGGTGATGCGACTTCTTTGGGCCTCTGTATGTACTCCTACAGTAGCTGAGGGGAGGACATCCAATATGTAGTGCATGCTGGCAAGCCAGCTTTTACAATACTAGCTAGCAAGTTAGCATGCTAGGTAACTATCTAAAACCTCTGGTATGGTAGCTTGGGTAAGTTATCGGGTTAACAGTTAACAAGCAATCACGATTGAGTATTCATCCAAGCGTCATCGCTGATATCGCCCAACAGAATATTTTTATTGGAGCACTAGATTACATTTTTAATTATACGTTTAAAGAATAATGAATAATGCATCTCAAGTTGGAAGCTGAAGTGAATAATTAATTTCACATTAAACCATGACATAATTAAGTCCTGTATTTTACCTTACATCCCGAGATCAATACATGAATAAATAATTCCAGTTATCAAATGAATTAAATATTTTAAAAAAATTATTTTTTATTAATATTTATTTTAATTGATTATTTATTTATTTACCTTCGACCTCATCTGTCTGTTTCTTTTGGAGTTTATTTCCTGTGGGAACAAAATAGCATAATAGACCAAAAAAATGGTTGCACATGTGTGTAGTATGCGGTAAAAAAATCTGTAACCTCTCTAAACATGACATTGAATTCACATGTCCAGTCTGTATTTGGAGGAGGGAAGTGTGGACTAGGCTATAAGTCATTTACTGTTCAGACACAAAATGCTGTTCCTCTCCGTTTTCTTCTGGTTCTCTTCTCTCCTCATTGGTCTGTCAGGCAGACTAATTCCTTCATGATGTAGGTCACACTGTAATCACCGCAGCCTCCCGGAGTCCGAAAGACACTTTCATTTTCTCTCCCCATATCGGATTAGCATTGACTGCTCGCCGCACACTGGGGTCGATAAAAAGCGGTCTGTTTGCAGTGATTGACTGGCTCTCAACACTGGGACTCACAGTTTCACACAGGTTTCAGTCGCCAGGGTGTTTAGTTCTCAGAAGGCAGGGGGGAGGGAAGCCCTTTTTTTCCTTGAGCCAAAATCCGCTCTGAATTATTTCCATCGCATCGGTTGACTGCATTATTTTAAGCTTCATCCTCAAACGTTCAAACCTGTGTCAGTTAGCAATTGCCGCTAACAATGCATGGGAAATGCATGCATGCGCAGGCTTACAAATAACCCATGAAAAGACATGATAAAGTATGTAAAGTAAAGGGAAATAAGCCTTCCTGACTGTCATGGTAGTAGAAATGGCACAATGAGAAACAAGAATAAAAAAGGAACAAACCAGAAGTACCTCAACATCACTGAATTTAGCTGGTTACATTACATCCAGAAATACAGAGAGCCAGAAATGTGAGAGCCAGACTCGACTGGCTTCCGTTCAAATATTATGATGGTCAGTGTGGCCAGACTGGGCCCAGTGGAAAGAGACACATTTGTTGTGATACTTTTGATGACAAATACAGATGTTGTCCCTTGCACGCATCTCCATTAAATGAACAGTGCCGCAAAGAACAAACGTATATCTTTTTTTTGTTTTATCTTTTTACTATGAGAACAACTGTGAAATGGTGCATCGAATACAGTCAATACCTGTCATTCCTACTGTTACACAGCTGAACTGGAAGGAAAGGCATTTTGTGAATCATATGGAAATGTAGCAGAGCTGTAATCAGCTGTTAAACTACAACACATTGTGGGTTTACTGCTATAAAAAGATGCACTTAGGTTAGGGTTTCTCTGAGTAGCAAAAATATGAACAGAGTGTCACTTTACTGCTTCAACAAAACTCTCAAACTAAATAATAATAATAATAAAATATAAAAAACTTTATTTATATAAACCTTTCATAAATAAATGTAACTCAAAGTGCTACATAAAAATATAGATTAAAATAAGAATAAGAATAAGCATTAAAAAAGCCCATAAAATTCAAATCCAAAATCACAGCAATATTATGATTGACATTTAATTGCACAGTACATTTTCATGATGCTCTGAATGAACATGTTATGATTGACAGGTGGACAAAGCGTACAACATGCCAAATGATTTGCTCTGTGTTTAATGAATATATCGTTCTTGACATTCAATAGCTCGCTAGCTAAGCATACATTAACATTGCACTGGTTGATTTCAAGAAACCTTCAGTGCAGCTAGTGCGATTGTTTCGATAATGTTAACGTCACCTTGGGCTAGTTAAAATGGATATTGATATTGATATTTATGGCTCTATTCAATCATGTCATAGCTAGCTAACGTTAACGTTATTAAAATATTTGGCTAATTTCAAAAACACTGTAACAATTGGTTTGACTACAAATGACATTATATACTTTTATGTAAATTAACATAATACCATTACATTTACATAATAATTTTCTTGAATTTTTGATGTATTTTTACTGGGGGAAAGACGTAGCCAATGTTAGATGACTCCACATCAGCATCACCCTCCGCCAAAGCAACGTGTCAATTAATGGCTGCGTAGCTCCAACTAGCGGTAGGCTTTTATTATGTTCTGATTGATGTGGCCAAACACCATTAGACGAGACCCAGATCCAGACCAAAACCTTGTTTTTGTGGTCTCCAGACCAAGACCACAAGATCGAAACTCCACCTCTGGAATGTAGTGTGGGGCATTACTAGGGCGGTCTGAGGTTCCAGTTTAAGCAATGAACAATTACTGTTCTGCTCCCTTACCTGTACATAAACAATTGAGCTTGCCACAGACAGTGTGATTGCATTTTATGCTTGGGTGGTATAGATTGTCATATGATTGAAAGAAATGTAACAGAACAATAAAACTATTGAGTTTGTTAATTAGCTATCATAGAATGCCTGATTTACCTAAATTAATGAATTGAATAATTGTTTTAAAGCAAATTATCCCTGAAAGCTAATTACACATGATTTAGTTTCTGCCAAATGCATTAGAACCTGAGGAATCAATGCTGTAATTACTGAAGACAATAGGCCCATCCTGCTGAAATTATTGAAAGGGATTTCAAATTATATTGCATTCAGATCAAAATATTTTCTGGATTTCCCTGAAATAATTTCCAATGAATCAATTAATATTTTAGCCGTCAAAAAAGTGCTTCTTGCCGTAATCTGAATTGGCCCATTAGCAATTATACTGTGGAAATTTGTCTGAGGGTGGTACAGAGGTAGATGATTAAATGCTGTGATGGTGTCATCGTGTCATTGACAGCAAAACGCATTCTTTGAGCACAGTTCACAGTTCACTCGAGCATCCCCAAACACACATTGAGACATTGTGAAAATTATGTAGGAGAGCAGAAGGCATGCCATCTCTCTGTTTGGAGGGCATAGCAATGCTCTACCCATTGACCTGCTCAAACTTTCAAGCTGTCATGGATATTGTGAATATATGTACACAATAGATAAAACCAGATGGAGCCCTGAATGGCAAGGGTAAAGGTGTTCATGATGACTGCAGGCTGAAAGCAACTCACCACAAAAGCCTGTAGTCTAGAAACCATTAGCCTGAGTCTAGCCTGTACTGTTATCTGACAGCAGGAACTTATGGTGGAACCCAAAAGTGTAGTGGTTTGTGGCTGTTGTTTTCTTTTCTTTTGCGGTTCTCGTTCTAGCTTTACGATTGTGAATCAATCAGATTTTTTCCTCATTCCGTTTCGTGGTTTGCCGTCCTCATTATTGTTTTCACCTGGGCTTCTACGTGCAGGGTACTTAAGTTCCTCACTTCCGCTTCTCCGGTGCTTGTTTGTCTTACGACATTGCATTCGAACCAGATATAGCCAGGTACTAGCGACCTCCTGATATTAAACTTGTGTATGTTCAGGGGGGACTTGCTATTAGCTACTTAATCGGGTATAAGATTGTTTTCCTCCTGGTAGGGTTCTGTGCTATCTATTTTGTACATTGCTGTTCTCTACTAGACAGTTTTTCTTTGTACTTTCGTTTTGGTTTTACACTCTTTGGGTTTACTGCTCTAAAAAATTCTGAGCTAAGGTAGCCGAGGGTGTTCTTTTGTTTGCTAAGTTTCCCGTTCTTGTTCATTATTTCAGTTCGGGAGATTTAGTTGGTATTCACTAGTTTACTAGTTTGCCCGTTTTTGTGGGTTGATTTTCGTTTTTGGCTGTTTAGCCTTATTATCCTTTATTATTTTCTCTCCCTATTATTGGTCCTCACTGTTGTGAGCTGACTTGTTCTGATTATCTCACCTTTACATTTGAATCTCCAAACTATTATAAAACCCATTACAAAAAGGCTTTCTGGCATATTTTTTGGCAAACACAGGTCAATTGAAATCTTCTGGTGACAGTTCATGTTAATCAAGCTGCCTTTTTAGTTAGCTTATTGTTGGAATAACCACCTGCTAATTCACTGATGAACATTAAAAAATAAATTGACACTGCTTCTTCAGTGCTGATGTTGTTATATATTTCCCAAACCAGTCTATCACTAGTTCTGCTTTTACTACTATTAATAACAGTGGCATAACATACAGACAATACAAACATACTGCATTCTACTGCTGGTATAAATACTTGTTGTTGCTTATGACATGTTATAATTTTAAGAATGTACAGTGGCCACCAGAATTATTGGCAACCATAAAAAATATTAGTAAAAAAGGCTATAAAAAATGTCTTTGTCATTTATCAGCATGACTTTACACTCAAAATATGAGAAGTGTCTCATGCTAGAAATACTTACAAGCAGAACCTCGTTTAAATATATTTCCATTCATATTTAAAAAATGTTAAGCACACCTAAGTCTTTAGGAACTATTATGTGGTCAATCCCAACTTCCCTTTTCACTGGGGTATAAATATGAGGTTACATACAGGCCAAAACCTCTTAGGCTGTGTCCGAATTAGGCCGGGTGTGTCCCAATATTCTTCATTCCTCACCTCCTTTCCTCCACTCATCACCTACCCGGAAGTATGCAAAACTGCCTGAATGTTTCGAGTACGAGTAGTTGCATGCACAGAATACAATGTAGCTGACATTGCAGTTTGCGTCAAGACATTCATTAATTTGTAACCATTAATATGTAATTAATATGTAGTGGAGAAAAAGAGGATGCATTATTCGAGTATTGGGATGCACCCAATATGTCCAAATCAGAGCCCAATCTACTGTGTCCTGTGTACTGCGGTCTAGCATACTGTATACTGCATACTGTTTAGTATGCAAAACATATTTTCCATACTATTATCAGTGAAAACCTGGAAATAAGTATATCATCCAGGGATTTAAAGTACAGTGCATTTAGAGAACATTGCGACTACTTTTTAATCCAGTGTACTCAACTAACATACTTGTAACCATTACTATGAAGTTTATTTGGGAGCATACTTTTCAATAAGTAAGCAAACATTTTGGTAAATATGACGGACAGTTTTGGTTTTAAAATGAGACCCAGCTTCGCTGATATTTTTTTTAAACAACAAAATGTGATGGATTTTGTAGCGGATATTCAAACGCAGAGGTGAGGGAGATCAGACAAATCACCCACATAGGTGAGGACCAATAAGGGAGATATAACACGAACAAAAGAAAAGAAAAACAGGAACTAATTCCTGACAGCTAAACAGCCAAACAAAAGCTACCCACGAAAATAGGGCGAACTCGAATAGAACAAGTAAAACACAAATCTAAATTTCCCAAACTCAATACTAGAGCTAAAGATAGCAGATTAGAAACACAAAGAAAACACCCTCGGAACGTAACTCTACAACGTCCGATAAACGGTGAAACAAAACAAAACCACCAAAAGAAAACACTGTCTCGTAGAGAACAGCACGAAAATAAATAGCGCAGAATGCTAACAGGAGAAAACACAATCCTATACCTGAATAAGCTAAAAGTAAGTCCCTCGTGAACATAACAAAGTTAATATCACGAGGTTGCTTAAACCTGGCTATACCTGGCTCAATGTACAAATGAATGACAGAAAAGCACCGGGGAAGTGGAAGTAAGAAACTTAAATACCCCGCCGGTAAAAGCAGAGGTGAAACGAATAACGAGCACGGGAAAGCGAAACCCAGGACCGGAACGAGAAAAAAATCTCAATTGGGAAACAGGGCGAGAATCACAGAAGAAAACCAAAACCAACGAACCATGACACAAAAACACGGCAATGTTACATGGCCGCGCAAGGGCGAGACGTCTTACGACACTTCCACTGTACGGTTGGAGAGAAGTATGGAGAATATGTTTTGTGACATGCAGTATGCAAAAAATATTCTCAAAATTATTATCAGCCAAAACCCGGAAATAAGTATATCATCCATGGATTTAAAGTACAGTGCATATAGAGAACATTTCGCTTACAACTTTCTCATCTAGTGTACTCAACTAGCATACTCCATAGTATAGAAGGGCATCAATTCAGACACAGCCATAGTTATACAGAAAAGAGTCATATCCCCATCTGAAGTATGGTGGTGGATACATGGCATCATGTACTCCATCAAATACCAGGATTTTAGACCAAAATCTGGCTGCCTCCACCAGAAGGCTAAACGCGGGTTGTGGTTGGATCTTCCAGCAGGACAATGATCCAAAGCATACACAAAAATGGTTCACTGACCACATAATCAAGGTTTTGCAATGGCCATCCCAGTCCCCTGACCAGAACCTCATTGATAAAATGTAAGGTGAGCTGAAGAGGAGAGTCCACTAGTGAGGACCAATGACTCACTCTGAGGGATCTGGAGGGATTATGTATGGAGGAATGGTCTCAAATCTCTTACTATTGTCCTCATCAAACATTAGAGGAGAATACTCAGTGCTGTTATCTTGGCAAAGGGAGGGTGCACAAAGTACTAAGTACAGGAATGCCAATAATTGTGACAAACATCTGCAAAATAAAGATTATTTTGTATGTTTCTTCTGATTTATGGTTTAACAATGACACTATATAATTTTCAAATTTTTGTGAGCATAGAAGACATTGGATATACAACAAACTGAATTTAATTCTGCACTTTTTGTTCATATTAATTGAGATTGCCAATAATTCTGGTGGGCACTGTAAATAAAAACCTGCTTGAGAGAATTCTGTTTTCATGTAGCCGAAATATATCTGCTACAGTCATAAAAAGCATGAGAATGGGTTGGTTTAATTGCTAAAAGAATGTATAGCATAAAAAAGTACAACAGTCAAGCATGGCTTTATGGCAGATTCTTTCCACCGACAGTTGCCATAACTGCACTTTTGTAAGGGGACCATTGTTTGAAAAAATATTTTTCATACAGAATGCGCTCATGTACCTGTTTTTTATGTGTTCTCAGCGATAAAAAAATATATTTGTTTAGCTACTCAGAAGGTGTTTTGTTATGTGGGTGATCAAAACAAGTCAAAACAGAGTCTACGATGAATTCCTCTATTGTGACTTAAGTAAAAAATTAATTTTGGACAGAACTAAGTCTAAAAAAATGCACAAGAAATATTATGGCCATGCCTGCCGGTAGAGTGAACAGCAAAGATCCATGAATGGAAGCACAATCACATCCTTCCAAAACTGACAGCTCCTCATTTATCTCCCTTAAGCTGACCTTTAAGCAAAGAACACAATTCTCCACAGACCTACATTTGATTGACATTTGGCATGATTTCCTATTTTATATGTCTAACATAGCCCATCCTGATTTTATCCATATCAGATGTAGTTTTCATGGCATGCTGTGACTTGTACCTCTAAGAGCAGATATGTATTTTAAATTGATTTCAAAATATTGTTCTAAGACCCGGCAATTCTCCTGTAGGAGACTTGAGTCTCTGGTCTTAATCTGTGAACCATTTATTCTAGTTCATACTATATACTATTGTGGTAGGGGGGTGCGTGGTTTTAGGCGCAGCTAGCAAGAGAGAGAGTGAACGCGGGTGGTTTAGGGAGCCGGCACAGCTGTCGGCAATCAGGCAATTGGTTACGATTGATTGTGGTATTGTTTGTATCAATTGACCAATTGCCTTGATTGTTCAACAGTGAGCCTGAGAGCCTTGATAAGGTGCCGCGGGGGTTGAAGAGAGGGAGAAAAACTGGACACAGGGATGTGTCGTGTGTGTGAGCTAAATAACAATTCAGAGAAATAAAAGGAAGTTCTCTGAATTACGGACTGCCGTGTCTTATTCCCCGAGCAGTAGCGCTCACTTCGCCACAACTATATATACACCATACTATGCTGTAACTGTGATGGATTTAGTAGCGGAGAATCAAATGCAGAGGTGAGGGAGATATAACACGAATAGAAGAAAGAAAACCAGGAACTTGTTACGTTCTCCGTTGCGTCGCGGTAAGGACCCAGACGCGGACCACAGGGTAAGGCAAAAGGCGTAGTTTAATGCTTGCAGGGGTCAAACCAGGAGATCAGAATTCAGGGAGGTACAGGAACGACAGGCGATAGGGCAATGAGGGACAATCCAGAAAGTCGAAAAACCAGGGAATCAGAGTTCAGGCAGTACAGAGGGATCAGGCAGGAGAATGGTCGATATACAGGCGAGGTCACAAACGAAAGGCAAACTGGACAGATAAGGGCAAGGCAAAAGAATAGTCGTACAAAAGGGTATCGCTGAAGCTAAAACAGATCACTGGCATAAAAACAGGTAGCAGGCACAGGAAAAGTAATACGACGTTCCGACACAGACTGGAAGTAACACAGGGCTTAAATACACAAGTAACTAATGACACAAGAGGAATCAGGTGTGTGAGAGGGAGGGACTCCAAACGAGAAACAATGAGAATACATTGGGCGGATAATCAATCACGTAGACAACTAGGGAAAACGCGGACTGGATTGCAAACATATACACGATAACAGATGACCTGGAGTTTCAGGAAATCGTGCAAAGATTAAGAGAATAGGGAGAGAAGATCAGATGCAGCTGGGAATGATTAGCAAGGACAGAACAGCATGAAAATGTGCGCTCTAATATGTTAGTGAGATTAGTAACTATACACACCCCTGCCGTTAGTATGATTAGTAAGTATATACAAATTAGTTTGTTAATGGAGTTAGTAGATCTTATCTATCATTAGTATGTTAGTGGTAATTAGTAAATCTAAGTGCACAGAGATAGGTGTGAAGCAAGAGGGAACCCGAACACCAATGAGATCACCCGAATGGTACAGAGACGTAAACAGGGAGTGACAGATCAGAAGTAAACAAGCAGACAAAGGACAACTAGGAAAAACTGGAAAATAAACAAGCCAGAATACAAACTAAGAATAAACAATACATTCAAAATAAAGATACAAATAACAAGTAGAACACAGATCCTTACAGAACTAATTCCTGACAGCTAAACAGCTAAATTAAATCTATCGAGGAAAATAGGGCAAACTCGAATAGCACGTGTAAAACACAAATCTAAATCTCCCGAACTCAATACTAGAGCCCAAACAGGAGATTAGATAGGCAAAGAAAAACACCTTTGGAACGTAACTCTACAACGTCCGATAAAAGGTGAAACAAAACAAAACCACCAAAAGAAAACACTGTCTCGTAGAGAACAGCACGGAAATAAATAGCGCAGAATGCTAATAGGAGGAAACACAATCCTATACCTGAATAAGCTAAAAGCAAGTCCCTCGTGAACATAAGTTAATATCATGAGGTCGCTTAAACCTGGCTCAATGTACAAATGAATGACAAAGAAGCACCGGGGAAGCGGAAGTAAGGAACTTAAATACCCCACAGGTAGAAGCACAGGTGAAACGAATAACGAGCACGGGAAAGCAAAACCCCGGACCGGAACGTGGAAAAAATCCGATAGATTCTCAATCGGGAAACAAGACGAGAATCACAGTGGAAAAGAAAACAAAAACCCACAAACCATGACAGTAACGAACACTACAAACTATTCAATAAAAATAAAATAAGTATTATATTTAAAAACATTTTCACTGCAACATGTCTTGTCATCCAAAACACATGTAATACATCAAAAAAATTCAAATACTTAATTCAATCATGTAAACCAAGACATAATGATATGAACAAATCTATCACTAGTGTATTAGTTCAATTGCTAAGTCACTTTGAATGAAACTGTGGTCCACTTAGAGTAAGTAAGAATCGGAATGAAACAAAGTACCCTTTGAGAGGAATAGTGACAGAGTAAAAGAAAATAAATAAAAGCAATAAAATAAAATAAAATGCTTTACTAACTAGAGATTAAAATACAATCTAAAAGAAATACAAAAATGTTAAAAAGTAAAAGAATGTAATAAAAGAAATAAAAGACTGTAATAACAGAAAAAAAAAATGTGTTTAAAAGTGTTTAAAAGCTCAAAAATAAAAAGTATTATTGGAGCCTCCAGTGTTATAATGTGTCTAACACTGTGTCAAGCCGGGCCTTGAATACTCCCAGTGTTTCTGCCTCCACTACATGCCCAGGCAAGCTATTCCACACTGTGACCACCCGCTGTTTACATTTTCTAATGTTTATATGAAATTTACCCTTCGCCAATTTACATTTATGCCCCCTCGTTCTGTTAACCGAACTTAACTTGAATCATTTCTAGTATCTCACTTTGTTTATTCCTTTAATAAATTTAAAGGCCTCAATCAGGTCTCTTTTGCTAAGCTTGAAAAGTCCAAGCATCTCTAGCCTTACCTCATTGCACTTATTTTTTATACCCGGAATCATTCTGGTTGCCTGTCTTTGGACCTTTTCCAGCGCCACTATATCTTTTTTTATAGTAGGGTCCCCAGAACTGCACACAATACTCTAAGGGCCAAATCCACAAAAGGATTGCACAGCGTTTGCCCGGGCAAACCCTGTGCAAATGAGTCAAAAAAATTGCATCCAATCCACAAAGCACATGCAAAGGCTGAAAGGTATGGCAAACTACACCGACGAGCAAATAGCTCCACGGCTGCACCCCTCTCATTTAAATGTATGTAAATTAGGTACTTGCCTGCAAAATTGCACCAAGGAAGCCTTGCAAGCAATCCACAAACACCATGAGCTAATTGCCACACACAGTTAGAGAGGTGCAAATACCACTTTTGAAAAGCAGGTATTAACCGGACGAATTGGATGATAAACCTCTTAAGGCCTATTTTGTCGCGAATTAGCGACAAACCGACTCTTTTCAGAAACGGCCTGATATGAATGTGCATTGAATAATATAACACAAAACCTCTATTTATTTTTTCTTTTGAAAGTAAATTCCGTCCATAAGGGGATTTAAGGGCGAGACATAACAGACTGATATTTCTGACAAAAAAAGTGTGGTCTGTCATTTTCATTAAGAACCAATCTGTGTCCTGAAATATGGAGAAAAGCCTGAAACCCTTTCTGTAACTGACTCCCAAATATGGTTTCTCTCACTTGGGGTGAGATTCCGCGACTGCAATTTAGCTGCATGTCTCTGCACCTCGTTGGTGAGGACATGCAACTCGGTTTCAGAAAATTATAATTTGCGCTTTCTCTCTGCCATTGTCGTTGATATTGTGTTCTTGGCACAAGCCAATAAATATATAGGCTGCCACATGGCTAATTGCAATCATCGGTGGCAAATTTGTGGGCGTGTTTGCCCGGGCATATCATTGGAGCAAAATCTTTTGTGGATACCGTGCTAAACTGGTGAGGATTGCTTTTGCAATCTCTGTATTAACTTTGAGCTAATTGCCAGGAGCAATCTGTTCTTTGTGGATTTGGCCCTAAGTGAGGTCTGACAAGGGCATTGTATAGGGTGAGTATGATCTCTTTAGATTTATAATCAATACTCTTGGCTATGTATCCCAGCATCCTGTTGGCTTTTTTGACTGCTGCAGCACATTGTCCAGACCCTGATAGGCTTTGATCGACTATTACACCCAAGTCTTTTCCTGCAGGTGCACTTTCAAATTTTGTACTGCCCATATAGTAATCCTGCCCTATGTTTCAATTCCCCACAATTTCATTTAGATATACTGAATTTAAGTTGCCAGTTTTCTGCCAACTTCTGGATTCTGTTTAAATCTTCTTAGATTACCTTAGTAGATTCCAAACAGTTGGCTAAACCTCCCAGTTTTGTATCATCTGCAAATTTAACTAATTGACTTTTAATGTCCATGTCAAGGTCATTTATATAAATGAGGAAGAGCTGTGGACCCAGCACCGATCCCTGTGGAACGCCACTTCCCACAATACCCTGCTCAGATAACATCCCTCCTACTACTACTGTGTTATACCCTTTACACAGTTCCAGACCCACTGTTAAGCACATTTTTGCAAACCAGTAAACACAATTCCATACAAAAGACACAGAAATCAATTAAGTAAATCATGTCAAACAAAACTGAAGCATTTGGTCTCAGCTGATAGAAATTGCTCCCATAATTGTGAATCTCTTCTGCACGTGTGCAAAACCTTTTTGCACATTCATTCAATCAACAATCAATCCTTATACATGCTTACAAGAGGTCACCTCTGAGCTGGTGTTTGCAAAAATGGAGCAAGTAAGAGATCAAGGACAAGTGCAAAGGAGAGGAAGAGGGGCCCATAGAGAAAGTGGGGCCCGGATGCGCGGTGGTAGAGTAGCTCAAAAAGCCAATGTTTCAGATGAAATCCGTGTCACAGTTATTGATCATGTCATCAATCACGGCTTTTCAATGAGAGAGGCTGGGCAGCGGATCCAGCCCAATCTCAGGAGATCAACTGTTGCATCAATAGTAAAAATATTCATGAATGAGAATCGGTATGTGACTGTGCTATACTTTTCTTTATTTCAGTACAACTGTATACAATATGTACAATTTTTTTTCCATCAATGTCCTTTACGTAATCATCAAAACATCCTTTTTTTCACATTTCTTTCCAGAATTCAAAAACAACCCTGTGCTGGTGGCAGGGGTAAAGTCTTCACTGTGGAGCAGAAAGCTGCCATAGTGGATATAGTTGTTGACAACAATTCCATTCGATTACGAGAAATCCAGACAGCAGTCATTCAGGACCACAATATGTTTGCCAACGTCAACAGTGTAAGTGTAGCCACCATTGACCGGGTTCTTAAAAAACATCACATCGGAATGAAACAGCTCTACAAAGTACCCTTTGAGAGGAATAGTGACAGAGTGAAGGAGATAAGATACCAGTATGTACAGATAAGGGTTTATCACTGTCTTGTCTTTTCTTACAGTATAAATATTACATTGCATGCAGCTGTAATATTTTTTACAATGTATTTATATGTATTTATAATTATCTTTATTTTACTGTATTTCTCTTAGACAATAATAGAGCGTGGAGCCAATGCAACTCCATATATTTTCATATATGTGGATGAAGCAGGCTTCAACCTGTCAAAAGTAAGGAGACGTGGAAGGAACATCATTGGTCAACGAGCCACTGTAAATGTGCCAGGTCAAAGGGGGGCCAACATAACCATGTGTGCCGCAATCTCCAGTGAGGTGTTCTTACCCACATTCCCACAATTGGGGCATACAACACAGAGCGTCTAATTACATTCCTTGATGCGTTGTACCAGGGCATTGTACCACCAGAAGAGAGAGAGCAGGTGAGGCCAGATATGTCACACTTTGTCATCATATGGGACAATGTTGCATTCCATCGCTCCGGTCAGGGCACTGAATGGTTTGCAACCCACCCACCTGAGTGCCACCCACGTGTGATGATGCAATTTCTCCCCCCATACTCTCCATTTCTCAATCCTATTGAGGAATTCTTCTTTTCATGGAGGTGGAAGGTATATGACCACCATCCACATGACCAGATGTCCCTCCTTGATGAAATGAATGCTGGGCTTGCTGGCTGTCTGGCAATCACAGCAGAGGATTGCCAAGGGTGGATGCGCCACTGCAGGAGATTTCTTCTTTGTTGCATTGCACGGGAAAATATTCGATGTGATGTCGATGAGGAACTGTGGCCTGATTGACTAGAAAGAATGGACTGAAAGTGCAGTGTACAGTAATGTATTTGTTTTGCCTTTTTGACCTTGCTTTTTTTTCACAAAAATACAGATTTTTTTTCATCATCAGCTTGGTATATTTTATTTTGTTCTCTGTATTTACAGCATCATTCAATTTGTAAAGAACACATTAAAATAAATGAAAGCTTTTTGTTGTAGTTCTTGCTTTGGTCTTCTTTGGTAACATCATTTTAGGAAACAAGAATACAGGCCTTGCTGTGGTAAAATGTTTACTTGCCTTTACATACTATAGTTATAGTATCAAAAAGTGGCACACACATTCAAAAAAAAGGATAGCCATGTTAGGGTATATTCATAGTTGTAGTTAGTGTTTATTGGGCCATTGTGTAATGATTGATATAAATAACTTTCTGTGAGATGACTATTTTGGTAGACTTATTTGATTTTGTGACATGTATTCTATGTTTTGGGTGTCTTAGGGCATTTTTCGAATTAAATGTGTCATTTTGGCAAACGCGATTCAGTTTTGGGGGCATTGTTAACTGTTTTGCAAAAGTGACTTCTGTTTGGAGAAATGTGCTCAAGCAATCGAGAGCAACTATGATGCATGACTAATACTTAATCATGTTAGCCAGGCAATTAGTGCATTATAAATAGAAGCTTTGCATATTTATTTATTTATTTTCAAAATTGTAATGCAAACCCTGATTTCTGAAAGGAAAAACATAGAGTTGTATGTTGTATGCGTTGAAGCCATGTAAGAGGTGTTGGATCGGAAGGTTTGTAAGGTATTGTTAGGTTTGGCAATCTAGTTTGTGTTTTGAACGGACAATCCCTTTAAACCCAGGTTATATTTTGTGCTATCGCTGCTATCCTCCTGATCTCCTGAGCGCCTGATGGCGTCTGGCAGCCGTAATCCACCTGTCACTTCTTCTTCCCCATCAGCTTTTCTAATCATCTGTTTTGTATTTTGTTGCAGTGGACTGGATGTTCCGATATAGCCTCTTGTCAACACTCCAATTTGGCATCTTCCCTTTTTAATATTTCTATGACAATGATATCTCTTGGGGGGGATATTTTGCTCTCTGGATGGCATTGAAAGTATATATTTTCTTTTTTTCTTTTTTTTTGGATCAATGCTGTTTTCCTTTAGTTAATTTCAACTGTGTTGGTTGATACCTTGTGTGAGGCTTAGGTTAGGGATTAGAATAGCAGGCACACCTTTCACGTCATCATGCCAGGTAACCCACAAGTCTATTTACACAGGTGGAGTAAGACCCAGTATGGTTTAAAATATTGATTTTCCTGTGGTGAATAAAGATTTTCTGAAAGCAATAATCGCTGTGTGCAGACTTTCCCATGGTAATTCCTGTAATAACATACATGCAATAATCAATTAGATTAAAATCAAGCACTGCTCTGTGACTGGAACGAGTCTAATAGTTTGTGTGAGTTTGAGGTTTTTTTATAAAAGTAATGTTCCTCCCAATCAATGGAAGATACGCAGTCTCTAAAACAAAAAGAACCAAAGGTTCTCTTTGGCTTGTAGTGCAAAAAAATAATAATAGTACGACTCTGTTGGCACCACCATGGGTTTGAAGATACAATAGTGCTGCTTCTACTTAGGTGATGGGAGAATCCTACTGCATGTGACTCCAAATGTGCAAAGAAAAATGTCTTATTTTCAGCATGCCGTTAGCGGTGCAGTGCGAATGAACAGAGAAATTAGGCCCAGCCTGTGGAGGACTCATCCTCCAGGCTGTGGTGAAGGAGGCCGCTGATGAGGACACTGCAGCCCCACGCCCTCTCTGCATGCTGGAAAAAACATCTCCACGCCCTGTAAGAGCAGGGCCAAGATGTGGGTAATGTGTTATTTGGTATGAAGGCTGTGATGGGAGCCAGATGTGATAGTATGCCTCTGGAGGTTCATTGGCTTTTGGGCGTTTTGGTTTTCATTATCAGACTCAGTTCTGAAGGTCCCAATGTTCTCAGCTGGTCAGGCTGTAGTCACCAGGTGTGGCTCTTAAGAGATGTCCTCATATGACTCATTCTGTCAGTAATGTGTGGGGTTCCTGTGTGTGTGCGTGTGTGTGTGTGTGTGTGTGTGTGTGTATGTCTGTGTGTGTGTGAGTATGTGCATGTGGGTATGCGTGTTTGTGTGTGTGTGTGTGTGTGTGTGTGTGTGAGAGAGAGAAAAAGAGTGAGTAAGTGAGAGAGTGCAACAGATGTGCAATAACTGAACTACAGTATTAACTGAATCTCTAAAAGTGTGTTGGCTAGTGGTCGACCAGACTCTTGGTCAGGTATCTTTCTACCTCCAATTTGTTATGTTCTGAGTCTGTGTTTTGTATTTCTGTCATGTTTAGTATTGTCACAGTTTATTTTTCTGTTCTTGTCATGCTTGTGTTCTGTTTGTTACGATGCAGTTTATGAAGCATACATTTTTCCATGTTTTTCCGCAGCCTTGCGTTCATACTGCTTCTCTCTCTTGCTGTCACTCACGCTTCCCTTATTGTTTAATTCTCCCGTGTCTATTTACTAATCTACTAACGTTAGATCAGGATTGGGTAATACTAACTCTCTAACCATGTGTTCATGTTACCTTACGTTTCTCGTGCATGTCATTTACTAATTTACTAACGCTAGGTCAGGATAGGTTTATTACTAACGAGTACTAATTATCTTGTTATCTTGTCAACCCTCCACACCTGATTTATTTTCGCATGCTGCTCTCAAGCTAAGTGTCTGCACCTGTCTACACCTGCATTTATACCAGTAGTCTTAGTCCCTCGTTGCGAGTTCGTCACATATTGATAGTTTTTGTTTGTTACCAATCTGTCTAGTTTTCAAGTATCTGGTCTTCCGAGTCTGTGTTATCTGTTTGTTTTCCGAGTTTTTGTTTCGTGAGTTAGTATTTTAGTATTGGGTTTTCCCAGAGTTTTCTTTGTTTAGTTTGTTCGTTTTATGTTTTGTGTCTCTTTGATCTCCTGGTTTTTCGACTTCTGCCCGTGTTCTCGCGACTCTGTTCCTGGACTGTGATTGTGTACCTCTGCCGTTCCTTCCTGCTTTTGACCTCTGCCTGTTTGACCTTCCTTTGGATTGTGTTTTTGTACCTTTGCCGAACATTAAACCTCGGTTTTCTGCATCCCGCCTGCTTCTGGGTCCCTATATCCCACCGATCATAACACAATTGTTCTTTATTATTTACCTTCATTCCAGGGAAAGGTACCATGCATAAACAACCACAAGTTTTACTATGTAGTAAATTGGTTTGATTGGTTTGCCAAATGGAGTTAAGTATTAACAGAAATTCGGGAGGAGGACCACACTGAATCCTCCCCCCTCCTCTACCCACGGAAACCAACACCCACTCCAGCAACACACCTGACACCCCTCACGCTAATCACAAACACCTGTAAACCATGACACTAACTACATGAACATCTACTTAAGACCAAACCAACAAACATTTGTATCTGCGATCTCACCCCACCCTGTTCTCCACCCTCTCTTCTACTCTCTCTCAAATGGGGGAAGCCACAGTAACGTTTCAGAAGTATTGTGGTCTTATACATATATATGTTTTGCAATCCTGCTTCAGTTTTTTTCATTTTTCCCGGCACTGTAAGTGGTCTATGCCAAGATCAGGTAAACACAGAAATCTTTTGGTAGACCTTTTCGTTTAGGGTTGTCACTTGTTCCTTATGATGCAGAATCGTCCCATATGAAGAACAAAATGTTGCATTCATTTGCTACATATTTTCCTACTACACAAAGTTCCATACACACAAAGGGCGATCTTGACGATATTAGTGTATTGTCTAAAACACATGGCGCAAGTGCGTTTAGTGTGTGTCCACTTTTTCTAGTTATAGGGCGCATATTTTGAGTGCAAAGTAAGGTGCAAGGTTCAAATGGGCTGAACTTAGCCTCTTCATTAATTATAGGTGTATCTTGGGCGTAACATGCAATAAACCAATCACAGTGTTATCTCCCATTCCTTTAAAGGCTACCTGAATTTGCACAATGGCGGATTTCTAAAATAATGGCGGTTTTAATAAGACTACAAAAAGTGCGATTTACAGCTTGGGAAACCTGCTCGTGTGCAAGGTTAAAGTGTGCAGGTAAGGAATATAACAAAACGAGTTGGTACGAAAAAATTATGCCGGATTCTTCAAACCTTGTGGAAAAGGTTGATTTTTTTGTATGCAAGTACGAAACGCTTTCACGTTATTTGTGATTACCATAAATCCATGCCAATCAATTGCCTTATATGGAGGTTGTCACTTCCGTTTAAAGCTCCTTTCACAAAGTGAAAATGGCCCAGAAAAAGAAAAAGAAAAAATTATTCCGACAATGAAATCAAAGTTTTATTAGCAGATGTTCAATCAAGGAAAATAAATAGTTTATTATTGTCCATTATGGTTCAACAAGTAAATAGTAAAGTAACCTACATGGTAAAGTAAAAAGACGATATAACATGCAAGAAATACAGAATCTCCCATTACACAAGCTGTTAAAGTGCAAGCCTATCTGCATCGGATGAGCGCATTGCCTCTATGCCAAGCACTAGGCTGCGATCTTTCTCGCAGCCTGGAGATAAAATTATTAATTTATTAATTTATTGGTGTTCTGTGCGTGCGAGAGGTGGTTTCAATTTCTGATACCCTAGTGATGGAAAGAAGTAGGCCTACTTACTGTCTGACATGGTAAATTTGATGTAGCTACACCAATAAGCCACTTAAGCTGTTGTGGGTCCCACCCATCTATGGTTCCACCAGGCAAAGCCAGGACATTTCGCAATACATTTCGCATGACATGAGCTACAGTCAAGCCGGAAAGTCTGAACACCCCTTTCACCTTCTCCACGTTTTATGACATTACAGACATATTCTACAATAGATTGAGTTCATTTTTTGTCTCAAAATTCTACACAAAATAGCCCATAATGACAAAGTGAAAACATGTTTTTAGAAATATTTGCAAATGTATAAAAAATCGAAAACTTAAATCTTTCATTTACATAAGTATTCATACCCTTTGCTTTAACACATTTTTAAAGTATCATATTTAATATTTGGTCGCATATCCTTTGCATGCTGTTACTTCCTGAAGTCTGTGACCCATCAACATCAAAAGACTCTCGATATCTTATTTCCAGGTACTGTTACAAGCGATACTATAACCTCTCTGCATTTGAATGGATCTCTATGGGAATTGCGGGGTGAGACTAGATTCAGCTGTAAATTACGAAGGTACAGTATGGAACACATGGCTGGCTAAATGTCTGTAAGTCATCAAGGGTCTGAGCTATCGAACTAGCCCCAAACCATCACTCTGTTGCCAGTACATGTGGATGGGAGAGATTGGGCATAACAAGAATAGGCTCAGAACTGAACCTCTTCTTGAGTTTCTCAAAAGCAGACTCAGCCTTCGGGTTCCACTGAAATTGAGTCGCTAACATTTTCTTTGTCAGGGCTGTAATGGGTGTGGCGAGCGCACTGAAATTGCGAATAAAACGCCTATAAAATTGGCGAACCAAAAGAAACGCTGGACCAGTTTAACTGAGTGAGGAGTGGGCCAATTTAGTACAGCAGAGACTTTCTCGGGATCCATACAGACCTTGCCCTCTGATACTATGAATCCCAAAAAAGAAACAGTGCTCGCGTAAAATGAGCACTTCTCTGCTTTAACAAATAACAAACAAATAATCAACACCTGTTTAACATGACCAATATGGGCTTGTAAATCGGAAGAGAAAATGAAAATGTCATCCTAATTCTCCAACATCTCCCGTAGTATGTGATTCACTAATGCCTGAATTAATTGTTAATATATTAAGTGTGATCTGTTAAGATAATGGAGTAGCCTATGCTTGGCCCAATTTAGGTCAATTATACAAAGAGGGTGAATAGTTATCAATTAAGTCATATTCAGGTTTTTATTTAAAATGAAATCTAAATGACATTCATTTAATTTTGACATAACTGAGAGTTACTTATATAGAAGTAGGGGAAAAAATATATAATTTAAATATGCTCTAATTTGGCTTTGCAACACAGCAAAATGAGAAATATGTTTCTCACGGGGTGGTGAAAGCTTGCTGTATTTGCTGTCCCTTTGGAAATTATTCAGCAGCAGCATTTGAAGAGGAGTTGGCTGACAGAAAATGAAATGTCACACTTTATTTTGTATTTATTTACTTATCTGCAGCTGTCCATAACAAACTGAGCTGTAATTCCTATCAAACCATCACATCAACCATCACATTTGCCCTGAAGACAAAATGGTGTCAATATTACATTCATTTACAGGCATTTAGCAGATGCTCTTATCTAATGTGACTTAGACAGCTTTTGCTCTTTTTTTAATTTATTTTTTACATAGTAACCACTTATATACAGTAGCAGGATACGTACTGAAGCAGAGTCTTACCTGGGAATCAAACCTGCAATCTTGAGGTTACAAGCCCAGGTCATTAACCATGATACTATACTGCCGCCCGAGTGATTAGCTCAGTTATCTTATGTTCACATAAGTCACATAGTCGTTGTCATTTTACCAATTTATATTGATTCCATGTAAAATACCCCAGAGAAGATGGCATCAATACAGGAAAACAAGTGATCTTTGAGAATGTGGAGAGGCATTCTTGAACAAAGCAAAACATTTATTATTAAATGTCTTAGAATCTACATGGTAGTGATACAAGAGTAAGGGAGGTTTAATTGTATGGTACAATGGTACTATGTTACTGACAAAAAAGAAAATTGCCTTTCTCCCATATTGTCTGATACTGAAATATAAATATTTGAATTGGATTGGGGAATGAAAAAAATGGAATGGAACACAATCTAATTTAAAATATGCATTCTTTAACAAACCAGGTGCTTCCATTGAGATGAAAAGCATTTTTTTACAAGAAGAGCAGGAGCCTCTTTTGTCAACCACTGTGTATATTTGTAGAAGCCATTTTATGCATGGGCTGAAATGTCTCTTTTAATAAATGAGTATGTTAATAAAGGTTATAATAAAAAGGTTTATTCGGAGCAGGAAGGAATAAAAGCAGTCTGATTGGCAGGCAATAGGTTTGGCTTTTCATAACCTTTTTCCAGCTGTTTGTCTCATAACGCTTGTATTTTGGTTGTGTTCATCAATGTTTTTTTATGGGTGGCCTTCTGATGATAACAATGTGATTAATTAAAATTTGAAGGATTATAATTATAATAATGCCCATGCCATTACACATGGAAAGCTATGGGAGCACTACAATGAATGCATTACAATCTATATTTTTCTAGCTAGTTATGTTTGCCATGTAATTGTTTGATACCAGTCAAATGACTCATTCTTAATTCAATAAATAACTTGATAGGCATGAGTCAGTGAGATGAGTAGATAGTAGTTGCATAGGTGGATAAAGTTAGCTGTACTTCTGCTCTAATTAACCAATACCCACAAATATATCAGAAGCTAACAGTGGTCCATTCATGTTGTCTTGCAGTTATTTTCCCCTTAATCAGCAATGAAGGCCTTAAATAAAACGAGCTGCTATCAGTTATCCAGCTAACTAAGTAATCCTGCTTCGTAGTATACCCCTCTGGTGACTTCAGGTTAAATTCAGGTTAAAAACTTAGCTGTTCACCCAACACCAGCTCCCTTACTTAGCACCCTGGGGTTTCTCCACCTCCCTACACTCTCACCTTTGGTTTCTCTTATTTGTTTCTCTTTTTACTTGTCTTCCTGTGGTACATTGCCTGTCAAGTATCTTGGTTTTCCCCCTCTTTTTTAAATCCTTGCCCATAAAGCATCCTTAAGTTTGAGAAAGGCACTATCTAAAATACATTTATTATTATTATTATTATTATTATTATTAAAGAAGCGCAGGCTGAACACATGGAAAAAGGGGATGCAGTGATGAGAAGACCTACAGGTGCATCTGGGCATTCCAAATTGGGAATAAAATCGGGGCAGAATTCCCAATGAATTTGCAGAAAAATGATGGCCAGCTATAAAGATGAAAAAATGGCAAGAAAGAAATTGTTTTATTGTTTTTATCCTAATGGTGGAGTAATGCAAATCTTTTCTGACTGTGCTTACTTGGTTGCTATGAAATAAATAGCCCTTTATTGCAGTGAAGGTTGCACTGAAAAAACTGTTCACTTCTGCTTTGACTAAAAGTGGAAAATGAATCTCAAGGACAGCATATGCGATGAACTGTGTGAAAGCCCATACACTGTTAGGAATTTGACTAATTTTAACAGCAATATTACTCTATTATGAACAGAGAACTTTGCTGTTGGTGCTGTACACAGCATGTTGCTGTAGATTTACAATAGGTTTTGTGTGAATTCTTTATGGCTGATGAAATATTACAGCAATCATCTTTTACTGTAATCCAACATACAGTAATATTCCTTGATTTTTGTTTTAATGTAACAGCCAGGGGGTGAAATTAATCACACATTTTTATTTCAGTTTTAGTATTTGAAAAGAATATATATGTGTAATACTCTGGGTAAAACCATGCATTTATTGTTTGGTTTATATGCACATTTTATTTCTATGTTTGTATGCTTTGCATTGCAGCAAAGTACCTTATTCACGTGCAAGGTTTATGTTGGTTTTCTGCAAAAGTGCATGCATCTTTAATGTACAAGGTGTGTGTGCAGTGTGTGTGATTGAATTGCACAGAATTCAAGTAAAGTGCATGCCAATTGTCTGTACTGCCATTGGGTGGTTAATCTTTCCATACTTACTGTTTTCTATATTGTGACCTTTTATTTAACTGGGCATAACATGCTGTAGTAAAATACTGTTAATAGGCAATAGAAAAGGGTTGATATTTGGGTTGTTAATAAGCAATAGAAAGGGGTTGATATTTGGGTTGTTAATAGGCAATAGAAAGGGGGTGATATTTGGGTTGTTAATAGGCAATAGAAAGGGGGTGATATTTGGGTTGTTAATAGGCAATAGAAAGGGGTGATATTTGGGTTGTTAATAGGCAATAGAAAGGGGGTGATATTTGGGTTGTTAATAGGCAATAGAAAGGGGGTGATATTTGGGTTGTTAATAGGCAATAGAAAGGGGTTGATATTTGGGTTGTTAATAGGCAATAGAAAGGGGTTGATATTTGGGTTGTTAATAGGCAATAGAAAGGGGTTGATATTTGGGTTGTTAATAGGCAATAGAAAGGGGGTGATATTTGGGTTGAGCCAATGCTGATGCTGGGTTGAGCTAAAGCTGATTATTTTCCTCATTATTATTTGGGGAAAATTTTGTTCACAAATAAGATTTTTAAATATTTTACATTTTTAAATAAATTATAGTATTTTACTTATTTGGCAGAATCTTATCTGATGCACAAACATGCAGTACATTAATGGGGGAAACATATGTGTGCATATAGGCATGTAAGATCAATATTTACACTTCTCTAGTGTATATGATTGTATGTTTCTTGGTAGAAATGAATGTTTGTAAATGTGGATGTTATATCCTGCTGGGGAAATTTCTCCATGGGGATAATAAAATATTCTATCTATGTATCTTTCTATCTACAAAGTTGCAATTAAAGATTTTGTCAAATAAACTTGACAACCAAGTATAAACACATCCTTTCTGGAGTGTAATTTTTTCTAAGCTGTTTACAACATTAATTTAAATGATGTCTTCTTTCATGAGGCAATCTGTGTTATTTGATACTTTGATATGACACATAGGGCTCTATCTTGACGATCTTGGCACATTGTCTAAAACGCTAGGCGCAAGTGCATTTAGGGCATGTCCAAGTCCACTTTTGCTAGTTAGATGGTGCATTATTTGAGCGCTAAGTAAGGCGCTAATGGGCTGAACCTAGCCTCTTCATTAATTATAGGTGTGTCTTGGGCGTACAATGCAATAAACCAATCGAAATGTCATATCCCATTCCTTTTAAAAGCCTGCTTTTCCACCTTGGCAGATTGTTTATATGATGGCAAAACAGACTAGGAATAGGCTATATGGATCAATAATATGATCAATATTATTCGGACTAATCATTATAACGCGTTTTGATATACACAATAATAATCTTTAACATTAGGGTTTAACACCAGCATGGGTTCCTGGTCATTTCTGACAGTGCTGTTATTTTACAAAATATATGCGGTTACATTTTGTTTATAGTTAAAACGTCAAATGAGCCTGGGATGCGTTTCCCGATAACGATCAATTTTAGGGTTAAGTGCGATTTCAACGAGCAATTCTACGATAGCTTTTTAATTTGTAACACGTGTTTCCCAAAACAGTTGTGAACGCGCAGTCAGCTCTTAAGTGCTACTTAACCAGAGGTGTAAAATCCGGGTTCAGAAAGTAAAAAGTCCTCCGCAGTATTTAGTTCCAATCAACTGGATTTGTTAATTTGCACAATTCTTCAGCCAGGAGGTAGAACTAATTAGTGAAATCAGCTGAAGAAACACATAGCAGGACTTTTCCTTTCTGATCCCTGGATTTTACATCTCTGTACTTCTGTCTGTGGTGCTGCTGATACGGGTGGAGGAGGGGCGATAGATTGGGAGACGCAAACCCCATGCCCACGTCAGCACGTCAAAGTTTCTTTTGAAATAAAATATTTTTCCCACTGATTTTACTTGTCTCAAACCTATTTATTTATAGGGCTATTTAAGGAATGGTTTTATGGGTAATTTCCAAATATATAAAAGTAAGTAAATAAATAATTAAACATAAATATTGTTGCATCTAACATCACTATAAAAAACAATCAGTAGTTATGGTAACCGTAAAATGAAATGAACACGAACACAAAAAATCAAATAAATACAGTATGTGATTTATGGGCTTCTAAAACACACTTAACCGTCTACGACTGGTCTGGATTAATTGTTAATCTACAAGCGTTTATAAGAGTGTCTTAAATTAAGATGCTTTTGGGAAACACATCCAAAGTTAAAGAAGCTTTGTACAAAGGGTTTTATGATGTCTTAGCCTTACGATGCTTTTGGGAAAGGCAACCCTGCTTGTTTTAACACATTTCGTTTGATTATGCAATGAAGCATTGTCAAACATCAATTCCATGAGGCTGTTCTCATGGAGTTCTCGAAGTTCAAGCTTCATCCGAAGTTCATCACTTGCATTCTAATATTGATTAATAAGCAACATGATCTCACAGGAATCCGTGAAATAGCCACGGACATTCGTTTAACTCAAAATCCGTGGTGGGCCCACGGAATCACTGAAATGTCCGTGAAACACACACGGATTTCGCTCCAATACAAGTTAATGACACTCATATCCCGTAATACAAGTTAATGACACTCATATCCCGTGGCTATTTCACGGATCCCCGTTTCAACAACTGAGTGCAGATTTTGCTCAACGGACGTTGTTATCTCATTGGGAAACACACTTTTGATACATTCAGTTCGTTTTTTTGTTTGTTTGCTTGTTTTACATTAAATGTCTTATGTATATGAGTGTCATTAACTTGTATTGGAGCGAAATCCGTGTGTGTTTCACGGACATTTCAGTGATTCCGTGGGCCCACCACGGATTTTGAGTTAAACGTCCGTGGCTATTTCACGGATTCCTGTGAGACCAGGTTGTTAATAAGATAAATACTGTTATTTTGCCTTAATGATGACACTAAATACAATAAAGCTGTCAGGTTGGCAACCCATAGGTTCACGCATATTTTCCTTTGTTTTATAATGTCTTTCTTATGGAAATGTGACCAACGATTTAAGTCCACTTTCCTGGGAATGTCACGAATCTACTGTCATGTCATGTTTTATTTTCTCTTCTTGTCTTTGTTAGATTTCTTGTTTATGTCACGTATTGTGTTTAGTCTTGTCACGCCACGTTTTATGTTTTATTCTTATTACGTTTCATTTTTATGTCATGTCACGTTTCATGTTTGATTATTGTTATGAGTTATTTTCTAGTCTTGTCATGTCACGTTTTATGTTTGATTCATGTTACGTTTCCCATTCATTGTTAGCATACACATTTCAATGCTCATAATTCATCCCACAATAATAATTTGGCATTAAAAAGAGAACCGGGGTTAATGGAAAAATATAGCCAGGGCCTAGGCACGCCCCTGCTGTATTCTATCTAAAAAATAATAAAAAACGGATACTGTGTTTTTTTTGTGTTTACACAATTAAATCTGATCTGTGTCAGATGTGCGGAAAAATCTAAATCAAGTCACATCGAAGTGGTAGTATAAATGTATAAATGTGTCCTTTGTGACACATCAGTTGCAATGTCATGACGACTAAGGAATTGCCTGTGGAACTTTGAGATTAAGTTGTTATGATACAAACAGCTGGAAAAGGTCATGAAAAACTTTGAAACGTCCTGTAAGCTGTTTTTTGTCACACGGCCATTGTAACAAAATGGCGGAAGCATATAGAACAACCCCAAGCCCCATACACTACGAAGATCAGGCCATCCTACCAAACTGAGCAACCCGATGAGAAGGGCAATTGTCAGAGAAGTAAGGTCAGCTCCAACGCTAACAGAGTTTCAGAGCTTATTGACAAAAATGGGAGAGATTTTGCGGAGGTCAACAATCTCTTCAGCACTTCACAGATTTGGCCTCTTCGGAAGAGTGGCTAGACGGAAGCCAATTCTGAGAAAGGCCAACATTAATATGTCATGTCTGGAGTTTTTTCAGAAGCCTTAAGACAGACCTTGAAACTTTTGGTGAAAGAGAAGTGTAAATCATTCATTTCTGGAAAAACATTTTTTTGTCATAAATTTATTGATTTGATTGTGTTGTGAAATGAAGGTGTAAAATGTGAAAAAGTACAAGGGCAGTGAATACTTTCTGAAGGCGCTCTAAATGACACAAATTATTTAGATGTCCACGTTTGTACGGTGTTTGTATTCTTCAACATAGATTTTGGTTTTCTTTAAAATGTCTGTGGGAGTTGAACAGCAGTGGAAAGCAATTTGGAAACTTTTTTTTAAACATTAAAATCCAATAGAATTATGTACGTGTTGGGAGGTTGCAAGAATCTGTCAGTGGCATTGTAAAGCAATGCTCTCTGCCAAGTACAGCCTTTTTTTATACATTCACCGCAATGCGGTGGCTACATATTGCTTTGCTTAGAAGTGTAACAGTCTCAACTGGAAGCCGTTATTTCACACCCCAAAGCGTTTACATTAATATATTATGATTTCGATTCACTCCCCTTTTTTCATTGCATTGCTTCAGGTATTCTGCAGGTTTTTTAATAGCTGTCACCTTTCTGTCACCTTTCTGTCACAATGGGCATGACCTATAATTATGACACAATGCATTTTTCTACACCGTAGTTCTAATCTGAGGCTGGTAAAGCAAAGGCATAAAAGAGAGTATCTAGGTAAGGTAGGGAACAGTTATGAGGTGTAGAGGCTTATGTGACCTCCGACACTATGGCTGGGTAAACCGATTCTCTTCTTACCCCAGGCAAGGTCATTCACTACAACACAGACGTTGTTTTGTCCAATCATCCTATTGCTATAATGCCATGTGATTTGAGGACTCAATATAAGAAACGTGTTCCCAAGGCCAGAGGGCGGAAACGACACTATTTCATGGCATGATTTGAGCATGCTGTGCAAAGCTCAGTGCTTAGTCTTTGTGAATCTATTGGTCAGGGTCCACAGGAGGGTAGTCAATGGCAAGGTACACAGAATGAGCTGAGCAACAGTTGAATTCTTGAAATGTGTACATGTGTACTTATGAAAACAAAAACGCATTCATTTTTTATTCAGCAGTTCACAGAAAAATCATTTTCAACACTGAGATTTAATACATTGCATGAGTGTTTTATTCACTGTCCAGATCTGGACTGAGACCGACTAAACCAACAAAACCAAGAACCTAACCTACTACTGTATGTCTGACTGGCTAACCTTCAGTACAAATGATAATTTAATTCATTTTTGCCAGTTACAATTTTGCTCTGTTACTAGTCAAAAGATTCAAAATGCATGCAATCATTCAAAAGAGCTGCAATATTTTAAAGTGTGTGGGGAGGGGGGAGGGGGGGGGGGTGTGTTGGTGTGATATATTTCCAGCTCATTATCGTTGCTATTAATGCTTGTTCTGAGAGGTGAGAGAACTTGGCAGCAGCACTGAGATTCATTATATGGAGAAACGGCTGCCTTATTTTCTTGCTCGCTTTCCCTGTGAGCTGTTTGGTCTTACAAATGAGCACCAGAACGACATCTTATTAACCCGCTTAGCACCGCTGACCTATAGCAGAGGTCCATCTCAAACGTGGATTTACCATTTTATTTCTGTGAAATCCCATTTGGCCGCAAGTGGATTTATGCTCGTTGTTTATTAATGTGGACTGATGAGAGTTACACGACGGAGCTAAAGGGGAGCTGTCTTAGACAAGGCCAACATTGAGACCATTTCCGTTTCGGAATGCCCCGTGGAGAACTCCGGGAGGATAAATAGGCCATTCTGACATTGTTGCTGCTGCTGCAGCTGCCGTCAGTGGAGACAGAAGACCCTTCTCACCTGGGGTGACATGCTGTTCCTCATGCATATTCATTGGATCTCATGTATACCACATTAAATGCCAGCACTGTGCCAGTACAGCCTCATTAAAGATTTGTGCGCTTCTCTGGACAGATAACCCACGAGGGGCTCAGAACGTTTTTTAATCAGGTTTTCATTTAAGGTCTTAATGGTAAAATATACTTTCAGGGTTGTCACACCAAAAGTGTCTACTGTACCAGCAGTGTGGAAATAGACCACATAATTTGTTGGGGAAAAAAAATAGAAACCATTAGGAAATATTTAAAATGGTTTCCATCACATACCATCATGTTTACCATAAAATACCATCAATGACCATTAGATTTCCATTAAAACACAGAACACACCATTAGATCACCAGTAGAGACCACTAAGTATCATTAAAAAACATTAGAAATTCTCTAATGGTTTGAAGTGTTTTTTTTCAGTAGAGAGGGGTATGCAGTCCCTTCTTGTAGAATACATAATTTGCTTAGTCAAAGTCAGTCAAATTTATTTAAAGTGCATTATCGCCAACATGGGTCCCAAAACACCTTACAATAAAACTAGATACCATATGCATAAACACACATAGATGAGCATAAACACAGACACACACAAGTGCAAATTACATAAATAGAATAAAGCAAATAACGTTAGAATAAAACTAGAATAATCAGTATATGTCATATAATAATGAGTAAGCGGGAACCAGACAAATCAGGCACCTTCACCTGAAATGGCAACCAGTGAAGAGAGGCCAGAATGGGTGTTATGCGATCAGATTTTCTCCTCTTGAAAAGCAGTATCCAAGTTGATAAAAAAATATATAGTTGCTCAAAGAAACTGGACACAGATTATCTTTACAAAAATAAACATAAATAGTAGTTGTAAGAATCTGGATATAGGCCAACTTAAACAAAACATAAATTTTTTTGAAGACTTACAATATAATGGTGTACAATGTGCTGTTCACTCTGGCTTTCCACATTACACTAAACTGGCATTGCTTGAGCAAAAGCGCTGCTTCTTACTGCGACCAGTAACGATGCCTAATGCGCTGAACTTCTAACACACATTCATACATATTAATAATAGTGGGAAATCACTCTTAATTTTAATCATGCGCATGAGGCTTGATTGCATTGTTCCCATCCTGAATCCCGAAATGGGAATCGCACAGATGAAGACTGAGAGCATCAAAAATGAACAGACACTGCGTTCGTTAGGTTTGGATGTTCGCTGGCCTACATGTGCTTATGAACAGAAAGGGGGAGAAAACTGTGAAACTACGCAGCTATTCCATTTGTTAGCTTAGTGCTCTGTATTTAAATGAGCATTTGTAGAGCTCCTGTCAATCATACCCGAGACAGACATGAAGCCCTCACTCACCGAGCCTCAGAAACTGTTTCCCTCAAAGGCTCCTCCCTTATCTCCCCATCCAGACGGCCTCGGCAGTCTCCGTCAGCCCTGTGTCGGGCTGTCAGTGGAACCTTTATCCGTTACTGCACGGCTCGGGACGGTAACGGGTGAAAAGCTCTCTCATCTGAATGGACAGATGGGAATCCTGGGCTGCTTCTACACACGGTGTTGCTTTTGACTCTCCTTTAGTGAGTGAGCAGAGCTGTAGCCTCTCCTTTTGCTCAATTCTCAGCCTTTGCTTGTGCAAAGCTGTTCTGTAGGGGTGACTGTCGATGGAGGCTAGCACAGGCTAATGTCCTAAGTACATTTTTGTCACTGCATATTGCAGCAGCAGCTGCATGTCATTTTTTAAATTCTTTTTTTAATATCTGTTATTCCAACATTAGTGCATAAATACCTCCTATCCTTATCCGATGTTTCTTTCTACTAATTCAGTATTAAATTACAATAAAGTGACGTTTTCACCCCTCTAGGTGTCTAGATTTCAGCTTTTGCTCACTGGGTAAGGTTGCTTTTTTTGTTTGAAGTTTTTGTATAAGGATGGGAAAGGTTTTGATGAAGGTGGATTTTTCTTTAAGGCATGTTTTTTCTTACCAGTTTTTAATTGCCAAACCGGGACTACAGCTGCGATATTCTCACCTACTGAAATCTTTGTGGCCTCACGTTTGTAGGAATCTCCTGGGAGTTCATCTGCAAACAGCCTCTGTGTCGATGATGCAAAGGCAGTTGTCAAACTCAAGGCCACGGTAGCACAGATTATCTTTTTTTTAAACGCGTGTCCAATTCAGTTTGGGTATATTAAGTACATTAATACAGGTGAAGTGGCCAGTGCATGATGCATACATTCGTAATGAGCCGGATTTGTGAGCATGACCGATATGCAGCATTTTGCGTTGTGATCCATCTGTAGATTGACAGAGTCAAAAGATTTTTTACCTTTTACATTATTGAGCAATGCAGTTTCACCTCTGCACTGACAGGTACGTGAAGTCGTAATGGGAACTTTGGAACTGAGTTTACCTTTCTGGAAGGTTCAATTCAATTTTATTTTATTTGTATAGTGCTTTTTAGAGAGACACTGTCACAAATATGCTTTACAGAGAAAACAGAAAAAGACAAATTGGGCAAAAAACCAGGCCGGAACCACAAAAAAAACAAGCAAATGAGGTAAAAATATAAAATGAAAACTTTCCAGTGGGAAGAAAAACACTCAAACAGCGGTGAGAAAAAACTTCCCAATGGAAAATAATCTGGGGAGGATTCCGGATATAGAGGGGGAGCGCATCCTGCACTGACCGGCCTGGTGTTATAGTGAAGATAGTAATAAATGTGAAAGGTTATGATGTTTGTTTACTCCACACAGTAGCCTACAGTAAAGGTTATCCTATTTAAACTACAGGCCACTCTTTCCAGCTGATGCCATCTACCCACTGAAGTGACAGCATGCTGGCCTCTCATGGCGGTTCGCTTTAAAATTTTGTTTCTGATTTTTTTCCCATTTTCTCCCAATTTGGTAGCCAATTGAACCCCTATTCTTATTCAATTCCCCCCCGAGAGCATCGCCGCTACATCTAACAGGAAGGATGGCGTGTCCTCTTCAGGGCACGACTCCTCGTGCTCCTGACTGTGATTCCAACTCGCCCAGGGCCGTTCTGTGTGCAGCGATTCTATCTGAGGCCCTCCCTCCGGGTGGGGGAGCAGCTGCCGATCGGTCCTCCCACAGGGCGCCGGCCATGCTCGGATCTGGCAGGACCAGGGATCGAACCCCCAATCCTCGGGGGGCGCAACCGCACAGACAGTCTGCGACAGTCGCGCTGCACCACCGCAATGCCACTCATGGCCATTCTCTATCAACTTCTCCAACACGGACCCTTCAGTAGCTCTGTCCCCTGCTATGTGCCAGGCAAACCTCTTGTCACCTCTCAGCAAACCTCTCAGGTCAGAGGTCACCTGAATATGCTCCAACCAATATGTGGACACACAAGGAAATAACTTAATACATTTCTTTTCTTATGGGGCACAGGGAACTTAACTTGCAGTCACCAAACAGGCTCTTTAATTTGGGTTGAGTCGGAAAAGGTAAGTTCAGGACAAACTGAAAGGATTCAATACAATTATACAGATGCTTAATTCTCAGACATCCCAACACAAAAAAACAACTAATTTAACAATCGTGAAGAGGCATAAGTTTGAGGCTAACTGAATATCTGAATCAGCAGGATGTTATAGCCCATTACATGCCATATATAGAACTTAGGACAACGAACTTCCAGTTGACTGAAATTTGTACTTCATTAAATACAATGAGAAGAGGAAAGTTTTATTTATTATCTTAGCTTGATGTTTTATCACTCTACACCCCAGATTCTTACAGCTTATGATATGCAGTATATTCCATAGATTAAATAATAATAATAATAATAATAATAATAATAATAATAATTAATATTGTTATAATTATTGTTGTTGTTAGCAGTACTTATATTTTGGTTGTTTAGTCATTTAGAAATCAGGCAAGTACCAAAAAAAGACAGAAAACTATGCGTTGGTAAATTGAATGAACTTTTGAGCGCAGAAGCAGACGGTAATTGCTATTGCAGTTGCCAGGGTTACAAAAATATTGTTACAAATAGCAGATGATAACTCCAATCCTGTTACATTTACATTACATTACAGTTATTTGGCAGACACTTTTATCCAAAGCGACGTACAATAAGTGCATATTGAAGGTCATAGACACAATCTACGAAGCTAATCCAACAAAGCACAACTTTCTCACAACGTAGGAGCTATCGCTAGTAATCAACAGAATACAGTCGGCTATACATTCTAAGCTATAAAATAGCAAAACCAAATAGAAAATAAACAGAAAGAACATACTATATAATTGGCCTTATATATGTAGTTATTCAAGATG
Organism: Ilyophis sp. 1 JC-2022; assembly: GCA_022702515.1. Lineage (NCBI taxonomy): Eukaryota > Metazoa > Chordata > Actinopteri > Anguilliformes > Synaphobranchidae > Ilyophis > Ilyophis sp. 1 JC-2022. Next base: position 25,217,080 of record CM040401.1, read on the forward strand.
GAGTCTGAAAAAGTGTGTTTTCAGACCACGACGGAAAACAGACAGTGTTTCGGCTGAGCGCTACAGAGTGGGGAGTTCATTCCACCACTGGAGAGCTAGAGTGGAGAAGCTCCGCAGTCGGGACGAGCGAGAGCCGTTAACACGGAAGGAGGGAAGTGCAAGTCGCCCTGCACCAGCAGAGTGAAGTGGTCGAGCAGGAGCGTAGTGCTGGATCAAGTCCTGTAGGTAGGAGGGGCCTGACCTTTTGGCTGCAGTGTAGGCCAGGGTCAGAACTTTGAACCTGATCCTGGCCACGACTGGCAGCCAGTGGAGTGACCTCAGCAGGGGGGTGACGTGTGTGAACTTCGGGAGCTTGAACACAAGCCGAGCAGCCGCGTTCTGGACCAGTTGAAGGGGCAGAATGGCGCAGGCTGGCAGGCTTGCGAGAAGAGAGTTGCAGTAGTCCAGACGTGAGGTGTGTTAATTGAAGTAAAGGGCAAACAGCTTTCAGAAAAATTTACATATATGTGTATATTTTTCATACAGTTAAGCAACATAATGTGTAAAGAAGAATTCACAAATAAAGCTCCCAGTGGTCATATACAGTGAGCACCATAATTCATTAGCCGGTGTGGGTTTTTGTTTTAGCCCAGCACAAAGACACCTGATTCTATTTATCAAGGTCTTGATTGAAGACCATGACGGGTTAATTAACTGAATCAGGTGTCTTAGTGCTGGGCTAAAACAAAAACCTGCACCCACACCGGCCCTGAGGTTCCCCATCCCTGATTTAGGCGGTTCTTTAAACAAAAGTTAGCTGGGGGGCAAGTCAATCAAATGGCAAGATGCTAGTTTTTAGCTAGAATTTTTCCAATTCAGGTTTAGCCAATTTGAGCTAATGTGAGCCAGGTCAGCATCACTACAGCCTTACATACTATTTAGGGGTAAAACAATATAAATAAATAAAAAATGGGTGAACTATCCCTTTAATTATTTAAGGCAGCGCTACTCAACTCTAGGTTCTGCCGGTTGCATTTTCGACAGGTATTTACTCTATGACTATTTACTATTTACCATGCACTACTCCACCTGATTTCTCTGATGAGCTTACTTTGTGAACCAAGGAGGTAAAATAATTAGTGAAATCAGGTGGTGTAATGCATGGTACAGTAAATACCTGCAGACACTGTGGCCCCCAAGACCTGGAGTTGAAGAGCACTAGTTTAAGGTTTGTATTATTTTATTGTATCAATGAATTAGGTTTCCTACACAATTACTTTCATTTGAAAGTTGTTTTATTGTACCTTACTGTGAGTGGCATACTTAAAATGTGTGTTCTGTTAAATTTTGACCTCTCATAATTTTATTTTTTAAATTTATTTTAATGGTGCATTTATAATGTTTAAAATGTCAAAATTTTAGTCGTTTCAGGTGCACTGCCAGGACTAATGGTATATACAAAGTGAATAAAAAACTATTCTCTTTTTATTCAGGGTGTCATGAGCAAAACTGAAACTTTGAATCCCAGTGCTTAGCAACGAAATATAGAGATTGTTGGAGGTGGGCCTGCCTTGCTTGGTTCTGATGAATAATAGATTGAAGCACTTTCTAGTTGATTTGCAATATGTATACCCCCCCCCAAAAAAAAGACAGACAGGTAGAAGAGCAGAGGCTGGAAGGCACTGAGAAGTTTTCTCTGGATCTTCTGTGTTAAACGCCCACGGAGCACTGTTTACAGAGAATCACAGACAGCTGCACCTCGGGTGGGAACCGAAACCTGGCCTCAGTACAACTTAACAATAAATTACAAAAGAGGAATCAATTAAAGAAATACATGAGTAATTTTACTGAGGAGTGAATCAATGCTGATATAAAGTCTCAAATCAATGCTGATATAAAGTCTCAAATCAATGCTGATATAAAGTCTCAAATCAATGCTGATATAAAGTCTCAAATCAATGCTGCGCAAAAAAAGTGCATAATTTTACCACATATTTATTTATTGAAGACCTCTGATGGTGTAAGAGAAAATTTAACACACTGCTCTAAGCCTACTTGCTGTCACCTTTTGTTTTTATAGTGTAAGTGGCTTTTGTTGTTTGCTACCAGGGAAAGCAGCCAGGTATATTTAGTTATAGCCTACAGTAAATCCACAATAACGATGAGCATCAAAGTGCTGGAGCTATGCGTGAAATATGTGGAAATTGATTACAAGAACTCAACCCCTCCCCCACCCCCCACCCCCCCCACCAAAAAAGGTACATGGAAGATTATTACCAAAAAACCTGAAAAGTAATCATCAACCCGCCCTCTGGTAGTCAGTCAATCTCAATTTTCTAATATTTTTTTTTACAAACATGCAAAGTCAATTCCAGTACATAGGTGTCTTTTTTCTTTCTTATATTTCTAATTTGAATTTGATGACACTTATTAACCATATAACACAAACACCTTTTATTTCTTTCCAGTCCTTATGTCATTCTCACTGTTAGATGTGTTTATTGAAGGTGAACAGAGAGAAGTGGCTGCATTATAAACCAATACAACCCAAAAAATGACATGAGGCAAAATTGGCAGAAAACAGGATATAAAATTTGTACAATTAAAAACATGTTGAATAAAGTACCTTCCACTCAAACGGACATTTTTTTCTTGGGTTCAAACTAAGCACAACTGCATAACCAAACTGCAGCAGGTGAACTTGGGTTTGGACCTTTTGGTTTGTATGTGTGTGTGTGTGTGTGTGTGTGTGTGTGTATGTGTGTGCGCGTGTGTCTGTGCACGCACGTGTGTGTTTATGTATGCGTGCAGGTGTGTTTGCACATATGCGTGTCTGTGTGTGAGTGTGCACGCATGTGTGTGTTTGTGTGTCCGTGTGTGTGCACGTGTCAAGGTCAAGGGTCAAGGATATCTTTATTATCCCCTAGGGGTAATTAGTTTCACAGCCAGCAGTAAAAAACAAAACAAAACAAAAACAACAACAAATAGACAGGACAAGAAGTGCAAACAATAAATATCATAAAACAAACTACAGGACGAGAAGTACAAAACAAAGAATGTCACTCACTTTATGTTGTTAAGAAGGCCAATAGCAGCAGGAACAAAAGAGTTCTTGAACCTGTTGGTCCTGCACCTTGGCACAATAAATCTGCGGCCGGAAGGGAGCAACATAAACGCTTTAAAAAGCGGATGGCTCGGATCAGCCAGGACAGCACGGGCTTTCTTCAAGGACCTGATCTTATACAGGTCATTTAGACTGTTTAAAGTCATGCCAGCGACCTTACCACAGACTTTAATAAGACCTTCTAATCTATTTCTATTTTTAATGCTGATTGACCCATACCAGCCTATAAATGAAAACGTAAGCACAGATTCAATAAAACAAGAATAAAACATTTTCATAAAAGTGTTATCCACGTTAAAATTACGAAGCTTGCGATAAAAATACATACGCTGATGTACCTTTTTACACACAGCGTCAACCTGTGGCTCAAAGGTCAGTTTATCGTCAATTAAAGTGCCCAGATATTTATAATGATTGACGACCTCGACTGTCTGATCACCAGTGACCACAGGGGAGATGACTGCAGGATTCTTCCCAAAATCTACAATCATCTCTTTAGTCTTGGCCACGTTGATGTCTAAAAAGGAGGACTTACACCACTCTAAAAAATCTGCCACCACAGGGCCATGATCAGGATTGTCATGGCTCACTAGGGACAGAATAACAGTGTCATCAGCAAACTTAATTATGTGATGCCCTGCATATTGGCTCTGACAAGCATTAGTATATAAAACAAATAAAAGCGGTGATAAAACGCAGCCCTGGGGTGATCCAGTGGATGATAAAAGAATATTCGATAAAACACCATTTACCTTCACACGCTGTGACCTGTCGGTTAAAAAATCCAGCAACCAGCATAGTAGACCATGATCAATATTGTGAGTGGTCTTCAGTCTTTGCACTAAAATATAAGGCTGGATACAATTAAAAGCTGATGAAAAATCAATGAACAGTAGTCGCACTAATGATTTAGCGCTCTCTACATGTGACAGGATCATGTGTAATAAGGTGTTAATAGCATCATCCACACCCCTACCTGACCTATAGGCAAATTGGAGTGGGTCCAAATCTGCTTGAGTTACAGTCAGGAGCGCTTCTTTCACAATTTGTTCAAATGCTTTCATTATAAGTGAGGTAAGTGCCACAGGCCTGTAATCATTTAATAATTTTGGAGCATTATTTTTGGGCACAGGAACAATTATTGAGTCCTTCCAAATGCGGGGGACCCTTTGGAGACGGAGAGACATTGAAAAGATAAAACAGAAAATATTTGCTAACTGTTCAGCACAGTTCTTAAGAATCCGACCTCCAATTTCATCAGGGCCAGGACTTTTTTTATCCTTAATGCCCCGGAAAAGTTTCACAACCTTGTCCCTGCACACCTCCACACTGTTCAGGCTAGAAACAGTGTTGTTTAAAACTGCTTGCTCCTCACTAAAATCATGGTCATTAAAAACAGTATTGTTAAAAACTGCCCCCATTTCTCTAAAACCATGATCACTTAAGCCAGTGTTTTTAAAACCTGCCAGCTCCTCTCTAAAATCATGGACATTAAAACGATTATAAAAGCAGTTCAAATCATTTGATAGCTCAGCATCAGTTTTACCATTAAAAGAAATTGGGCGCTTATTAGTCTGCAACCCCATCATGGACTTCACACCCTCCCACGCTGGCCGTAAATTGCCGGCACTGAGCATACCTTCAATTTTGTTTTTATAATTACGTTTTGCAAGTTTGATTTCCCTTTTAACCAGTTTCTGTAATTCCCTATACTGAGTTACATCACCCCGATTGAAACTAATGTTCCGCTGATTAATTGCACTTTTAACCGATTTGGAGACCCATGGCTTATTGTTTGTGTGCATGCATATATGTGTGTGTGTGTGTGTGTGTGTGTAGGTGTATGCTGGAGTGAAGCATGCAGTTTGAGCACTGAGCACGTGGAACTGGACTCCAGCTGTGTATCCAGCCGACTCCACCTCATCTGACCTCAGCCACGTCAAATCTCACTGTCATCTTTCTGTCCATATGCCCTTTTAATGGTCTCAGGGTGATACACTCCCCCCACCAAGTTATGCATAATAAAATGCTAATAATAATCACCCTATCAATTGCCAGCCCGTGCTGTATCTAGAAGCATATTTGTTTTCAGACTGATTTATAGAAAAGGCAGGAAGATGTGGGAAGCTAATAATGACTCATGAATGAAGGGCAGGGTGGGTATGCTTACTGTATGATTCTCGTGGTTTATAATAGATATTTGTGGGGGTAGTGTTAGCTAAGTAAATGTTATCACCAAGACACTTTTTCCTAGACTGCCTGAATATTTTGGTCCCAAATTCAGTTAAAGAACCCAGACTGAAAGGCACGTTTATCTGTCAGGGAGGGAATATGCACTATGTACGTCGCTTTGGATAAGAGCGTCTGCTAAATGACTATAATGTAATGTAATAATGAATATGCGATTAAATGGGGCCAAGCTGAGATCTGCTCTCCCAATGTTTGTAATTGTTTGAGGCTTTTTCAATTAAAGACCTTTGGTCATGATGTACATAAAGTAGTGTTTGTGTCTGCATTTACAGTAAAGAAGAGGCTGTCACAGGCAGTCAGTACAAATTGGACAATAGGCTATGCTGGTAAAGTAATAGTGTTATTTTTGTAAACAGAGTGCTCAGACATCTTTTTCTCAATTTTTCAAATAAAAACTATGAAGGACCTGTCAAAAAACAGGAACTAGTGCATTTCGTGGTGAAAATAGCTACGCAGACTAGCATAACGTCACAAATCAAAAACCCAAAGGTAATAAATATCATTGCTCTTATTGCAAACACACAAAAAAACAATCAGCATACATTTATACATAGATTCTGGCCTAATGTTTTAGCCCAAACAATTAATACATAGTCAGTTTTCCCCGATAACTTCAAAAACATTCATCTAACAACACTTCAGTGGGCTTTTGTTTGTCATTTACTGCTTTCTTGTATTAATTTACAGTGACAATCAGTTGTTTTTATTGCATGACAAAATAACAACCAATAAATGTGACAGTTTTAATATTTTATTTTAAACTACTGCTCATTTAGACAGTTGTTTTCACACTTACTTTGACATAACAGGTCAAAAATATTCACATAGCCTAAGCCTACCCATTTTTGCTACATCGAAGTGCTTACACTGACTTTTAGTAGACTTTGAATAGCTTTTGATAATATTTTTTGAAACGCTGCATTTGTCCTAGTTGACATGCCTCTGCAACTATACTGTCAATTGCTTTTTCATTTACAATAACGCTAATTACCATTTCATTTTCCCACAGTGCTACAGCGTGCAGCCGCCTCTGAATCAAAATGTGTAAATGTGTTCATTACCAGGCACGCTTGTGAGAAAAATTTAATTATTTGTGCATCCTGCTTGTTATCTTGTGTAGGTAAATACATTATTTGACTAGAATTACAGTCCAAAAGTGTTTTGTTATCTATCTTCATTAAAAATTCATCTGGTTTTCTTAATAGCCAATGCCTGTACGTCACTGGTGTGTGTGTGTATGTGTGTGAGTGAATTTGTGTGCAAGTGCATGTGCGTGTTTTGTGTGTTTCTGTGTGCGTGCATGTGTAAATGCGTGTTGGGGCCTCATTCATAAAACATGAACAGAACAACTTTGTGCGTACATTGTTCGTATTAGCTATTTTGTTCGTATTTTGGCATTCATCAAAGTTTTCGTATCTGAGATTTGTTTGTAGGCTACACAGGAACAAACTTTACACCTGCTCAGGACCTCAAGTACTGCGTTTGTAAATTCTAAATATTGCTAAATGTAGCTTCTGAATGTTAATTAGAATATGAATTTGTTTTTTGTTAAGTTCACATGACGAAATGTGGCCTGTGAAATGCAAAATGCAAACGTAATAAATTACGATAGTAAAAAGCAAGCACTTGAGATTATGCCTATTAATTAATTGTAGCCGATGAACCTGTTTAATTAGACCCATAACGTAATGAATGCTTCCAATACTATTTTTGCTAAATTGTTAAAAATTTTAATGCTATATGACGTTAAATATGCTAATTAAAACACACGTTTAACCAATGGACGAAATTAGCTTTAAAGTGGTTTACAGGTCTGTAGCCAGCATTGCAATGGTGTGCTCAATGGCATAATCCAGCTAATGCTAGCATACAGTTCCTCTACAGGATGCAAAACTAGGTGGAGGTAAAGCAGGGTTTTTATGTAATTTCAAACCTGTCCAATGTTATCGGTGCCATAGGCTGCACACATGCGCATCAAGGCTCCATCCGATGATGCGTTTGCGTATATGAATATAAAAGGCTATCACTCCATCAATGTGCAGCTCATATGTGATATGAAATGTGTATTGCTCAACGCCGTGGCCCAGTGGCCTGGTGGGACCCGTGACAGCTTCATTCTGAGGGGCAGTTCAGTTGGCACTCATTTGGAGAACAGTATTGTGAGAGACGGCTGGGTTATTGGTAAGAATATATTAGTCAAATTGCTAGCCCTTGGCCACCTCTTGCAGCTGTGGTGCTTTTGTGTGCAGTCATGCAATTCTAAGCCTCCAATTTAATGTGTTTTTTGTTTGGTACTGACAATACAAGTACGTCACGTGGCGCTGTAATGGCGACATGTAGTCCAACTGTCTCTCGTGTACATGTTTGTTAATTTGAATGTGTTTCGTTGTGTCTGGCTTTTGTTTTTTGTTTTTTTATGCGCTATGTGTCTGTTGTGGTATCGAGAAGCGGATGGAGATTTTTCGGGGCACTCCTGCTGCTCGTTTTTATAATATTGACAAATTGTCTAGCCGGGATGATTTTGTTTGTGGTCGTCACCATGATAGAGACGCATTCGCATTATGCTCTGGAATGTCCATTGAATCTGCAGACACGGGAGTTTACCATCACTCTTCACCGGAGTTGAAGATGTCGGGACTGATCCGGGAGTGCGGGCATTCTTCAGAAGGCCACCAGGGAAGGAGAAGATGATGCGGAGAAGTGAAGCGACGTGACTGGGAAGGCTGAGCTCCGTTTCGACAGTGGACAGAGACCGCAGGCGGAGTTTGTGTGTTGGACTTATGACACTGGACATCTCGGGACATCGGGGGCTGTTTCTAATCATCACTTACTTAATTCAATTACTTTAATAATATGTTATTATTATTCTTATTTATTATATTATTTGTTATGTTTGTACTGTTGCGTTCTGAAAACACACCTTTTTTTCAGACTTTTCAGACTCCATGCCTGATTAGACCTTCTCATCTCACTTGTTCTTGTGTTTTTGTGTTTGTTTAATTTATTTATTTTATTTTAGATATTTATTTATTTTATTTTTGATTTATTACTTTTTACTGCAACTGCATTCATTGTTCACATTTAGGGACTAGGGCTACTGGATGGGAAGGATGTGCTTTATCTATCTGTTGTTCTGTTACTTCGATGACGTTTTCGTTTGTGTGTGCATTGTGTGTAATTTTTTTTAAAAAAGTAAAAAAATAAAAATGTGTAATAATGTAATAATTGTGTTTGTGTGTGTGTCTATGGTGTCCACTGTGTCTGTTGTTTTGTTGTTTTGTGGGCTAACAACTGAAGTTCGAAAAGGGAAAAAAAAAATAAATCTATTCTATCTATAATAAATGTATTTGTTTTTCTTTAAAAAAAATGTTTATAAAGCTTTAAAAAAGTGTAAGAATAATTTTAAAAAAATATTAAAATGTTTTTTTATTTGTTTCAGATTTCTTTTCTGGTTTTCCGCTAATTATACCCTATGTTATTCCATTCCCCTTGTAGCAACCGCTTGAGAATTTGCTGCTACACAACCCCGTCAGGTAGGTAGTAGGAAAGAGGGTGCCATGTCCTCTTCAAGGCATGACTCCTCGAGCTACTGACCATGATTCAAACTCGCCCGGGGCCACTTGTGCATAACGATTCTCACCGAGTCCCTCTCCCCACCCCGGGAGCAGCCGCCAATTGCCGCTCCCTCAAGGCACCGGCCATACTCAAATCTGGCAGGACCAGGGGTGTGAACCCCTGATCTTCCGTTTGTAACTGCACTGACTGAAAGACGGCTCTTTCACCGCTGCGCCACCTTGGGGGCCTTTCTTTAGATTTTTCTGGTCCGTTTTGAATTTGTATGCACCTGTAAAAAAAAAATGCTACTTCCATATATGACAATTCATTGGCGTGGATTTATGCTTATTGAAAAATAAGGAAAGGTCATTTATGATGAATCAGAATGTATGAACATACACGTGTGAATACGCACAAATCTGCCTTTCTGCACGGTTTGATGAACTTCTTTAGTACGTTAATGTACGCACATATTTAAGAATGTTTCAATGAAGCCCTCTGTGTGTATGCCTGTGTGTGTGTAGTGTTGATCTTACTCCCAACAACAACCAGTTCAATGTTAAAAAGAAGCGACCAACACTCAGCTGAAGCTCAGCTGAAACGTGGGATAACTTGGCACAGCCAAATGTGTGAAAGAGGCTTTGTTCTTCTTCAAACAGTCCATTCATTCTTTTGAAGGGGGCTTGATTTTAATCAGTGTGATTTTGAAGTGGTAAAATAAGCCCTTGTTTTTTCCTTCTATTTCCAGCCATACATGCCGATGTCTTTTGTTGTTCTAGTATTTCACTCAGCGCAGTAATTAATGCAGTTGTCAGTTTCCTTTAAATTACATTTAAAAAACTTGTAGAAAATCAATACAATACCAGTTTGTATCTCTTTTTCAGCACCCCAGCGAGCAAGGAGTGGATTTGCTTTAAAATCACAAACTATTTTTAATATAATTTCTATTATACTGATCCTGCACAGATCTGAGGGGGTTTTATTTCTTGGGTTCTTTTATTTATAAGTTTTTAAAGGGATAGTTCAGTGCTTTTTTCTGTCCAGAAGCCTCCAGGAAGGGCACCCAAAGTTTTTGTGAAATTAAAGTATTACAAGTTTTACCTCTGATCTAAGCTTTTTACCCTTTGGCCAGGACCCCGTCAGATGAGAGCCAGGAAAAATAGATTTAAAATCTCAGTGGGACTGAGAAGAATAAAAATAAATAAAGAATACATATAAAACCCCTTTATATGGTTAATCCTGTTGTTATTATTCAGCTACCTTTACGCGCTGATGCAATGTATATCAGGAGAGCTATTCCACCGTTGCACAGCAAGGACCCACCAAACTCATAATTGTTTACCTTATTATTTGCAGAATGACTAGTCAACATGTATAAAAAGACTCCCAATGCTTGGATAAATGTACCATATTGATTTTACTCATATGTACAGTACTGTCTACCATAAGCCATGCAATAATCTGAGTGTAAATACAGAGTAGAATGTGGTGAAATACGTGATTAGATTAACTGAAATTTTACTTTCATCTAATTTTTTTTAAACTAATTTTTAAGAAGAGATTATGTGTCAGGGATGCTTATTAATGTGCACATAAAATGTAAGAGAAACTTGTAGGGGATCTCTATGCCCTGTGACACGGAGGAAAATTTTGGAGGTTCCGGTGTGACAGACAGGGTTCTAAAAGGGTCCGAAACGAACACCACTAAGACGGACAATAATCCGTAGCGGAAAGGGGAAAAAAGAAGAACACAAAGAACCTTGCGAAATAATAAGCGAGGAGCTCAAACTCTGACTAACCAAAAACAATAAGCGAGTACGCTTATCTAACAGTATAGTACAATGGTTAAGGGACTGGACTTGTAACCGAAAGGTTGCAGGTTCGATTCCCAGTTAGGACACTGCCGTTGTACCCTTGAGCAAGGTACTTAACCTGAATTGCTTCAGTATATATCCAGCTGCATTAATTGGATAAATGTAATAAAAAATGCTTGAAGTTGTGTAAGTCGCTCTGGATAAGAGCATCTGCTAAATGCCTATAATGTAATGTAATGTAACTCCAGTTGTGGAGAGAGAAAACAAAAAGAAGGAGTAAATAAAAATAACCCTAAACCTTAGGGTGAGAGCACTCGCTTGAGTGAAAACAAAAACCCAAACAATACCTCTGCTCTAAAGAAAAGAAGCAAAGCGGTCGATAGTAAGCACAAAACTCCTATACCTTTTACCGGCTATAATGTTACGTGAAATAACATGGAAGCGCAGAGAAAAGGAAGAAACGGGGTATATATAGTGAGCGGAAATGCAGGACAGGTGAACTCACTAATCGCAGGGGCGAAAGCGAAACCTGTCGAGGAACGCAGAAAAACCCGATGGGGTGAGAGAAGAATGGAAAAGGAAAATAATAAACGCGGAGATAAGGGAAGAAAGGCGCGATCGCGACAAAACGAATTCTCTACCGACCAAGCTTCACTGCTCTTGAAATCGATGTTGAAGGCTGCAGATGTGAAACCAGAGGTGTGTTACCAAATAAGAATGCATTGGTGTTGTTTCAAACACTAAATATTGATGACTTTTCTTACATTGCATACCGTATGTGGATTGAGAATCCCTCAGGCAATAGCCTGTTATGAATCTTTCATTGTAAAAATAAATGACAAGCATCACAGAGATGTTATTTTACCTTTCTGTTGTTGTTTGTTTCTTTGTTTTACTTATTCAGTCTCTAATGCCGAGCTGCTCACATGAAGTCTCTGAGGAACAGGACCTGCTGAAATGCAGCACAATCGTAACAATAAATAAACATGTTAATGTTAAAGCAACTGTAATCTACGTATATACTGTAGCTCCTAGGGAAATCTGTTGTGAATGTTTTGGAAAGTAGAATGTTAAGACTATCAGTCTCGGAGAAGATGAAAGCAATTAAAAAGCCCTGCAAGGAGAAGTGACAAGAAAAGGATATTGGAAAGTGCAGGGCAGAGGACGTTACCACTGGATTTATTTATAAGAGACAGTCATTGCACTAATGAACAGTTTGCTCCATGGTCTGTTATTGGATAGTGAAGAGACAATTTAGAGAGTCGTGAATTATTGGAATTCATTATTAGCTGTTTTTTTCACAACACAGCGGTCAGGCTCTATGGTTCTTTCTGCAGACCGTGTTAACTCAAGACATATTCAAAAGAATGGCTGAAAATGGTTTAACTAAAATATTGTTGTACAAACATTCCTTTGTAAGGCAACACGTAGGCCTACTAACTTCAGATCAGATTTTATTATTATAGAAATTTTATAATTCTTACTGATGACTTAGGTGTGAAAATGTACTCTTATAATCCTCCTTATTTTAAAACAGTGGTGTCAAACTAAATTCCCAGGGGTCAAAGTGTCTGCAGGTTTTTGTGGTTTCCAATCAGTCAGCTGCCAATTTTGGCCTTGAGAACAAGGTGTGTGGTCTCTTTAGCCAATCAATGACACCAATAACCACTGGTGCGGAGACACCCCAAAAACAGACACTGTGGCCCTCTACGACTATATATACAGTGCCCTCCACTATTATTGGCACCCCTGGTAAAGATGAGTGAAAAGGGTTATAAATAATTCACCATTAGGTGAATTAGCTTAATCTCACACAAAAAAAATAGAAAAATCCAACCTTTAACTGAAGTAAATGTATTATGAAGAATCATCAAGAAATAATTATTTTTAACTAAACCACATGTCGAGGTTCGAGGCCCAGGTGTGACCGTGAGGAGATCTGAAAGTTAACCCACGAGGTGCGGGAAACCACTAGAAGAGAAAGGAAACTGTCCGCGAACGGAGCAGAGAAAACAAAGTGAGAGGGAGAAAACCCCAAAAGAGGGCGAAAAGACTCGTAAACTCGAGTAGAACTAAACGGAGGGAGAATACCTCTAGCTCGGAAAGTTATCAAAAAGCAAAAATAAAGAGGTAACCGGAAAACAAGGCAAACCTCGGCACTGTCTCAAAGACATACGTATGCCGAGTACCAGGTTTAGAGTGGCAAGATTAACACAGAAGCAGCAGAACCGGAAGGCGAAGAGCTTAAATAGCCCAAAAAACACCTAGACAGGTGATCGCAATAAAGACAGGCGAAAAGAAAAACATGGCAAGCGTGCCGACCAGCGGCCGTAACGGGTGCCTCCAGCCCTCCTCAGGGAGGAGAGGGAAACCCGCAAAAACCATGACAACTTGACAATACCGGAGTATTTTTTTATGCAAGTATTTGCACTTTTACTTAAGTAAGGGATCTGTGTACTTCTTCCATCTCTGCACAAAACACACAGCTGACCTCAGGCAGTTTTCATTTTTTTATTATTTTGAAAAAGTTACAAATTTAAATAAAAAGTATTTTTGCTTTAAAATTTGAAGAAGTGTGTCAAGTTTAACTTTGTTCCATTTAGAGGTCAGGTTAGATTCTGATATTAATTGAAAAAGGCATTTTGAACAGGGGTTCCCATATTTTTGCACACCACTGTATATATATATTCTTCTTTTTCTCTTTAATTGTTTTCTATAGGGTATTCTGACTGCTGGGTGAAATGCACTTTAAAATCCGATAACCTTGAACTCATTCAGAATAGGTTTAAATATACAATGCTCAGAATTTTATTGTATTATTTATTTGACTTTTCTATATGCTTTTCATTTGGCAGCAGCTTGCTTCGGGACACAAGCCTCAGTTTTGACAGTTTTTTACCATCCCATTTTAAATCGAGTTTCTGCGTGAATGACAGGTTATTATTGACTCCCAATTATCTCCCCTTTCATGTTGTAGAAGTGTCTGAACGTGATATTTCCACTGCAGCGTTTCTGACATCCTGTTAAGTGGTGCAGAAGCTCCTTCCAGGGACTAGAGCGGGATCTGGTATGTTGCTATTTGTTTTTTGACCTCAGTGGTGCGATCCACACGTCAGTGTTAAAAAAAAAGCTGAAATATTCAGCTGCCTGTGAAAGGCGAGAATCGACAGTGGAATGGCATATGCTACACTCTGGAGAACCCTGGAAAATCCAACACCAAATCCCTGCTCATTTGCACATTATTTTTGAACGTGCTTGGAGAAAAGCACTCCATCTCAAATTTAGGAGCATACATTTATGAACGCATTAGAGCGCTCATTCATTTATGTGCATTTATCAAAGTGACATCAGAGTAATTACTAGAGCAGGTTCACATTCAAGAGTTTTTGCTTTTACCTAATAAGGTAGTGCAAGGGAAGTTTGCCGAATCTTGTTTTTTCCTCTGGCCAATTAAACAGCACACTTGTCAGATGCATTGGAAAAGTAGTATTGTGCAATAGTGAGGTGACAGTCACTCACCTTTACTATGGACTCACACAATGTTCAAAAAGTAGGAATTATTAACTTGAAATGGAATTATATGTCATGCATTTCAATTACATTGTACCTGGCATTACTATTTACGACCTTTTGATTATGTGTGTTTCCCTTTTTGTTTATGTTGCTATATTTTAAGCAATAGAGCAATCACACATAATCAAAAAGAGACAGTTACTAATAATCTAATCTTGTCAGCCAAGATTCACCATGTGGAGTAAAGGGTTAAAGAGAGAAGCTGCTCTAATCTTGGATTCTCTCTCTCTCTCTCTAAATGTGAATGATTGGTTCCTCTGGGCATTGATCAAGACACTCACCTTTCAACGTTGTGTCATTTTACATTTTGAAAGAAATGCATCAGTTATTGGGGGTTTTGGTCTGGGGGAATGGAAATTGAAGCGAATCCCACCAAGTGTTTAGCTTAGGGCCCCAGATTTGCTAGGTGGCGACCTTGCACAGGTGGACCAGACAAGCAATGGGAGCAGTGGGATCAGGCAAGCTTTCCATGACCTGAAGCTATAAAAATGCATTAACTCCTTAACTCCCACCGGACTGTATTCGACATGGGAATTATTTAGTTTATTTGCGTTCATTGCATTTTTTTACAGTGAACTTTTTAAATAATCTGGTCAGACAATATACTGTTTGAGAGCATTAAAACTCACAATTCTCTATGAACTATTTTACAATCCCAATGCTGTAGTGACAATGGTTCTTTATTTTGTAATATGACTCAAATCAGAGCAGATCTAATGTGTGCTAGTTTGAACAAATATGTACAGAATCAGAATTGCAAAGCAGTCACAAAGTACTTCTAAAATAATCTTTTCAGAATACAAAATGAGCATGTGAAACTTTCTGGAAAATGTATTTTTGTAAGGGTTTCGGTTTGTAACAATGAGCCAAACGCGACAAAACAAAACACAATTACAAAACAAGTCACTCACGAACGTGAGAACGACTAAAAGAGTCTAAAATAATAAACAACCCACAAACACAGGTGTGGCTTGTAGACACAAGCAGAAAAGTAAGACAGAGACTCCCAAACAGAAATATAAGCATAAGAAGCATAAACTCAAAAAGGAGAAAACAAAAAATCACCTTCGGAACGTAGACCATAACGCCCGATAATAAATTTATAATAATTTATTGCTGATCAATAAAATAAAATAAATAAAAATAAACCTCTCACTCTCAATATAGCAGTAGAGTAGAAGAGAGTAAGAAACAAAAAATAACGAAATGGACTAATCCTTAAAGAGCTTCAAGGGCAGCTAAAGCCAATCTAGTCGTGAAAATATACAGGTGAAATGAATGATAAGCAGGGAGAAGCAAAACCCCAAGCTGGAACGTGAAAAAAATCAGAAAGACTGCTTACCGGACAGAGAGGACGAGAACCGTAGCGGAACAGGAAAAAATTGCCACGGACCAGAACATATTTTTCAATGATTGTGAAGCTACCCTCTTTCCCTCTGCATAAAAGCCTACATTTCAGATAAATTCATGGATAATTTTCAAGAGCTCTATATACTCTTCACACAGTATATCAAGGTAGCTTCACATTGTCAACCATTTTCAAAACAACCCACCTACATGCTCTTTGAAAATCATCTCTTTGATCATTCAGATTTCTAAGGACACAAAAAAAAAACATCGCTGAAAATTTCATCTTTGCAAGTGATGCATTTTAAACTTTTGTGAATTTTCATGAGCCTGATGCAAAAGAAGATTTCTGCTGTTCTGAGTGTATACATTCTAGTTGCAATTTTCTAAAATGCTATCTTTCATCTAGCCAAACAATAAAAGCATACAATTAGAATCATTGCTTTATTATCATTTTGTTGAAAAGGCTTCAGAATGTATGATGGTGGCCAACTGGCCATGTAAGAACAGAGGCGGGCAGTGATAACAAATGGCACACTCGCTGCATCCCTGTATTTTATTCTAGTTATTCACTTTTCAACACCCAGTGGGAAATGTTCTGTACTTTTGGAAAGGCAGCATGAGTTTGTTGATTTGTGGGCTGAGAGGCTGGGGCCATAGTACAAGATGAGCCAACATTATTCCAAAAGAAACCGCTGCTCAAAATGCAGCCGAAAAGGTTTGGGCTTTTCTTTAGGCCACCGTAACAGCGCAGTGTACTGTAGTAACCTTATAACCCATAGGTCTGCATTCTAAACGAATGTGCTTTGTCTTGCTGTCGGGAATGGAATTTTAAAAAGCATTGAGAGAACATGGGCAATTTCTGCAATTTCCATGATACGGTCTGTTGTTTTTGTCTTATTTCAGCGACTTGCTAATCGGCAATAATCTAAAGGTTGTGCTGTGAAATATTTCCTTCCCACCCCCAAACACCCGATTGGCCTATGGTTACCTTTTAGGATCCCGATGGTTGGTGCACTGAGTTCTTAAATAAATGCGTAAGGCTTGAGGCTACATTTATTTCCCGGAGCGCTGAGGTGGAGTTATAATCAACAAGAAACTCTAATGAAATGGAGGCCAGTGAACTCAACCAGTCTGATATATTATGTATAGCTCTGCCTGAACTTACTTTTATAGTGCGGTTTTGTTATTAAGTTCTGGCTGGTAATAGGAGTAATATATTTCTGTGGGAATGGAACTTATTTATCAATGCCTCTAGAGAAAATGTATTCCTTTTTTATTCTTTGTTTTTTTCCCCATGTAAAGCATATCACTTTTAAAGCTGATATTTTTTTCTCCTTGTCTTTCTAGGTCAGCTGTGGGTTTTGTGGCATATTGCCTCAGGGGCCTACTGCCTTAAAATGAACAAAGTTTAGGCAGCAAAAAAAAAAGACCCGGCGAGTGACACGTTTGTCTCTTCCATGGAGTAAAGTCATCAAAGCATTCAATTGATGTTGATCACTGGCTGTCATATCTTACGTTTCTGTCAATCATGGAGAGATTCGCTTCAATTTCCATTCCACTGAGATGTGCACCCCCCCAGACCAAAACCCCCAATAACTGATGCATTTCCTTCAAAAGGTAGGGTGACACAACATCGAAAGGTGAGTGTCTTGATCAATGCCCAGAGGAACCAATCATTCACATTTAGAGAGAGAGAGAGAATCCAAGATTAGAGCAGCTTCTCTCTTTAACCCTTTACTCCACATGGTGAATCTTGGCTGACAAGATTAGATTAGTAGTAACTGTCCTTTTTTGATTATGTGTGATTGCTCTATTGCTTAAAATATAACAACATAAACAAAAAGGGAAACACACATAACCCCTCCCTCTCCCCCCTCATGCAGATACATAACGCCACCACCACTAAGAAAGAAGCTATTATGCATGTTACACACAGTGCACGATGGTTAAAACTCACCCAACTATATGGTATACTGATTACATGTCCCATTGCTGATCAATAAACAGTGCATAAGTGTGTAATACAAATTCTAAAATTAAAAAATAATATTCTAAAATATTTACTATATGCAGAGGGGTAGAGAAATATATGAACAAATAAATAAAATCAAACTACTGGGAAACGTTGGCAAAAAAATTAATAATAATAATAGTAATAATAATTCCAAATTAAATAATTAAACAAGTAAATAAAAGCACAATATGCTGCATGCCCCCTTACAGTTTCACATGCCGTAAAGCTAGTAAGTTTTATCTAAGCTATATGATTTCCAAATAGATGCTATACTGAAACACATACATTTTAATGCAAACCAAATCTCTTGTGACAAATCACGACAGGCAACATATCGTATATAAAGTGATGCAAAATCAGGAAAAGTTTACTTTTTAAAATGTATGGCATAGATGCCCCAAATCTTTTCCAAAATCGTTTTTTGCGGAACTCAAAAATCTTGCCCTGCGAAGA